>JACEEZ010020618.1:170924-213424 GCA_016584305.1 Chionoecetes opilio | reverse complement strand
CCAGCCGGGCTTCAGGGCAAGTACCCGAAGTACCTGAACAAAGCATTGAGACAAGCCGGGCTTCACTCAAGGTGATGAAAATACCTGAGCGGCTCAAACTATTTAGTCTCATCTTGTACCTGCCTGGAGTCTTACTTTCCTGGTGGTGGTGGTTGTGTTAAGCTGCCAATCGCTCCTCACCCGTATATTTCGGTAATATTAACTTTAAGTATATATTGGAGAAAGTGTAGGTTAAGCTAATTAATTCATATATTCTTTCATTGTTTTACTTCATATATTATATTATTTTTGTGTAAATCTATATTGCTTCTTCTTTATTCATTTATTGTAACTGTCTTGTCTTGTCTTGTTATTTATACGTGGGGATGTTATAATGTTAATTTCATTTTATTCAGAATATTAAGATTAAAATAAGTTTTCCTCTTCGTTTCCATAATCCTCACGAAATTGTAGTGAAGCGTTAGTCTTTTCCTCATCAACCCCTAGAAAATCACTAACGATCATAACAACAAACACAGACACAGACACAGACACCTTACCGCCGCGTCTCAGTAAGCTCCCGCACCAGTAAACACGGGACTTCACAGCAGCGGATGAAATGCCGTTATAAGTATTACTCGGGGGATTAACTTGCTGACTTTGGTGGGAAATTATATTATGACGCGACAGTCAGATCTTGTTACCCTTGAAGAAAAATTGTGGAGGTCATTGTAATCTTATAATTTTGATTTAATTTGAAAGAAATAGAAGGATAGCGAGCTAACCTCACCCCCCCTCTCTCTGTCTCTCGCTCTCTATCTCTCTATCTCTCCCCCCCCATCAGTACCAGGGAGGGGCGTGCCATCAGGAAGGCAAGGAGAAAGACAGACAGACGGGCGGCCACAGACTACACAGCACACACACGCCTGGAGATGCAACGTTGCTATCAACGTCAATGTCTACTTTCCATACACTGTTTTGTCCAGCCAGGCTTGCCACCCCATCCTTGCCCTGCCCCTTCCCTGCCTCTTCCTTTCTCTTCCTTTCCCTTGCTTACGCTGCCCCTTCCTCCTTTATTGCCTCCCCGACCATACCTCCGTTTATTCTAACTGTACATATCATCTTTATTGCACAACTTCCATCCTTTACTCAACCCTCATTCATCTTACGTATTTCTCCTTTTAATTTTATCATATTCCGTTCTTCCCTCCATCTCGCAGTTCTTTCCCTCCATACTCTAATCCTTTTTTTTTTTTTTTTTTATCTCTCTCTCTCTCTCTCTCTCTCTCTCTCTCTCTCTCTCTCTCTCTCTCTCTCTCTCTCTCTCTCTCTCTCTCTCTCTCTCCTTTCTGCCCGTCAGGGTGGCAAGGTTGGTAGAGACGTGAGTTACCAATGTGCAGCGTCCCTGTGCATTCGGTCAGCGGTTCGAGTCCGCCTAGTTCATGCTGACGTGGCGGCGCTTTGTATAGTCAATAACCTTGTAGTTGGTACTTGCAAAGTGTCTAGATAGGATGAAAATCTTATCTTATCTTATCTCTCCTTTCTTCCTGACATCTCCCACGTCCCTCGCTACCTCGTCTTGCTGAGTAAATAACTTTCAAACACCATAACGTCGCCTCATTCCACGTCTCGATAATCTCGCCCCTCAAAGCCCGTCCCGTCCTTCCCCTTAATTTAGATGTTACGGAGAACTCGTCATGATAGAGGCGAAGGGAGGAAGGGCAAAGGGAAGGTCGGGTAAATGGGTAAAGAAAGAGCGTGAAGGGAAAGAGCGTGAAGGCAAACGTACATTTATGTTGATTCAGGTAAGTGTGCGGAGGCCTGGCGAGGATTTGTGTGCACCGGACCCCTTCTTTCTCGCTTCCGTGCGCCTGGTTGTGGAGGGGAAGACCAAGGGATTAGTGGTGGTGGTAGTAGTTAGTAATGGTAGTGGTGGTTGTACTAGTATAGTCATAGACCACTGTATACCTGGACTGCGCACGAGACAATGTTTTGAATTGCGGAGCTGCATAGGAGCCAGCGGGGCGCCCGACAAAGAGATATAGTGGTCTATGGACTATCATATAGACTGGTTTATCAGTATATATGATATACTGTAATCTTTGTAAATGTTTGTTCTATAATATTATCAAATAAAAAAACAGTAAATTTAAAACACGCTAAAGAAATGCCATTACGAGACTATGAAGAAATATGTATGAACTTAATATTCACTTAACTCTTCGCCATTTAAAACTTTGCGGTCAACTTTTATCATGAAGGGTATCAATAGAAGTGCAATTTTATTAGCTTTCCATTGCTATATTTCGTTATCTGATAAATTAATTAGAACCATGCATAAATTAGCGTTAACTAAATAAATAAAATCATCAATCGGGTAATCTTCCCAATTGATGAGGTTATTTATTTACTTATATATTTCGTTTTCTGATAAATGAATTAGCACCATGTATACATTAGCGTTGACTAAATAAATAACCTCATCAATCGGGAAAATTACCCGATTGATGATTTTATTTATTTACTTAACGCTAATTTATGCATAGTTCTAACTCATTTATCAGATAACAAAATATAGCAATGGAAAGCTAATAAAATTGCGCTTCTATTGATACCCTTCATGATAAAAGTTGACTCTCAAAGTTTTAAATGGCAAAGAGTTGAAGTGAATATTAAGTTCATGCATATTTCTTCAGAGTCTCGTAATGGCATTTCTTTACCGTGTTTTACTGTTTTTTATTTGATAATATTATAGAACAAACATTTACGAAGATTACAGCATATCATATATACTGATAAACCAGTCTATATGATCCGGATATATATATATGAATCCGAGGGGCCCTCCGATTACAGGCCCTTGTGCGACAGGCCGATATTCCGTGCGCAGTCCAGGTATACAGTGATCTATGGTATAGTCTATTCACTTAAGTTCTATTTCACTTAAGTTGGATTCTTGGATGTAAGTGGTTAAAAATGTAGGTGGTCAAAATGGCCAAGAAAGTAAAAATACTGCAAATTGGCGCCGTGACGGGTAGGTAGGGTCGTCACCAGTAGGGCTGACCCTACGTAGTAGGGTCAGCCAGCCGAATGAGCGACTTTTGACATTCCAGCGCAGGAAAGTCAGTCAAAACCGACCCGGTGCTTTGACTAGTCTATCTCTGTACCTCACCCATGGAGGTAGTATGAGGTGGAGACGCCCTGAGCCGCGCGGCCTGTGTTGTCTGGTGAAGCCACCGCTCTCCCCCGTCCGCCACACTGTTGTGGGCAATGTCACGCACTGGGTGACTGAGATACTCACTCTTTCTTTTCAATTTTTACACTGTTAGCACTTATGATATCACAGTGTATGAAATTATACTTCTGTGTTACTGCTAACCATATATTACATATCATATTATTGCATATTATTGTATATTATTGCATATTGGGTTCATATTACATATTCTATTATTGCATATTATTGTATATTATTGCATTTTGGGTCCATATTACATATTACATCATTACATATTATACATGACATCATGTCCTTAAAACTACATTTTATATATTGAATAGACCTACATACAACTAAATAATACTAATTTATTCATCTTAGTCCTACTTTGGGTCCCTTTATTGAATATATATCTGGCAGTGAGCTGGCTAGCTGCGTATATATATCTCACCTGCAGATATGTATGTCTCAGCTACAGCCTTGATCAGTAAAATTAGATGATTACTGACCGGGTCACTGTCTGACATATGATTTTTCAGACTTGAGAAGACAGTCCTACCCTGAAAATCTGACAGGACAAGAGTGGCATGTTGTGGTAAACATGAGATGTAGACAACTTTGTGTATGAATTATCACAGCACAAAGCTCTCTTCCTGAATTTCTTCTCACATATGAGGCATATGGCAACTACGTCTCTGGATGGCACTGTTAAATTGCCTTTATTTTTGGCTCTTTCTAATGAAAAGGAAACTGAGGGAGACGGACACAAGTTCCATACCAAAACTCAAGGCAGCTCTCCTAGACGTGTGGCACGACTTAAGTGAGGACAATTTACACACATTGGCTGACTCCCTCCCACAAAGGTTACATCAAGCAATCAAGAGGAAAGGCAACCCAACAAAATATTAGTTGGTGGTAAGTGCTTATGTACATTTTCTGTGGTAATTATAGGGGGGAATATTATGATCTTGTTGCGCGCATGTGTTTACCCGTGGCCACGACGGAACTACACCAACCACTTCGACTTCCACTGTAGTACTTGCTACTCACGAGGTCAATACTAAATGAAGACTGAGAGAGTATGTGTGGACGTGTAGAGGATATTTGATCTGAGTAAGCATAGCCTAACACTTATTTAAACAGATCCACCACTCCCTAGTAATTACCCGACTCAATTCACACTTTTGACCTCACCACCTCACCTTTAATTAACAACGAAGCCACCGTGCCACCCAGTGAGGTAGTATGGCAGGTGGTATGGTAGTACTCCCACACTACCTACATAATGCACCCCAACGTAGCAAAACTTATACCCACAAACCCGAGAGACATACATATATTGATATCACCATGTTATGAGATCAGTTTAATTTGCATCATGAAAATAATAACGGGAAAGAAACCCACATACTATTAGCACCTTACAATGGACCGATGTTACTCCCAGGAATCTCAAAATATTTCCATGGGATGATTTATCTCTACTTGGCAGGAGAGTTGTGGGCTCCATTAGCCCACAACAAGATGGCTGACTGACAGTTCACTGACTTCAACCCGCGCGGCTCAGGGCGTCTCCACCCATACCACCTCCATGCCCTCACCCCTCGCCGCTCATAGCAGACGTTTACTCACTCCCCGCTCTTGCTCAAAAGCTCCGTCCACACTAGCGGGCAAAGCCCGCCGGGCAGTGCCCGTCACGGGGAAAAGCCCGCGGGCACACTGAAACTGTCGTCCACACAGCAGAGCCTGCCTGGCCCAGTCAGAGGCGAGCAGCTGGGCAGCCAGGCAGTGTAGTCGTTTTCTATTCAGGAAGACTGTGTGCGGTACGACAACAATGCGAAGCAGAAAGGAACGTAAGAAGCTGGCACTGTGTACCATAATCATTGCTATGTGCCTGAAAAAGAAAAAGGACAAAGTGGAGAAAAAGAAGTGGCTCCACTTCTCCACTCCAAAGCTCCACATTTAACCTCGTATGTCTGACAGCGACGCACTGCCGGGCGCCGCAGGCAGTGCCTGGTGAAATCGCTCACCTACCATCACGGGCATTTTACTCATTTTCCCACGGGCACAAGCGGTGAGCCCGTCAACAGGCAAACTGCTCGCTTGTGCCCGCAGGCATTGCCCGCTAGTGTGGACGGACCTTAAATTAGTCGCGGCTTTGGGCAGCCCCCATTCCCCACCTCACTAATCCCATGCTCTCTCCGCTCACCTTTCAAAGCAGTTGCCGAGAAGGCTGCTTCTCGTTACCTCTTTGATACAATTCACTAAAACTCTAGAATGTTACTGCCGAGAGAGAGAGAGAGAGAGAGAGAGAGAGAGAGAGAGAGAGAGAGAGAGAGAGAGAGAGAGAGAGAGAGAGAGAGAGAGAGAGAGAGAGAGAGAGAGAGAGCTAACCAAACGCGAGCCAGTGAAGAGGCGTCTGAACGGTTCAATAACTCTTGCAAGAATGGGTCAGTGTGGGACCGCGACCTAGAATTGTCGGTTTTACCTGACGTCATGAGTCCTCGCCCACAAGCTGCTCGTTGGCTGACCCTATGACCCTGCCTACAGGAGAGATGAGTTGTCATGAGAGCTATCAGACGCTCACCCGTCACGGCGCCAATTTGTAGTATTTTTATTTTCTTGGCCATTTTTGACCACCTACGTTTTTCTTTATCGGTACATGCTACATACCAAAATTTGAAGTATGCCGATCTTGAAACAGTTTTTGGAAATTTAATGCGACGAAAACTAATGGACTTACAGAGAGATGAAGCATAATAATTGAGACAACACGTTTATACACTATTTTACTTTCCTTCAATTATCTTAATATAGATGTAGTTAACTGTAATTTTTTTATGATAATGATATGCATCAATGTATCGTGAACACATTGGCAGGCTCAGGTTTCCTACATATAATCTGGTAGCTTGGTAATATCGGGTAAGAATAGAACTGAAAATCTACTGAAAACCTGAAAATCCGCTGAAGCCATCTATTCGAGACCCAGGTCACTTATGACTTTATTTTTTACCCTATCGAGTTGTGAATAACGTTTTATTGTTGAACAATCACAGCCTGATTTAATGATGCAGGCAAAATATGCCTATCTTGTGTAGGAGGTGAGTTAAGCAAAGAAATATAAATATTTTTCTGAGGCAAGGCAAGGGTGTCGGGGTAGCGGGGAGAATGCATGTACTGTACAGTGAGTGTAGGACAAAACCCCCCCTAGGAAAAAAAACCTAAGACAAAACCCCCCTAGGACAATACCCCCCTAGGAAAAAAAGCCCTGAGGACAAAACCCCCCTAGGCAAAAAAAAAAAAAAAAATTAAATCATAATTTTTATTCTTATTATTTGTAGTTTATGAACACTTCTCTGAGATGTATAATATTACATTCATTATATTATATATAGGTTTTGCTAGATAGGTGGTGATAAGTTTGATAGGTTTTTACCTATAGCTACCGTAGATAACACTTAATTTAGTCGCCAGCTGCAATAATGTCGCCAGGCGCCATATATTACGAATTATAGCATCACTACTGCAGTGTATGTACCACTGCAGATGATACACAGTCGTTTATATCATAAATGTATAATCTAACCTGCTTCAGCGTAGTTTTATGCTTTGTATCTGCAATTATATACGATTTCAAATTACACTACTCGGTTTTTTTTCTTCGGGCGACGACGACGGCAAAAGGACACTCAGAACAAACACTAGATGGCGACCTTAGTGTAGCCCATTATCAACGTCGCCACTCGGTTGATATATTTTTATAATTTGTTCATTTATAGCCATACTATGACACAGATGAAGACACAAAATGACAGACTCTCCAGATAGCCCCTTCTGATTTTCCAGAAATCATGGATGTAGAAATGTAAGTATTAACGCCACCACACGTTTGTAAATAAAAAAAGAAACGTTGTCCTGGCGACTTTAGTGTTATCTACGGTACATGGGGATTTACGGTACTCAGGTAGACAAAGTAATGATCAGGTGGAGTGAACAAACACAAAAGAAAGATTATGATATTTCTCATGATTACTTCAGTAATAAATTGCTTAAATTAAATTTTGTCTTCTAATTTTAATGGTATTAAACTGAGGTCTTTTTGTCCTATTTCACACTTTAGCTTAGGGGGTTTTGTCCAAGGGGTTTTTGTCCTAGGGGGTTTTATCCGAGGGGGGTTTTGTCCTAGGGGGGTTTTGTCTGGACCCCATGTACAGTACAACCACCATTACCACCCAGCCTGAGTGCATCAGCAAATCAGCGACGTCCTTACAGACTCGGGTGGGTACCGAGCTGCTTCCAATAATCCAGCTTAAGGATTCACATCGTCACGTCATTCACGTCACACCATTTCTTAATAACCGGTGGATTGTCATTATTTTTTTTGTCAAAAGTATGCTAATGCCTAAATAATCCTATCTTAATTTCAGATCCATAGCTCGATACATAACTGAACAAAACCTGTTTATTTTTTAAGAAATTCAACTCTTACTAATGTTCTCATCTAATGACTTGCACTAGTGAAAAAATACTCATTCTCATCCCTATTCTGTCCATCTTCCTAATGCAAGAGTTAATCAGTATCGATACCCTTTCATCCCTTTCACTGGTAAACTCTGGAACTCTCTTCCTGTTTATATTGTTCCGCATTCCGGCGGCTTAAATCTTTTCAAGAGAAGAGTAACAGGACACCTCCCGAATTAAATTGGCCTAAACCCCTTTTTTATTCTCTTACTGTCTCCTTTATAGTGACTAGCAACTAAGCGTGTGTTTTGTGTTTGTTTTTTCTTAACATTGGAACCTGTAGCTCTTGTAGGCTCTTTATTCTCTTGAGGGTTCAGATGGTTGGCCCTGCACATGCTGGAGGGTCATCATGGTTGGCCCTCGCCCGTTAGTGGCACAGGCTGGATTTTTATAGTTACACCTGTGATATATAGGTGTAGATCCCGTTTTTTTGTGATGTTCGGATCCTCAGTCAGGCTCATGCTGCCACCTGGTGCTCCCTCCGCCGCAATTGTACTCGCAGTCGGAAGAACAGGTATGCCTCATGCGGTTTTCTTCGGCCACTCAACGATTTGACAATTGCTCCTTGGTGGGACTTTAACTCGGGACCTTCTGCTCACCTAAGTTGCTCAGGCTCGTGTCAATCGTATTAATAAAGGTAACAAAAGTTGTCCCGGGCAGGATTCGAACTCGGGTCATCGACGTCACCACTCCAAGACGCTAACTACTCCGCCATCGCCTTACAAAAACAACCAAAGACATCCATGTACAACAAAATAACACTCATCCACCCTCCACATCCACCCTCCTCACCCTCCACATCCACAAACACCCTTAATTCTCACCCTTTCAGTCATTCATTCACCCCTTTCTCCCATTTCCCGTTCCCCTTACAGAACCCCACCTAAGGACCCATCCCCTTGCCACCACTACCCATTACCATACCTCAACTACCCATAATTACCCTTCACTGCTCTTTCCTTCCCCCTTCACTGATGAAAACAGCTACTCGACTCCCTCTTACACCTCTTTGCCCACTTATTTCTCCCCTATCTTCCTCCTCTGTTGTTATTGTTCCTCCTACTACACACACACACACACACACACACACACACACACACACACACACACACACACACATACTCGGGTACTACGTGGTGTAGGGGAAGCACGCTCGGTTCACAACCGAGAAGTCCCGGGTTCGATCCCCGGGCGGAGCGGAAACATATGGGTTGTTTCCTTAAAACCCAAGCCCCTGTCCAGTGTCCACCCAGCAGTGAATGGGTACCGGGTATTAGCCGGGGTTTGTGACCTGCTGTCCGGGGTGCTGGCTTCGACCAATACAAAGCACTAAGGATGAATGATAACAAATTGTTGATATGGAGACGGGGCCACACGAGCATTGCTCTAGGCCTGTAAAATAAAACTAGATGAATACAACTAAATGAATACACACACACACACACACACACACACACACACACACACACACACACACACACACACACACACACACACACACACACACACACACACACACACACACACACACACACACATTTTTTGGGAAACACGTCGGTGAATCATACAGAGAAGTGGAAAAGAAAAGAATATAGAGTATAATGCAATAGTTAACTGACAATTAATTCAGCGTGATCTATAAGCTGATATTTTCCATAAACATTTATATCAGTGTGTTTAGACCTTTATTTCACCCTCACATTAAGATATTTACGTGTGTGTGTGTGTGTGTGTGTGTGTGTGTGTCTGTCTGTCTGTCTGTCTGTGTGTCTGTGTGCCTGTGTGCCTGTGTGTCTGTGTCTGTGTCTGTGTCTGTGTGTGTGTGTGTGTGTGTGGTTTAGTCTACTGGCAATCAACAGCAAAATAAAACGAAGGATGAACGAGACTAAAAAAATGTCTGCTACACTTTATTGCTTCCTATTATTGTATCTGGAGTGAATAATTGTGCTCGACATGTATTTGTGTTTAAATAGAGTGTATAGAGTTAATTGCCAAATAACAATTATATACATGAATAAATATATACACATTTTATAGGCATTAGTCTGCTGAGCATGAGCTTTCCAGCAGAGATAACATCAGTTAACATAATGACATACGTATACGATGAGGACAATACTTTGCAAATGAAAATTAACATACATATAAAATATAAATTCATAGTGAAATAACTTATTTTCGGAACAAGAACCGTGTATGGAAGCGACAGCTATAGAGGGTGGAAGATATATTGCCGGATAGTTTAATCACGCACGCGCATGAGCAAACACACACACCCACACACACACACACACTCTTGTTTGTTTGTTTGTTTTGTTTAGAGAATAATGCCTCAGAGCCATAGTGATCTACCGCTGCTGCATATTTTGTTGTTTATTTCTAGTTGGCCGAAGCCACCACCCCGGGGGGGGGGGGGTTACAAACCCCCGGCTGGCACCCGGTACCCATTCACTGCTGGGTGGACAGGGGCTAGGGATTTAAGAAAGACCACCCATCCATCTTTCGCTCCGCCCGGGGATCGAACCCGGGACTTCTCGGTTGTAAGCCGAGCGTGCTAACCACTACACTACGGTGTTCCCCCCTGTTCCCCACACACACACACACACACACACACACACACACACACACACACACATATACACACAACATACACACTCACACACACACACACACATACACACACACACACAACAAACATGCTCACACACACACACAAACACACATACTGATACACACACACACACACACACACACAACATACACACTTACACACATACACATACACTTACACACACACATATACACAACATACACACTTACACACACATACGCACCCAAACACACACACGCGCACACACACGCACAAACACAAATACACACACATACACACCCACACACACACACACACACCACACACACACACATTCTTCATTTTCTTTCTCGCGTTCATCTAATCTTGTATTCATTTGTCTGTATTTGCTTTTTTTCTCTATCTCTCCTCCTTCAAAATCTTATATAGTCATCCCATTAGTCAACCATTTCAGCAAGAAAACAAGCTCTTTACGTCTTTCATTGACACGTATCTATCAACTAAACGGCATTTTCATAGTCAATAATTTTCTGTTAATCGACGTTTTTGAGGATATAAACATGCATGCATTCCTGTCTTTCATAATGGGAAGAAACTCACGGCTCGTCTACAACCCTTGGATAACGCCAGTGTGCACTCGTCTTATAAATTAAACTTCAGGTGTGCTATTTCATGAAGGCATCTTGTTGATTAGTCTTACCTGTTCCATCATTTAGGTGTGTTAAGGATCCTCATGTACTTTCTCTTACCTTTTTGTGCCTTACCTATTATGTGATTAACACACCTGTAATTAGACAGGTATTCGTGATGCTTGGAAAATGGAGGGGGAGGGGGAGAAGAAATTAGAGATTAATAAACGAAAAATATAAAAAAACCCATAGATATTAATGTAAGAGCAAGGACAGTTAAAAGCAAATTAAAGACAGGCAACAAACAATAAGTAACGAGAGAGAGAGAGAGGAGAGAGATAGAGATAGAGATAGAGAGAGAGAGAGAGAGAGAGAGAGAGAGAGAGAGAGAGAGAGAGAGAGAGAGAGAGAGAGAGAGAGAGAGAGAGAGAGAGAGAGAGAGAGAGAGAGAGAGAGAGAAGAAAAAAAAATTAAGACGGAGAGAAGAGTTTGTGTGGACGTGTAGAGGTGATGTGACCTGAGTAAGCATAGCCCAACCCTTAAACAGATCCGCCATTCCCTAGTAATTACCTGACCTCACACCTTTGACCTCACCACCCCACCTTTAACAACGAAGCCACCGTACCACCCATGGATGTAGTATGGGAGGTGGTATGGTAGTACTCCCATACTTCCTACATGGTGCCACCCCAACGTAGCAAACCTTATACCCACAAACCAGAGAGACCTGCATATATTGATATCACCATGTAATGAGATCAGTTTAATTCTCATCATGAAAATAATAACGGGAGATAAATCCATATATGTGCACCTGGACATCGCACGGAATATCGGCCTGTTGCACAATGGCCCTTAAGTCGGAGGGCCGCTCGGATTCATATATGTATATACGGATCATATAGACTGCTTTATCAGTATATATGATATACTGTAATCTTCGTAAATGTTAGTTCTATAATATAAGCAAATAAAAAACAGTAAAATACCCCAAAAAAATGCCATTACGAGACTCTGAAGAAATATGCATGAACTTAATATTCACTTCAACTCTTCGCCATTTAAAACTTTGCGAGTCAACTTTTATCATGAAGGGTATCAGTAGAAGCAAAAGTTTATTAGCTTTCCATTGATATATTTTGTTTTCTGATAAATTAATTAGAACCATGCATAAATTAGCGTTAATTAATTAAATAAAATCATCAATAGGGTAATTTTCCCGATTGATGAGGTTATTTATATAGTTAACGCTAATTTATACATGGTGCTAATTCATTTATCAGAAAACGAAATATATAAATAAGTAAATAACATCATCAATCGGGAAAATTATCCGATATATGATTTTATCTATTTATTTAACGCTAATTTATGCATGGTTTTAATTCACTAATCAGAAAACTAAATATATCGATGAAAAGCAAATAAAATTGCACTTCTATTGATACATTTTATGATAAAAGTTGACTCGCAAAGTTTTAAATGCCGAAGAGTTGAAGTGCATTGAAGTTGCATTCTAAAGTTCATGCATTTTTTTTCAGAGTCCCGTAATGGCATTTCTTTAGCGTGTTTTACTGTTTTTTATTTGATAATATTATAGAACAAACATTTCCAAAGATTACAGTATATTATATATACTGATAAACCAGTCTATATGATAGTCCATAGACCACTATATCTCTTTGTCGGGCGGGCCGCGGGCCATTATGCAGCCTGGCAATTTCAGAACATTGTCGCGTGAACAGTCCAGAGATATAGTGGTCTATGGTGCACTTTATAATGGACCGACGTTACCCCAAGGAATCTCAAATTACTTCCATGGGAAGATTTATCTCTACTTGGCAGTAGAGTTGTGTGTGGGCTCCCTTAGCCCACACCGAGATGGCTGCCTGACAGTTCACTAGCATCAACCCGCACGGCTCAGGGCGTTTCCACTCATACTACCTTCATGAGTAGAGTGGTTAGCGTCTCCGAGTAGTGTTCTCGGTAATCTGAGTTCGATCCACGATGATAACTAAAATCCACTTAATATATTTCTGCACCGTCGAGTGGCCAAAAAACACCCACATACTGTCCATTAACTCTACCTTCGGTTGCCAGTGCATCGGATGACACAAGGGGGCGGCATGAGCCTCTTATAATTATCACAGGCGTCACTATACAAATCCTGCGTGCACCACCACGGGCGAGGGCCAACCATCACAGCCCTCAAGGGTCTATACCATTCCACCCCTAGAGGTCACTGCCTACAGGCGCTATAGGCACATATTTAAAAAATATATATTTATGAATATATAAATTATACAAAAAAAATGGATAGCTAAAGAAATAAATAGTGTTAATAATATAAAATAGACAAACAGACAGACGGGAAAATAGGCTGACAGAGATAACTAGGGTCGTATTAGTTTATTGCTGTAGTGAAGCAGAAAAAGTAATAAGCGGAATACTAAATATATTAATGATTTGTTAATATATATAAAAAGAAAATTTCTCACCCGCAATCTTTTTCACCTCTTTCTTATATTATTTTTTCTTCATCGCGCTGTTTTCCACGGAATTTTCTTTTTTTTTTCTTTATCACGGTTTTCAAATAATTGAATTCATGGAAAAGCTTTAACCACCCAAGTTCTGAATAGGTTATGTGTAGAATTTATCAATCTGCTGAGCCCTCAGTAGCCCCTTCCCCTTTCTCCTCCTCCCCCTTTCCTTCTCTTTTCCCCTTCCTCCTCTCCTCCCCTCTTCTTCCTCCCCCTTTCCTTCTCTTCTCCCCTTCCTCCTCTCCTCCCCCCTTCTTCCTCCCCCATTCCCATTCTTTCTCCCCCTATTCCTCCCCTTCACCGACACGCTAGTAATTTGGCTCCAGGACCATTCCCATCTCCCCCATCATCCCCATCTTTCCTCGCCCTTCTACTCTCCCTCTCCCTCCATCCATCCCGCCTCCCTCCTCTCGTGTTACGTCATATTCCCCTGCATTGTTTTTTCATCCTTTACTCTCTCTCTCTCTCTCTCTCTCTCTCTCTCTCTCCTCTCTCTCTCTCTCTCCTCTCTCTCTCTCTCTCTCTCTCCTCTCTCTCCTCTCTCTCTCTCCTCTCTCTCTCTCTCTCTCTCTCTCTCTCTCTCTCTCTCTCTCTCTCTCTCTCTCTCTCTCTCCTCTCTCTCTCTCTCTCTCTCTCTCTCTCTCTCTCTCTCTCTCTCTCTCTCTCTCTCTCTCTCTCTCTCTCTCTCTCTCTCTCTTTCTCTTTCTCTCTTTTTCATTCGAGCTTCAGCAGTCGCAGCAGAAGGACGAACCAGTCTCTTTTCCTTCTCCCTACGAACTATTAGTACACTGTTTTTACGGTGGACGACGTCTCAATGTCGAAAACTATTCTAGCCTCCCAGGACTAGGCTTAAAAAAGATAGTTGGAAATATTTTTAAACCAAACCAATGGGAAGATTCAAACTCTTTACGATACTGTTAATGAGTTAACAATAAGTCTAGAGCTCACCCAAAGAGAAATAGAAAATATAAAGCAGCAGTTGAATCATTGTGAACGTAAGAAGAAGGAGAATGAAGTAACAATCAAGACACTGAACGACAACCTACAGATAAATGGTAAACATATTAAAAATATATAAGAACGTGCAAACCAAAGACCCTACACACAATATAGGAAAGCAGGTGTTTCGGAGTGTGCTGTCGTGTTTTGGCAACCGCAAGGTGGCAACACCGGCGCTCGTTGTTTTATTGTATATATATATATTAGTTGTCACTTCCCACAAAAGTATACGATTGTGGTGTAGTTGGTAGCGCGCCCAGCAGCGGCTCCGCGGGCCCAGTTTCAATTCTCACCTAGCTATACTTTATTTCAGTATATATTATTATCATGTCTGATTGCGTACGTATGTGTGTGAGTGTATGTGCTAAAAATGCATAGAGCAGTGCTATTCAACCTGGGTTGACCACCTTAAGGTAAACGAAACTAAGTGAGGGGTGGACGGCTATCTTGGGATGGACAGGTGGGCGGACGAGATCATGGCCACTTGTCAGTATATATATCAGTGGTTTTTTTTAAGTCTTTGATACCTATATGAAAGAATGTGGCTGAGAACATGATGATGGTATGCAGACAGCAGAACAGACACTGCAGGTACGAATGTCCCACTTGATTACCAGACACCTTACTTTGATGCAGGAAAACCTTGACATATAATTTCAAGAGACCCGATCTCCAACATGTGGATGCTTACTCAATTTTCAGATGATGGAACTCATCATTCTGATGCCCTATTGGAGCTTCGATTGTATTATTCGCAAAAAGCAACTTTCAAAACATTTGGCCATCCCATGCATTTCTGGGTTGCGCTGCTTGATACTCAGAAATACAATGAGATAGCTGAGCAGGCAACAGCCATGTTTGTGCAGATCCCAAAATTATATATGTGTGAGCAAGGTTTATAAAGCTTAGTTTTAATCAAGGTAAAGAAAAGGAGTGCCATTCCAAATTTGGGTCCTATCATGTGGGTTGCACATGAAAATCATCTCATGCCTCGATTTAAGCTGATAGCAGACAAACTGCAACAGCAGCCAGGCCACTATATTTTGTTTCTTGAAGGAAAAGGCTTTGTTTTCTGGATTACTAAATATAACGCATAATATGTGCAATTTTACTTTAGGTTCAAGAAGCAAAATGCATTTCCTCTGGAATTCCTAAGCTATGCCTATTTTTTTCTGGTATATTTATAGTTTTAGCCTGCATGTGTTATTATACATAATAATATGTAAACTGTAAATAGAAAATGAGTGAAACAGCTTTTTCCTACCTATACACTTGTAGAATGATATAGTTTATAATATATGCTATAGTATATTTTTTTATCTACAGTATATTTACAATTTCAAGAGCCGTGAGATGTTAGAGATTATAAAAAATTCATGTAGAGAGCTTTTACCAAATCACCACTAGGGGTGGACGACATCAGAAAAGGTTGAAGAGCCTTGGCAAAGAACATTGATCTTGAAGTCAAAGGAAGCAATAATTCGATTTAAATAAGTCTCAATCAACAGTTACATTGGACGCCACAGATGGCGCTCGTGTTAGACATCACAAATTATACTTAGGCTAGGGCCTAAGCTTTAAAATCCTGCTTGTAGGGTCTTTGGTTCAAACTACCAAGAAAACTACAATCGACATAATAATCTTCAAATCATCGGTCTGGAGGAACACCAAGGTGAGACGTGGAAGCAGACAAGTGTTCAAGTCATCAGTTTATTGGAACAAAATATGCAACTACCTAACATCGACATTGAACGAGCACACCGAGTGGCACAACGTGTGGATAACCGACATCGACCAATTATAATTTTTATTGACTTCACAAGATTTAGCGATCGTGAAGCAGTGATGCGAAACGTGGCTAAACTACGAGGAACAATCATCAATGAAGATTTGTGCCACTGAAAATTTTTCCCTGCTCAAGCAAGCAAGAAGTGTGGGTAAATTTGCGTATTTTACCCACACAAAATTACTAATCAAAGAGAGGCCAACTATATACGGTGGACAAGTAAACAACAAGGGGGGGAATTGTTGGCGGAGTACGTCATGCTGCTGGTGGCACTGGAGCTGCCGGTGGTGGTGATGCTGACAGTAGTGCCGCCAGTGCCATTAGTGGTGCTCAAGCTGCTACTGCTGCTGGTGCTACCGATACTGCTGGTGCTGCTGCTGCTGCTGTTGCTGCTGCTGCTGCTGCTGCTGCTGCTGCTGCTGCTGCTGGTGCGACCAGTGCTGCTGGCGCTATGTTGGTGCTGCCGGTGCAGTTTCTCACGACGACAGACGACAGGTGAGGCGGAGGAACGATCTACGCTGAAACAGGTACAAAACATGAAAAGGGCAACACGAAGATGAAAAAAGTAATATTTGTAAGAGATACCACGTGTAAATATTATAACTCTTTATCTTATGTCAAATTTTGATATTAGATCACTTAACTTGTGGTATTTATAAAAATAATGATAATCGTCATTATTTTCCTATAAATGTTAAAAACAACATGAGTTTTGAAATGTATGATCTTAGTAATGATGATATTAATGTAGTTGATAATTTTAATTCACGCGAGTCTTTATGCAAATATAACTTTGGTAATAATTTAATACAAAAGTAACACCAATAAATACAAATTTTACCCTCATATATTTCAACATCAGCAGTGTAACGCACCAATTTTTTTTTTAATCAGCGTTTAGATACAGTAAATAGTTTTGATTTTATTGGATTGTGTGAAACACGCCTTAACGACAGCATATGTAATTTATATCTTCATGATGCATATACCCAGTTTTTCAAAAACAAAAATACTGCAGGTGGTGGTGTTGCGATTTATCTGCGCAAACATTTCCAGGGTTTTGTTATTGAGAATGTCTCACTTCACTTACCACAAATAGAAACTTTATTCCTAAAAGTTACGTCCGTGAGTAGTTTTATTATTGGAATGGTTTATATACTTCCAAATGATAGTTTCGATAGGTTTCACTCATCTTTGGAGCTTATTCTTAGTTCATTGCTCATTGTAAGTACACCTGTTCATATAATGGGAGATTTTATTATAAATTTGCTTATTAAGAATGATAATCTCGATAAGGACCGAATACATTTATTTTATTCTAATTCGTTCTTTCCCACCATAAATAAGCCTACCAGAGTGATACATTCTTTAACTGCCCTCATTGACCACATATGGACCAACTACATGAATTGCTTCGTAAATAGTGGTATTATATACACGATAATAAGTGACCATTTTCCTGTTTTTAGTTCATTTGCAATAACCAGGGTCGATAAAAACAATTCAGTGATAACTAATAAGAAAATATATTTGACCAATGAGGCAATACATAACTTAAAATTAGACTTATCTAAGTAGCTAAGATGGGAAGCAAATATCAATTCAGACATTAATGCAACCTTTAATTATTACATAAATCATTTTGGTACTATAATAACAAGCATTTTCTTGAGAAAGAATTCTAAATCAAAACTAAGCACATTGGAAAGCCTTACATTACTGCAGCCATAAAAAATATATTAAGCAAAGGAACAAATTACAAAAACTATATGCTAAATGACCAATCACATATGGTGCAACTTAAAAAAAAAAAAAAAAACAGGAATATGCTTACATGTAGTTAGTATACTAGTATATAATATATACTTGTAATTAGTATATTAGTATTACTACTGTAATTAGAACAGCAAAGAATAATTATTTCAAAACATATATAAAGGAAAATAAGGGGGACACAAAGAAGACCTGGGAACTTGTAAATAAAATATTGGCAAGAAATAAACCTACCATCATCAATGACTATGAACAACGAGTCAATATCAAATAATAATGCCATCGCAGAACTTTTTAAGAACCATTTTTGTTCTGTTGCTGGTAACCTGGAATAAAACTTATAAAACTCACCCTTTTCTTATGAACACTTCATGCCTGATCCAGTACCATTTACCTTCAACCTTCATCCAACCTCACCTAATGAAATTACAACTGTAATTAAAAGTATGCAGAAAATATCCCCAGGTCATGATGGAATAGACATACAAATTATTAAAGAATGGTGTGATGAAATTTCGCCACACTTAAATTACTTAATAAACAAATCATTTAAAGATGGTATATTTCCACATAAACTTCAGATTGCCAGAGTAGTTCCAATTTTTCAAAAAAAGGCGATAATCAATCTTGTAACAATTACATAGCTGTATCAGTACTGTCAATATTTAGCACAAAAAAATTCAAATAAATATGGTAACTAGACTAATGAATTACCTTTCCCAACATTCATTGTTATCAGCGTGCCAGGCTGGTTATTGACCAACATTCTCTACTGAACTTGCCAATCAAACCTGTGTCGATTTTTTTTAATTTTTTTTTTATTTTTTTTTATTTAAACAACAATTACAATAAGGCTTAAGGTTACACGTTGTATGTGCAACTATTTTAAAATCTTATACATAAAAAGAGATTTACAATAAGATCATAACATACACAATATACAATATATACAAGGAATATTTCGTGCTATATTTACTAAAATATCCTTAAGTGTCATTTTAATCATCACATCACTAGCGGGGACGTCTGTGTTTCACCCCACCTGTGGGCAGCCAATTTCACTTGGTGTGTGGACATGTTATGTACGCCAGGTGTGACTGCCGTGAACATGTTCCACAGCCGCGATGTCCTGGCTGTGTAGGTGCACTGGTGCTGCCTCGAGTGTGATCGCGGCACTTTCACAAGCACGTCACTCAAGGGTGTAGTCCTTGACCATCTCTGGATAGCACGTGGAGGAAGCCTGAGCGAGCTGAGATGAGGGACCTCCTGCACCTGAGCTTTGTGACAAACCACCAGCGCTGACACGTGCCGGCGGTGCTCCAGCGATGTCACGCCAGCAGACGACTGTTGGTCCTCCTCTATCCCCACCATTCGAAGGGCACGTCGCTGTACTGCATCCAGTCTCTGCAAGTGAGTGGCTGCACAATGGAAGGAGGGGAAAATGAAACCACTAGTATTGCTTCCCCCTTATGCTTCTCTCCCAACAGAATACGTATGTGGGAGAACGCCGGACCAAAGGCTGTGGCATCCAACAACATCCGCCAAAATCAGCCAACAGCATCCGCTGGGTGACTCCCAACTCAAGCTCAAGCGCATGAGTGGGCGGAGCCGAGCGGGTGGGGGGTGGGGGGGGGGCTGGCCGAAGGCTAAGAGCGAATTGTAAATATGCTACCCGTGTCTTCGACCCTGACCGCCGACCGTCGTCGCTGCTCTTCGTTCCAAAAAATATCCCTCTTATGGTACCTTTCCTCTGTCGTTCGTCGTTCGTCACTCTACCGCCTTGACTCTTGGTGCAAGCTCATAACACCGTGGGCTATGGCATTCAGCCGTAAGACTTTTTGGCGTGACCCGCCAACTGCGCTACCAAGGAATGTAAAACTTTTCAAGATCTTAATGTCCTCGCCGCACGCATGAACATACTGTACTGTTTCATCTAATAAGCCTCCAAACACCTTGACCTTGGTCTTATGTCAGGAGAACTCAAGTCCTAAAGGGTTTCCCACCTCGTGCAGCGCCTCGAAAGCCATCACCAAGACCTCCAGCGACTCAGCAAAGATTACTGCATCATCGGCAAAAACAAGATCCGTGATCTTGGTGTTGCCGAGGGATGCTCGACAATTACTTTGATCTACGATTTTGCCCAATACCCATACAAGTGTTGAAAAGTGATGGGGCAAGGACGCACCCTTGCTTCACTCACAGGAAATAAGCTGGATACACCTTCCCCACACTTCACAGCACTATCAGTCCCAGAGTACAGACCAGTAATCAAACCAATAGTCCTTGCAAGAAGTCGCACAAGATCCCAGAGTGAATCACGATGCACTGAGTCAAACGCCTTCTTGAAATAGGCTGCAAGCATCCCCTGTCGAAACTCACGTCAGCGTTCCACCAGGACACGAAGCGCTAGGGTACGGTCCGTTCTTGACTTACCAGGCGTGAACCCAGACAGCTGAGGTCTCGGACGCTTCAGTAGATGGCTGCGCATCCTTGTCAGCAATATATGGGCAAGCACTTTGCCTGGCATGCAGTGTAATAGTGTTGTAATACCGCAGTATTGGCAGTCGTGTAATACCGCGGTAATTGTTGCAGTCCTGACGGTCACCTTTCCCTTTCCAGATAGGGGCGACCAGTCTGTTATGTATTTAGGATAGCTTGTGTATTCAATTATTTAGCCTCGAACGTTACGTTACGTATATCGAATACGTATTTCGAAGCTTGTTCAAACCCCTAGGCAGTATACGAGGTATTGTTAAGACTTCACTACTATTGTACAGCAGTCCAGAGCTAGAGTAAACCTGAGCAACACTCTGCCTGTCTCTATCCCCTACACCCGCAATACTATAATATTAGCGACGAGGATTCGTGCCCACGACTACTACGGTTGCTGTTCTGTGGGAATGTCTTCCCACTAGCTACGTCTAGCTGATGTGTATGGGTATGGATTGACGTGTGGACTCTCTCCTGGGCATGGTGGTGTAACGCTGTTCCTGCCACTGACTGACTTAAGCGTTGGTGAACTTTGAAACCAAGGACGTTGAGGACCTACAGTTCGCCGTGGACCTCGCTTTTCCTTCCTTTAACCCTGAGCCATCTGCTACAGCTGCTGCTATAAGGTGGAATAGCTGGTTGAAGAGATTTGATCATTTTGTGACTGCCCAAGCCATTACTGAGGATGCGAGACGACGGACTTTGCTGCTTCATTGCGGAGGAGAGGAAGTGTTCGAGGTGGCGGAGACGCTTGATACAGGGGACACTTATGTTCGGTTGAAAACTGCATTGACTGGATATTTTGCACCTAAGATAAATGTGGAATATGAGATTTTTACGTTCCGGCAAGCTACACAACAAGCAGGTGAGTCTCTGGATAAGTTTTACATGAAGTTGAAGCAATTAAGCAGGAATTGTATCTTTCGAGATGTGGATCGTGAAATTAAATCGCAGATAATTCAGAAGTGTTTACTAACTAAAGTGAGGGACAAAGGGTTAAGTGAGCCTGATGTCACACTAACTGTCTTGTTAACTTATGGGCGCACGTTAGAGGCCACACGTGTTCAGGCGCAAGCTATGTTTGGGGAGGTCAGGGAAGTGGGGACGTGTGTGAACAAAGTGACCAACAGCTTCGAGTCACAGCCTGGCCCTGGATCCCTCAGCGGGAGGTGATACTCGAAACCCCATCATCAGGGTAGATACAAGTGTGTTGGTTGCGGCAGAGCGCATAGTGATGAACGAGAGAAAGTATGTACTGCCTGGGGTAATCAGTGCTTTAGATGTTTAAAACTTAATCATTTTGCTTACTGTTGTAGGGTAACCGGCACTTTACAGAGGCCAGTTTCCCGAATTCGATACGTGGACCAGCAACTGACTCCAGAATGGTACAGCCAAGAGGAGCAAGAGCCCACACCACCAGGAGACAGTCACAGCAATCAAGTTCAATTAGTGCAACAGGAGGTCCCGCACAGCGACTACTTGGGAGAGGAAGTATTTCCGATAAACACTCTTAATTCTGGTAAGACTGTTAACCCATATTTATGTACCCTGCAACTAAATGGCATCATGATCCCTATGGAAATAGACACAGGTGCTGCGTCTACTATTTTAAATACACGTCAGTTCTTCAAACTACAACAAGACTCAAACAACTTGCATCTCCACAGGAATAACTTACCACGCCTGTGCACCTATTCAGGAGAACTAATTCAACCACTGGGTCGGGCAGTACCAAATGTTGCGTATGGAAAACAGACTTTAAAGCTTTCCGCCTTGGTGGTATCAGGCACAGGCCCGTGTCTTTTAGAGAGAGATTGGCTTCAACACATCAAGATGGACTGGACTGAAATAAAGTATCTACAGTCTGATGATTATATACGATTGTTCCCAGAGTTGTTCAAAACAGGTTTAGGAACGCTGAAAAATTATGAAGCAAAGCTGTGGATCGACCCTTCAGTGCAACCAAGGTTTTTCAAGCCGCGGCAAGTTCCACCCTCTCTACGAGCGAAGGTAGAAAACTAACTTGATCGCCTGAAGCAGGAAGGTGTTATCAGACAAGTGGAATACTCTGACTGGGGAGCTCCAATCGTGCCGGTTCTGAAGCCGAACGGTGAGGTAAGGTGATTACAAGCTAACTGTAAATCTAGCATCCAAGGTGAACAAGTATCCGTTACCAAATATTGAAAATTTGTACACCAAGTTATCTGGTGGAGTTTATTCTAAATTAGATTTAAGTCATGCCAAAGACTACTCTATACGGGACTCGCTACTCGTGCCCCGCGCCAACCCACCCATGACCAGTGGAGGCCAGTTTTGCGATTCCTGCCATTTTAGAACATCACCCCCATTTCCCTTCCTAAGGTGTATCAGTATATATGATATACCGTTATCTGCGTAAATGTTTGTTCTATAATATTATCAAATAAAAAACAGCAAAATACACTAAAGAAATGCCATTATGAGAGAGTGAAGAAATATGCATGACCTCAATATTTACTTAAACTCTTCGCCATTTAATATTTTGCGAGAAAACATTTTAAATGAAACATATCAATAGAAGTGGATTTTCATTTGCTTTCTATTGATATATTTCGTATTCTGATATATTAATTAAAACCATGCATAAATTAGCATTAACTAAAAAAAATACGTCATCAATCGGATCGGCAAGTAGAAAATTGTTCCATGAATACAGTAGACTATGGCTTATCAGTATAAATTATACACTGTTATCTTCGTAAATGTTTGTTCTATAATATTATCAAATAAAAAACTGTAAAATACACTAAAAGAAATTCCATTATGAGATTCTGAAGAAATATGCATGAACTTCAACTCATCCCCATTTAATATTTTGCGTGTAGACATTTTACATGCAATATATCAATAGCAGCGGAATTTTATTAAATGTCCATTAATATATTTAGTTTTCTGATAAATGAATTAGAACCATGCATAAATTAGCGTTAACTAAATAAATAACGTCATCAATCGGGTAGTTTTCCCGATAGATGATGTTATTTTTTTAGTTAACGCTAATTTATGCATGGTTTTAATTCATATATCAGTATACGAAATATATCCATGGAGAGCTAATGAAAATCTGCTTCTTTTGATATGTTTTATCTAAAATGTTTTCTCGCAAAATATTAAATAGCGATGAGTTTAAATGAATATTAAGTTCATGCATATTTCTTCACTCTCTCATAATAGCATTTCTTGAGTGTATTTTACTATTTTTTATTTGATAATATTATAGAACAAACATTTGCGAAGATAACGGTATATCATATATACTGATAAATCATAGGAAGGGAAAAGGAAGTGATATTCGAAAATGTCAGGAATCGCAAAACTGGCCTCCACTGGAATTAGCCCAAAATGAGTAGCAAGTCCAGTACATTGTAGTCTTTGGTCATGCATATCAGCAAGTGTGCATAGACAAGCCTTCACAGATATTAACCACTATCAACACAATGAAGGGGTTATTTGCTTATACCAGCCTTTGCTACGGAATAGCCTCTGCTCCAGGCATTTTCCAGAAGCTAATGGAACAAGTAGTGCAAGGTATTCCTATGGTAACGGTGTATTTGGATGACATTTTGGTTTCGGGACACTCTTATGAGGAAGCTCGCGCAAACCTGTTACGTGTGCTTGGCAAGTTGCAGGATTCAGGACTTCGTCTCAGACTGGAGAAGTGTAGCTTCATGCAAATGTCATGCATCTACTTAGGTCACAAGCTGGATGCTATGGGTGTTCACCCTACCAAAGAGAAAGTGTCTGCCATCAGGTATGCCCCAATTCCAAAGAATGTCTCTGAGTTACGTAGTTATCTCGGCATTATCAACTACTACCACAGATTTCTTGGTAATTTAAGTACAGTTCTGGCTCCTTTGAATTAACTACTACGGAAGGATGTAAGATGGATATGGGGAAAACAACAAGATAAGGCTTTTCAAGAATCTAAGGAATTGTTGCAGAAGTCCCCAGTGCTTGTGCATTATAACCCTAAACTTCCTTTATTCCTCAGATGTGATGCATCACCTTATGAAGTAGGAGCGGCGCTGCCACACTGCACTTCAGACCAAGAGAGTGGCATACCGATAGCATTTGCATCAAGGACCCTCTCTGCAGCGGAGAAAAACTACGCACACATCGAACAAGAAGGTTTAGCAGTAATATTTGACCTACAGAAATTCCACAAATACCTGTATGGCAGCGAGTTCTTAATTTTTACGGTTCACAAGCCCCTCTTAGGCTTGCTGAGTGAAAGTAAATCAATATCGCCAATGTCGAGCACACGGCTCCAACGCTGGGCACTTAAATTATCTAATTATCAATACCAACTGAAATACAAACCAGGTAGTAAGATTGCCAATGCTGACTGTTTAAGTAGATTACCCTTGCATCAAGAGGCAGTAAGGGATGAAGTGCCAGAAGTACTGCTCTTGATGACTATACTTGAGGATATTCCCGTGACAGCAAGCAAGATAGCTTTGTGGACAGCTAAGGATCCCGTTCTGACGATAGTAAGGGAATTTACGTTGCAGGGGTGGCCTGATGACGTTAGTAGTGATTTTGAAGTATATCGTCGACGGAAAACTGAACTCTCTGTTCATCAACGATGTTTGGTTTGGGGCTCTAGGGTGGTGATCCCAGCACGAGGCAGAGCAGTATTGCTGGAAGAATTGTACGAAGGACACCCAGGAATAGTAAGGATGAAGGCGCTGGCAAGGAGCTATTTTTCGTTGTCAAGTCTAGACTTGGAAATTGAAGCTAAAGTAAGAGATTGTATGTCTTGCCAACAGTATATGAAGAAACCACCCCAAGCTGCGCTGCATCCATGGGAGTGGCCAGGACAACCCTGGTACAGACTGCACGTGGATTATGCCGGACCTTTCGAAGGCAAAATTATACTGGTAATGGTGGACGCACACAGTAAGTATATTGAGGCTCTTATAGTACACTATAGCACCACTTCAGCAACTCTAGCAAAATTCAGACAAACCTTTGCTCCCCATGGTATTCCGGGGATCAGTGTGTCTGACAACGGAAGTACTTTTACTAGTCAAGAATGCAAGATCTTTTGTAAAACAAATGGTATTAAACATGTGTGCAGCAGTCCTTATCATCCTGCAAGTAACGGCCTAGCAGAGAGAGTTGTTCAGTCATTAAAAGATTGACCTCGTAAGACGAAAGGAGGAAATTTAGAATCCAGGATGTACAAGTACATATTTTGCTAGGTATCGTTTGACACCCCATTCTACTACTGGACAGACACCAGCTGAGCTTTTGATGAAGAGGAAGCTACGATCAAGATTAGACTTGGTGTGTCCGTGGGTAGAGGGGAATGTATTGATAAAGCAGGCTGCCGCAGTCGATTATGGTGGTGCAATAAGGCAGTTTTAAGAGGGTGATACTGTTTGGGCAATGAATTTTGCAGGTTGCCCCAAGTGGGTGGCAGGTGTTTTCCAGCACCAGTTGGGTCCTGTGTCCTTCATGGTCGGCCTCACGGACGGACGGCTGTGGAAGAGACACATGGATCACATACGCCAGCGGCGACCAGATGAGGGCGAGACACCTACACCTGTCAAGCCACAAAGACCGGCGGAGCCTCTCCCGTCCCCGTCCCATGCAGTTCCAACGAGAGACTCACAACCACAACAGGAGACTGGTACCTCTCCACATGTACCTTCAGCATCCGCAGTCTCACCATCATCACCGGGAGAGAAGGCATTGATACCAGCCGCTGCATCCACTACCAATCGCTCGCCGTTTCGAAGCTCAACAAGGAAGGCACCAGTTAATGCTGCTGCTCCACCACCAACGATGGAAGTGGTGTCGGGACAACCCGCTGCATGCAACCCGCCGCTTCGAAGGTCGACGTGGATCAGAAAAGCGCCGGATAGGTTAGGAATTTAAAATTTCTTTAATCAATTATGCTCCAGTGCTTGTTTCATGTTTGCAATATAGTTATCATAGGTTTGGGTAGTAAAATATTGAAGGTGGAGGAATGCTATGTATTTAGAATAGTTTGGGTATTCAATTATTTAGCCTCGAACGGTACTTCAGTATTTCGAAGCTTGTTCAGACCCCTAGGCAATATACGAGGTATTGTTAAGACTTCACGACTATTGTACAGCAGTCCAGAGCTAGAGTAAACCTGAGCAACACTCTGCCTGTCTCTATCTCCTACACCCGCAATACTACACAGTCCTCTTTTCCAGTCAGAGACGTGAGTTCCCAATGTGCAGCGTCCCTGTGCATTCGGTCAGCGGTTCGAGTCCGCCTAGTTCATGCTGACGTGGCGGCGCTTTGTATAGTCAATAACCTTGTAGTTGGTACTTGCAAAGTGTCTAGATAGGATGAAAATCTTATCTTATCTTATCTTTTCCAGTCAGGAGGAATGGTACCTGCTTTTCACACGGCAGTCAGTACAGCATGCAACCCATGCGGATCATGGTCTTACCTTTGAGGAGCTCCGAAATGATACTACAAATACCATCTGCATTTTTACCCCTCAACTTTGCCAGAGCCTCGCTGACTTCGTCAAGAGAGGGTGCAGTTTCGTCAATGGGAGAATCGGCATCCACTGCTTGTACTCCAGTGGTGTGAACCTTCCCAATGGACCCATAACTCTACTTGAGGTAACGATAGAGTGAAAATCTTCAAGACTCATATAGTAAGGTAGGGATGCTGATTTTTCAATGTGAACAGTATCTTTGATGATGCAGCCATTTTAAGTGGAGGAAAATGTGTGCGCCCTAAAACGACCGGTGCCATATTGTGACGTCACCAACGCACAATTGTCTAGCGGCTGCAGCGGGCCGCTCCACAGTAACCTTAACTTGCATTACCCCTACTACCGCAGGATGGACAATAATCCTCCTTCAGGTTTTGTGGTAAGTTTTGACTATGTGTGTGAATATATAAGCTGTATTTTATTAAAAAGAAGTGAATAGACAGGGACAAGTGGCCCATGACAACAGGCAAGGGATTACTTTAGGCATCGCAACTCCTTACAGAGAGCTCAAATGAACCTACTACAATGACATGTAGCCTACAGCTAGAGAGATAGACGAACTCATAGAATAACAGGTAAAATGAGAGCGCCTTCCACCCGCACACACACGCATCTGATCTAGAGCACACTGCAACTTCCACGCACACACACACACACACACACACACACACACACACACACACACACACACACACACACACACACACACACACACACACACACACACACACACACACACACACATATATATATATATAAACAGCCAGCCAGCCAGCCAGCCATTATAGATATTATAGATATTATAGATATTATAGATATGTGTGTGCGCGTGGAAGGCGCAGTGTGCTCTTGATCAGGTGTGTGTGTCTGCGGGTGGAATGCGCTCTCACTCTACCTGTTCTTCTATGAGTTCGTCAAGAGTACATAATGAATCGCCTGGATGAAGGGGAAAATTCACACTCACTTCAGGAACTACCTCGTGTAGGTTGCACGGCCTCTTGTAGCTTCCTTATTTTCTTATGTTCTTATGTTATTTTGGATGCTTTTCGTGCCCACAGCATTGTCACAACAACACACGCCGCCTGTGTTGTGTATGTGTGTGTGCGTGTGTGTGTGTAGGCGTTTGTTACTTCATCAGCATATACTGACAAACACCAATCACCAATCCGTAGTACTATATATAATACACACACACACAGTATACTATAGACACACACGCAGACACACACACGAGTAACATGCGTGTTCCCCAAGGAACCTAGAGAGACTGTTCTCTAGCTTCCTTGGTGTTCCCTCAAGGAAATCACGCCTATTGGAGATAGCCATCACCACTGTTTACTTGTTTTCTTGTGTTTATATTGTGTTGTTTTCTTGTGTCACTGTTTTTTCTTTTCTTGGGCAAAGATATGAACACTCATTGGTGTTTTTATCGTGGTGTTTTAGCAGATTGGCACAACCATAGATAACAGTAGAGCTCTACTGTTATCTATGGCACAACACAAACATAGTGTGTTCTCTTTGTCCAGCTATATAGGCGAGGAAGCGGGGTAAAGAAGGGAGCGGAAGGGATGTTCGTGCCTTGTCTTGGTCACAACCAATCACAGAGCGTTCCGCGGCCACGTCATATTTTGGCCCCCAAAAATGCATATATCTCATTCATGGTGCATTTTTAAGCGAAATGAATATGTGCACAGTGATAAGTAGCTTATATTGCATCCAAAGCTTCACAAAACTCCGTGTTTTAGGTGTGAGTAAACGGGTCCATTGGAGGATCCACCGTGAACAACTCAGAGAGAGATAAAAAATCTGAATTATTAAAATAAAGTAACATCCACCGTACACAATATATATAAAAAGAAATTAACTTATTCATGACTGCACTGCCCGGGGATCGAACACGGGTCACAAGAATGGGAATCTTGCATTATACCATTACACCAGCACCTCTTTTGTGAGGATTTCCTAGGATTTAATTATTTTTATTGCGTTGCGTTTGCGCATACATGTGAAGTATGCGTTTGTGTTAAAAGGGCCTAAAAAACTGATCCCTGCATTGACGATTAACGTCAGAGTTAACGACGTAACGTCATGGCGATTGACATATAATGTATAACGCTAACGACAAACGTGCTAAAGGAAACAACCGCGTACATTTCCATATGCTCTATATTTTCCGCATATCGCAAACGCATTAATGCAATACAAGCTTTATTGTTCTAAATCTTTGTCCTTCCTCCTCCTATTGGGTTGGAGGCAAGACAAGGTGTGCGGGGGTGGGTGTGGGGTGGGTGTGAACACACGGGAGCGGAGGTTGGTGAGGCTGCTGCCGTGACGGTAATCCCAGCGCCTCTCTTCACGATGCTGATATGGCAGCATGAAGGAAACACTTATTAGACTCCACCATGCACGTGCCCAGCGGTGCTACAGGGAGGAGGAGGAGGATGTGAAGTAGGAGTAGAAGGAGGAGGAGGAGGAGGATGGGGAGAAACAGGAGGAGGAAGACGAGGGGGATGGGGAGAAAAAGGAGGAGGAGGAGGAGGAGGTGGAGGAGGACTGAGAAGAAGAAGAAGCAGGAGGGGGGGAAAAAGGAGGAGAAATAGCAGTTTTAAGCCGCGGTCACACGAGCAACTTTTCCGGCAATATTCAGCCGGAAATATTCACCCAAGGCAATATCTTGCCGTGTTTTGGCCACACGGACTTTCTTCACAAAGCTAGCCGAGTTTTGACGCCAATTTTGGCTTCTCTTTTTAATCGGCGCGGGAGCCAAGCCGTATCTGAAGAAGCGTCTTTGGAAAAATAGGGAGAAATAGGGAGAAACTGGAGAAAGAAACGGGAGAAATGTTATGGAGCCAGCAGTGAGCAACACTAAGATTGCTCCAGTATCCCCTAAAAAGGTAGACCGCCAACAAAGAAAATGGAAAGACCATCACTGACTCACGTAACTCATGAAATCTTCCTAAGTGTTATTATATTTTTCATATTGTTTAAAAAAATGTACAAGACTTCACAATTCGTCATGTAATCGGTTTTTGCCACTATGTATTTGCTTATTTAAGCTTACGTACTTTGAATTAAGGCCTGCATTAATACTGAATGTCAAATAATATTCGTAGGTGGTTGTGGTTTTACGTTTGGTTGCCAAAAATCGGCAATAATAGTCCAACATGTTCGTCTTAAAAAAACGGACAATTTTAGCCGAGTTTGGGCCGCGTTTGTGTTGCCGGCTGAATATTGCCAGAAAAGTTGCTCCTGTGACCGCGGCTTTTTAATGTTAGCTTAGAACGTAAAAAATAAACAGTTTTGAAAATGCAGTACAAAATACGGTACAAATAAAGAGTAAAGGAAAAGGGAAGTAAAGGAGAGGAACGAGGAAAGAGGAAGAGGTGGAGAAGAAGGAAGAAATAAAAGCATTTAGAACGAAGGGAGGGAACAGAAGGAGGATGGAAAGACGGGATGTGGGATATAGTTTTGAAAATTATGTGTTGAGATGTAAATAAGGAAGAGAGGGAGAAGAGGAATATGAAGAGATGAAATGTAGAATTAAGAAGGAAGAAAGGAGGGAAAAGAGAAGGAGGGTTAGTGCTTATAGTGGGGCGTTTTACCTAGGATATTCAAACCTATTGTGCATTTTTTGATCATAGCACCAATTTTGGCACAGAGGTAGACCAATACATTAAGAACAAATTTGGATGTGGAGCCATCGCCCAACTGCCCCCTGGCGGCCGTGGCGGCCATTTTCCAAAATGGCCGCCATGTTGCTGCCGAAAAAGACTTATCCCTAGGTGAATGACATGTACTGAGTAAATGTGCAGGAAAAAAATTATTGTTTTGAATCTGCAATGTTGTGCAAACATTATGTTGCGTGTTGTTGCTAATGTAGGGTAGCACTTAACAACAAAGAAAGGTGCCCATGTGTTTTTAAAATCTTATCATATTATCGATTTATTGAATTATTCATAGATTAGCATAACAACCATGAAAAACATCTCTCAATTGAACATGTCCTAATTCATTTGGATTCAGAGTGCTCCTTGCATACAACTTTGTCATTTTCCATTTCCAGAACAATGTCGAAAAGCTTCAAACTCGTTGAACCTCGTGGTGCAGAAGCAGCTCCGTCTACCTCCGCCCAGCCAGCAACAGAGACAGACTGGTCATTATGCTTCATATACCAAGAAACGACGCCAGAGTCGCTGACAAGTCCATCCCGGAATACACGCCAAGACAAGGGGAGCAGCTACAGCATTCTCGCTGGACATCTGAGAAGGTTCAATGAGCTTGGATTGCTCCCCAACTCTTTTCTGTTGAGCCGATTAGATGAAGGCAGTGGCGTTGAAGCAGCATTGAGCGCCAACAATGCACGATACCACAAGACCTGCAGGCTGAGGTATGACAAGACCAAATTAGACAGAGCTGAGAAGAGGCACCTGAAAATAGGCGCCGACGAAGAAGAGGAAGTTGTTACCCGCAAGCGAACTCGATATCTGTCACGACCATCAAGTACTGAGACGAAACACCAAGAAGTGAAATGCTTCTTCTGCGGAGAAGCTCCTGGTAGTGCTGGTCTTCATGAAGCTGCGACATTCCAACTGGACTCGCGTGTCAGGTCGTGCGCACTGATTCTGGACGACATGGACCTCCTGACGCAACTGAACCCTGGGGACATGGTTGCACAGGAGGCCAAGTACCACCGAAATTGTCTCCTGAACTTGTACAATCGCGCACGGAAGATTAAGGAAATGGCGGGCAATGGTACAGACGATGAACACGCAATAGCAGGACTTGCTTTCGCAGAGCTGGTGGTGTTTATTGAAGAAGCTCACATGGATGACGAGACGTCCCCGGTCTTCAAACTTGCTGACCTGGCGCAGTTATACAAGTCAAGGATGGAACAGCTGGGAGTCAAGCATGAGGGCAGGGTGCACACGACTTCGTCTTAAGCAGAGACTGCTTGCTCACTTTCCTAACATGTGTGCACAGCACCAGGGGCGCGATGTCCTGCTTGCATTCAATTAAGACCTCGGCGATGCCCTGGCAAAGGCTTGTGAACTGGACAGAGGCCTTAATGCTGTCCACCTGGCGCGTGCTGCCCAAATTGTGAGACGCCACATCATAGGAGATGCCAAGGTCTTCAACGGGTTTCCTGCAGGATGCCAACAGGACTCCGTGCCACCCATGCTGCTTGCCTTGGTCACTATGATCTTGGAAGGTCCCAGTATCAAGCACCAGAGTGAAAGCACAACACCAGCGGCACTGAACATCGCCCAGCTCCTCAAGTTCAACAGCGTTATGCACCGACGGGCCGCCACAGGCAGTACGCCTCGCCCAGTCAGGCATGCCACCACGCAGGAGACGCCAGTTCCAACCTACATCGGCCTAATGCTACATGCACACACGCGCAAGAGGGAGCTCGTCGACAGGCTGGCACACATGGGGATTTCTATCGCCTATGATCGGGTCGTGTCCCTTTCCACACAGCTGAGGAACAGTGCCTGTCGCCTCTACCACCAGGAGCAAGTAGTCTGCCCTCCTAAGATGAGAGGCAGAGTCTTCACGACTGCCGCGGTAGACAATATCGACCACAACCTAAGTTCCACCACAGCAAAACAGTCATTCCATGGGACTGCTATTTCCCTCATGCAACACCCTGCGGTCCCTGGGCCGGCATTGACCGCAGCATCATCATCCTTGGAGGGCCGAACAAAAGAGGCCTCAAAACAGTTGACCGTTTGCCGCACTACTATACAGATGTCCCATCCGTCGGCAGCACCAAGAACATCCCCGTGCCGGCTACCAGCGTGACATCCCTGAGCAGCAACAGCGGCCTCAAGCAACATGCTGAAAGAGAGCCTCTCTGGCTAAAACACACCCAAGTCGCCCTACAAGAAACTTCTCCAGTGGAGAACACTTCATGGGCTGCATACCACGCAAGCCAGCAGGACATGCCAGCCAGTCGGGCCATATGTCCCACCGCATTGCTCCCACTCTTCCTGGAGAGCGCCCACACCGTGGCTATGATCAAGCACTCCTTGGATGTGGTCAGGATTGCAGTGGAACATCTCAACCCTGGCCAGACTCCAGTGGTCACATGCGACCAGCCGCTGTTTGCTTATGCAAAGCAAATCCAGTGGAAGTGGCCACAGGAGTATGGTGAAGAGAAGTTTGTCGTCCTCTTCGGCGGTCTTCATATCGAGATGGCAGCACTGAAGACCCTTGGTGACTATCTGCAAGGGAGCGGATGGGTGCAAGCACTGGTTCAGGCAGAGATCACCAGTACCGGGACAGCGGACTCCTTCTTGCAGGCATCCCATGTCAGTCGAACCAGGAGGGCTTATCAAGTGACAGCAGCAGCCCTCTTCACCCTGCAGCAGCACGTCTAAAACCACTACATTGACCAGCTGGGTGACGCACGCAACGAGCAACTGGAGTTTGACGATTGGTGCCAGCAAAAAGCGGAAACCTGCCCCCAGTTCGATTACTGGGTAACTGTCCTGCAACTGGAGGTGACGGTCCTGGTGTACGTGCCCTCTGCGCCAAGCGTCGTTTGCGATGTACGTAGATGCCCTGACAAAACTAGCAGTGTGGTTCCATGCCCTGGATCACATCAACTACGCGCGCTGGATTCCTGTGCATCTACGAGACATGGTGGAACTGCCGACGACACACCCTGTAATAGCCCAGGAATTCCGAGCTGGGAACTTCACCGTCCAGAAGACGAACAGGTCGTTCTCCGCCATACCCGTCGATCAGTCCCACGAGCAGAACAATACTGCCATCAAAGGAGACGGAGGTGCAGTGGGCCTGACTGACATCCCCAGCGCTCTACGACGTGGATGGTGGCAGGACCAGAGGTTGCCACGCTCATCGAACAGTTCCACGATGAAACTGACCCGGGGAACAGACCACAAGACACAAGGCACCATGACCAGTCAGCAAGTGTGCAGACTGCCTTCCTGAAAGATGTACAGTCGATGGTCAACGTGATGGAAGACTTCGGGAATCCATTTGAAGAGGAGTGTGGGAATTTATTTCACATACATATTTAATTTGAAGTCCTTACCTAATCAAAACCCATGTTTTATCGCATCCCGACACATTATCCCAGATAATCAACTAACTAGGATACTTATCGGTGGATAGTAGGGTTGCAATGCGGATCAGGGTTTGATTAATACTGCAATGGTCTTGTGATCCGATGTGGTCGCCGGGATCGAGGCCGCCCGTGAATGACAAGAGAGGAGGTGGAGGCGTAATCGTGGGCGTCAAGTGGTTATCACACCAAGTAACTTAACGACGCGGCGGATTGTTATCAGTGTTGTATTCTAGCACAGTCCTATTGGTTTTATCACTTATATGTACAATTAACTATGTACAAAATCTTTATAGACAAGCACTACATTAGATGTTATTAAGGCGAGGGTCTGGCGTGTACTGATTCTCCGAGAGTGGGCGGCGAGCCACCGCTACCTGGTCCTAAGCCACGTATTTTATTCCCTATGGCCTAGAATCTAATGACGATAGCCAACGACCGCGCACCAAATTAAGGTGCTAATTATTCAAGTGCAAAATAATATTACTGGGAATATTAATTTATCCTATCCCAGTACTAATCATTTACTTAAATTACCTTAATTGTTACCCATTACCATTACAATTATATATACATATCCCTATACGCGCCCTCCTATGATGAGTGGAAAATACCTCGCACTAGGGGGTGGGGGGGGGGGGAAACAAACTACCACTCTACCAATTATGAGAGGGTAGTTTATGGATAATTTCCACAAGGAGAGTCAAGATCTGCTGGTACTCGACACCAAGGAGATCGCGCCACCTGGAGCTGTAGACGCCCTCCTTCATGCACACGAAGTGGGTCAGCTGCAGTTTGACAACTTCGTCAGAGAACGCCTGGTGAAGAGAACGAAACCCATAGGAGATGCCATCCACAGAAACAAGCTGAAAATCTTCGGTCAGCCTGCTTCAAAACCCCCGGGAAAGGGCAAGCAGCAGATGACATCCCTGAAGAATGAAGTGGGCTTGTCCTCTCGTCTGGATATCGGGTGCCAGAACCGGGATGGGAATCTAGAGGAATTCTTCCAACATGAAAACCAAGCCTGCCCCCCTGCACTATCAGATGGCGGTGGCATCCGGCTGGGTGTCAAGAATGATCTTCTCGCTTGTCTAGAAGACCTCAGTCAGCCAAAGTCTGAGGTTCCTCCAACCAGCTGCATTGAGCTAGATGGAGCGGTCATCACCCAGATGCTGAAGCCAGCTACAGCAAAAAGCTTCAATGAGTATGCACAGCAGGTCTTTGTGCCCTACATACTCTCAAAACTCCATCAAGCCACGCGACTGGACCTGGTGTGGGACCGCTACAATACAGACTCATTGAAGGGTACAGCAAGAGCCAATAGCGGAAAAGGGGTGAGAAGACGGGTGGTGGGTCGTGCAACGATCCACGGGAACTGGGCCAGCTTCCTCAGAGTCGACGAGAACAAAACAGAGCTCTTCCGCTTCCTCTCTGGCGTCCTCCACGACTCATTCCAGCTTGCAGACAAGGAGCTGGTCATCACTGAAGGAGATGATGTCTTGAGCAAGCAACCACTCCTAGATACTGCAGCCCTGGCTCCTTGCAACCACGAAGAAGCCGACAGCCGCATGATGTTGCATGCCGCCCACGCTGCTCACAATGGCCACAAGAAGATCCTCATCCGCACAGTTGACACTGATGTTGTTGTCCTGGCACGCACCCTGGAGGAGGAAGCCGAAGTGTGGGTGTCCTTCGACACGGGCAAGGCTTTCCGGTTCTTGACAGCCCATGAGATGGCGCGGGCTCTGGGCCCTGAGAAAGCACAGGCACTACCGATGTTTCATGCTTTGACGGGCTGCGACACGGTCTTCTGCTTCGCCGGACATGACAAGAGGACAGCATGGGCAGTATGGACAGCTCTACCTCAGCTGACCCAGACACTCACTGACCTCTCCACTGCACCGAATAATATTGATGAAGATGCCATGCACAATTGCACACCATCGAGAGGTTCGTCATCCTGCTTTACGACAGAACAAACACCGCAACCGATATCGACAAGGCACGCCGCAAACTGTTTGCAAAGAAGAGCAATGTCAAGCTGATCCCACCGACAAGTGCAGCCCTGAAGCAGCACGTCCGACGAGCAATATACCAGGGAGGACATGTCTGGGGTCAGGCCCTGGTTCCTGCACCAACATTGCCATCACCAACCGACTGGGGTTGGATCAAGACCAGCGGCATGTACGAACCTCTCTGGACAACGCTCCCCGAGGCATCCAAGGCCTGCCGGGAGCTTGTCTCCTGCAAATGCCAGAAGGGCTGCATCAAGAAGTGCAAGTGCAAGAAGGCCAGTCACTGTAGCCAGTCACAGGGAATGCACACCACTGTGTGCTTGCGACGGGGAGTGCTCTCAGAACTGAACTCGCAAACTTAAGATGAAGATTCTGAACTGTTCCAGACAGTACACAGGTACTGTAAAACAGTGAACTGATCTGCATATTGCATTTAGCAGATTATGTGTTAATTAACATGATAATTAAATGTAGTAGCGTCCATTGACCACAGAAGTATAACATTGACTTGCCCAGGATTGATCTGATGAGAGCAAGCCACCATAATTATCACTATCTGGTTCTGTTATTGTTGTTGTATCGATGTAATTAGCGTAATTGTGTTAATAATTTTGTTAATTGACATCTTAATTGGCGTGGGCAGTGTCCATGAATAGATATTGACGGACAGAGGAAGATCAGATAACATTTCCACAACTTAAATTAATCTAGCCTATTCACAAGGAATGTCAGCATTTGATGCCTGATCATGGGTTTCCTTATCGCCATTTCATCTGCAATTAGCCTAAATATGTTAATTAATATCAGCAGCATCTCCCAAAATGTGACTAAGAGCTATCTGGCATGTCTTGATTCAAAACATTCAATAAATATTCACTAAAACCTTCAGCAGCAAACTTTACCTAACTTCTGTGTGTCTTTTGGGTGTCTGCTGGCGGCCATTTTCCAAAATGGCCGCCACAGCCGCCAGGGAGAAGTTAGGGGATGGCTCCACATCCAAATTTGTTCATAATATATTGGTCTACCTCTTTGCCAAATTAGTGCTTTTATCAAAAAATGCACAATAGGTTAGCTTACCCGCTGTACTATTATAGGAATTAAGTACAGATAGATAAAACTAATTATGAACAGAGGAGGATGAGGATAATTATTAAGAAGATGACGGAGGAACAGGAGGAGGAATTTTTTTTTTAAGGAGGATGAGAGAAATATAAGAAGACACAAAAAATAACAAGGAGTAGGAGGAAATATTTCGGTTGTGTGGAAAGATAATTAGAATAATAAGGGTAATTAGATTATGAGCATTAAAGGAAGGTATAAAAAAGTAGAAATAAGGATAAGAGGCAGGAGAGAGAAAAAACAGATAAACATGACTATAATAGAATAAGACAAAGATGGATTTCATTTACCTAGATGAAGAAATATAGCAATAAACATAAGAAAATAGACGAAAGAGAGAGAGAAGAGAGAGAGAGAGGAGAGAGAGAGAGAGAGAGAGAGAGAGAGAGAGAGAGAGAGAGAGAGAGAGAGAGAGAGAGGGGAGAGAGAGAGAGAGAGAGAGAGAGAGAGGAGAGAGAGAGAGAGGAGAGAGAGAGAGAGAGAGAGAGAGAGAGAGAGAGGGGGCAAGGGAAGATGTACAATTGGAAAAAAAGATATACAAAAAAATATTGGAAACGTCAGGTAGGAGAAGGAACAAGATTAATACATGATATGGAAGAAAACTTTCATAAAGAAGGAAAATTATCGAGGTAAAAATATGAGAAACGTTGAAGAAAGCAAAAAAAAAAATGAAAGTAAGAATAAGAAAGGGGAAACGTGAAATTAGGAAGAAACTAGAGAAACGGGAGGACAATATATATGAAAGAAATAATAGTAAAGGTAATGCTTAGGAGAAGACAAAAGTGTATGACAGAAAAGGAATAGGAATCAGAACAAAAATATAAACAAATAATAACTTGGATGCAATATGAAAGAATAACCTGGGAAGAGAAAATAAAGATAAAGTGTCATGCGTTTCTCTCCCTCTCTCACTCACTCCCTCACTCACTCTCTCACTCACTCCCTCACTCACTCACTCACTCACTCACACACCTCGCGATGGTCAGGTTGATAGCGTGCTGGCCTCCCATTGTGAGGGTTGGCGTTTCGAATCCTCGCTGCTCCCGGAGATTTTTCTCTGACAAATTTGGGCGGTTACTGTCCTCCTTGAGAAAGGGGATGGGTGTGTGTGCTGTGTGAGGTCCCAGCATTGCCTAAAGATAGGTAAGAATTAGCTCCAAGCTCGCACTGAGAGGGTGAAACTGGGGATCGCGAGCCAGCTCGCGTGGACAGGACCATGTGTGAATAACACACACACACACACACACACACACACACACCACCGATGAACCACGAAATTAACCTCGTAAATAATCACCGTCGTAAATACATTGGGCTATATTCAAGAATGCTCGTCAAATCCCGGCCGGTGGAGATTTTCCACGTGCGTACCTCCACTGGTCTTATCTAAAGAACTTCCCCCGACTGGTGATATTTGACAGGTGTACCAACACAAGCGAGCCCAAAGCGGCATCAGTATTTGACTGTTTTATACATATCTAAACATTTTACTAGTGAAATTTATCATTTCTGACATTAAATAATAGCTAAGTTAGTGTTCGCCACTTGTCTGAGGCAGTGTGCAGAAAAAAATTGGCCTGAGTGATGCTGCGAGTACATTTGGAACGGCCCGCCACACACGCTAAAACAATGGCCACCTCCATTCTCCCGCCGCCGCCTGGCTTCCTCACAAGTTCACACACTATATAAGGCCTCCTGGTACCTGATTTTACTTATGATGACACATGTGCATTCACAGTGTATGGCTGTCACTCTCGGTTGTGTTAAACTCTCCTGTAATGGTCTGGGAAGAAATACGATGGATAAGTGGAGAGCGGGGTGAGGTGGGATGTGCAAGTTGTCGCCAATCAGCTGACTCAAGACTCCACCCTGAGCTCGACGCGTTGCGTCGTATTTTGATTCTTGTAAACCAAAAACCGATACACCGGGTGGAGAAAAATTCTTGAATATGGCCCATTACCGGCAACCTGCATCGTATTTTGGCGACGGCGTGAATCTCTCCTAAATTTCGCGTTGCTGTGCTTCTTATACTGTTGCCCAAGGAGGAGGAGAAAGAGGAGGAGTAAAACAGTAAATGTGAGGATTTCTAAAAGTCTTCATTCATAGAAGAAGTATGGAAATGAAGTATGGAGAAATAATGGAAAGTATTATATGGAGAACGTATGGATATAAAGGAAGGAGGGAAGGGAAATGAAAGCACGCATTGGTGTTTTAATCGTGGTGTCTTAGCAGATTGGCACAGCCATAGATAACAGTAGAGTTCTACTGTTATCTATGGCACAACACAAACATAGTGTGTTCTCTTTGTCCAGCTATATAGGCGAGGAAGCGGGGTAAAGAAGGGAGCGGAAGGGATGTTCGTGCCTTGTCTTGGTCACAACCAATCACAGAGCGTTCCGCGGCCACGTCATATTTTGGCCCCCAAAAATGCATATATCTCATTCATGGTGCATTTTTAAGCAAAATGAATATGTGCATAGTGATAAGTAGCTTATATTGCATCCAAAGCTTCACAAAACTCAGTGTTTTAGGTGTGAGTAAACGGGTCCATTGGAGGATCCACCGTGAACAACTCAGAGAGAGATAAAAAATCTGAATTATTAAAATAAAGTAACATCCACCGTACACAATAAATATAAAAAGAAATTAACTTATTCATAATTGCACTGCCCGGGGATCGAACACGGGTCACAATAATGGGAATCTTGCATTATACCATTACACCAGCACCTCTTTTGTGGGCATTACCTAGGATTTAATTATTTTTATTGCGTTGCGTTTGCGCATACGTGTGATGTATGCGTTTTTGTTAAAAGGGCCTAAAAATATGATCGCTACATTGACGATTAACGTCAGAGTTAACGACGTAACGTCATAGCGATTGACATATAATGTATAACGCTAACGACAAACGTGCTAAAGGAAACAACCATGTACATTTCCATAATTTATGCTCTATATTTTCCGCATATCGCAAACGCATTAATGTAATACAAGCTTTATTTTTCTAAATGTTTGTCCTTCCTCCTCCTATTGGGTTGGAGGCAAGACAAGGTGTGCGGGGGTGGGTGTGGGGTGGGTGTGAACACACGGGAGCGGAGGTTGGTGAGGCAGCTGCCGTGACGGGGATCCCAGCGCCTCTCTTCACGATGCTGATATGGCAGCATGAAGGAAACACTTTTTAGACTCCATCATGCACGTGCCCAGCGGTGCTACAGGGAGGAGGAGGAGGATGTGAAGTAGGAGTAGAAGGAGGAGGATGTGAAGTAGGAGTAGAAGGAGGAGGAGGAGGAGGATGGGGAGAAACAGGAGGAGGAGGAGGAGGGGGATGGGGATAAAAAGAAGGAGTGGAGGAGGAGGAGGAGGACTGAGAAGAAGAAGAAGCAGGAGGGGGGGAAGAAGAAGGAGGACAAATAGCAGTTTTATAATGTTAGTTTAGAGCGTAAAAAATAAACAGTTTTGAAAATGCAATACAAAATACGGTACAAATAAAGAGTAAAGGAAAAGGGAAGTAAAGGAGAGGAACGAGGAAAGAGGAAGAGGTGGAGAAGAAGGAAGAAATAATAGCATTTAGAACGAAGGGAGGGAACAGAAGGAGGATGGAAATACGGGAGATGGGATGTAGTTTTGAAAATGATGTGTTGAGATGGAAATAAGGAAGAGAGGGAGAAGAGGAATATGAAGAGATGAAATGTAGAATTAAGAAGGAAGAAAAGAGAGAAAAGAGAAGGAGGGTGAGTGCTTATAGAAATTAAGTGTAGAAAGATAAAACTAAATATAAAAAGAGGAGGATGAGGATAATTACTAAGAAGATGACGGAGGAAGAGGGGGAGGACATTTCTTTTTAAAAGAGGAAGAGAGAAATATAAGAAGACACGAAAAATAACAAGGAGTAGGAGGAAATATTTCGGTTATGTGGAAAGATAATTAGAATAATAAGGGTAATTAGATTATGAGCATTAAAGGAAAGTATAAAAAAATAGGAATAAAGATATGAGGCAAAAGAGAGAGAAAAAACTGATAAACATGAATAAAATAGAATAAGACAAAGATGGATTTCATTTACCTAGATGAAGAAATATAGCAATGAAAGAAGGAAAATAAGAGAGAGAGAGAGAGAGAAAGAGAGAAGAGGAATAGAGAGAGAGAGAGAGAGAGAGAAGGAGAAGAGAGAGAGAGAGAGAGAGAGAGAGAGTTTAGAGAGAGAGAGAGAGAGAGAGAGAGAGAGAGAGAGAGAGAGAGAGAGAAGAGAGAGAGAGAGAGAGAGAGAGAGAGAGAGAGAGAGAGAGAGAAAGAGAAGAGAGAGAGAGAGAGAGAGAGAAGAAGAGAGAGAAGAGAGAGAGAGAGAGAGAGAGAGAGAGAGAGAGAGAGAGAGAGAGAGAGAGAGAGAGAGAGAGAGAGAGAGAGAGAGAGGAAGAGAGAGAGAGAGAGAGAGAGAGAGAGAGAGAGGCGGAGGGAGAAGATGTACAATTGAAGAAAAAAAATATACAAAAAAAATTGGAAACGTCAGGTAGGAGAAGGAACAAGATTAATACATTAAATGGAAGAAAACTTTTATGAATGAAGGAAAATATCGAGGTAGAAATATGAGAAACGTTGAAGAAAGAAAAAAAACAAAGCGAAAGTAAGATTAAGAAAGGAGAAACGTGAAATTAGGAAGAAACTAGAGAAACGGGAGGACAATATATATGAAAGAAATAATAGTAAAGGTAATGCTTAGGAGAAGACAAAAGTGTATGACAGAAAAGGAATAGGAATCAGAAAAAAAATATAAACAATAATAACTAGGATGCAATATGAAAGAATAACCTGGGAAGAGAAAATAAAGATAAAGTGTCATGAGTTTCTCTCCCTCTCTCACTCACTCCCTCACTCACTCTCTCACTCACTCCCTCACTCACTCACTCACTCACTCACTCACTCACTCCCCCATTCACTCACACACCTCGCGATGGTCAGGTTGATAACGTGCTGGCCTCCCATTGTGAGGGTTGGCGGTTCGAATCCTCGCTGCTCCCGGAAATTTTTCTCTGACAAATTTGGGCGGTTACTGTCCTCCTTGAGAAAGGGGATGGGTGTGTGTGCTGTGTGAGGTCCCAGCATTGCCTAAAGATAGGTAAGAATTAGCTCCAAGCTCGCACTGAGAGGGTGAAACTGAGGATCGCGAGCCAGCTCGCGTGGACAGGACCATGTGTGAATAACACACACACACACACACACACA
>JACEEZ010020618.1:145924-163424 GCA_016584305.1 Chionoecetes opilio | reverse complement strand
TATATATATATATATATATATATATATATATATATATATATATATATATATATATATATATATATATATATATATATATATAATATATTATATATATATATTATATATATATTTTATATATATATATATATATATATATATATATATATATAATATAAAATTATATATATATATATATATATATATATATATATATATATATATATATATATATATATATATATATATATAATATATATATATATATTATATATAATATATATATATATATATATATATATATATATATAATATATAATATAATATATATATATAATAAATACCCGTGTTATATATATATATATATATATATATATATATATATATATATATATATATATATATATATATATATATATATATATATATTATATATATATATATATTATCATTTTTTAATACTTACCCATCTCCGCCCCACAGATGTTATAGTTCACATTTTACCTTCCCCTCATCGTGATCACTCACTCAATATATCAACTTAAGTGCACACTAAGGGGTAATAATAAGTATAGGTATACTACACTCCAAATTATATTTCATTGATATGATATCAGACCCTTAACCTCAGATTCCTCATTCAGAGTCCTCTGGTGATAGTTCCATCTTGAACAGGTCCATGTTCCCGTTCATGAAGACCAACCAATCTCTCAAGGTTATCGGAGGTCAGACTCGCTCTCTCTTCATGATGTCCGACCCCTGGGCGAACAGTCTCTCCACAGCTGCAGAGCTGGGTATGGCCGTGTTGTACCTAACAAACACATCTACCCAGTCGGCATGGGAAAGGGCGGGAAACATGGCCTGCTCCAGCAGCTTGTTCCTCTGCTTCTCTGAACACCAACTCTCAAGCTCTTTCCCCATCTTGTTGAAGAGGCGGGTAGAGTTGGTGCCCTCTGTAGCTGTGGGTCCTGGGAAAGGACCTGGCCAACCATCAAAGCCTGGAAATAATAAATACATTTGTAATATGTACATTAACCCTTTCACGCACGGTGACGCGATCGCGTCAAAACGGGCCCGTCTGCAATCTGAGCTTTTGACGCGAATTGCGTCAAAAAACTGTAAAAATTCGCCAAAAATAAAGTATTTATTAGAATTGCGTCAAAATGTTCTGCGTCAAAGATCCAACATAGACCTATAAAATAAACTAATTGTCAACTCTTTCGTGTGAGTGGATGGGAAATGATAAGGGTTTGTGTGTCAGTTTCCACTCAGCAGGCAGCCTGTGCGCACGAATTGTCTTCCCTTTAAAACGTGTCCCGAGCTGGCCATAATGGCCATATGAGAATTATAAAGGTAGCGTTGGAAGCCTCATAAAACTCCGCTTTTATTGGCATATAAATCATAAAAAGTTGACACAGGAAGTTTCGAGCTACGAAATGGTGAACGTAAGTATTTCTTATTTCTCTTTACTCAATATTTTTTTCTGAGTCGGTAAATTCCGCTATTTATTTGCATTTCTTGTTATTTTTTTCTTTCATAAGGCAGAAAAATATCTTGCAAAACCAATGATATATAATAATGCCTGGATAAAATTATACACGATGGTGAAATTGATAACATAAAAAAATAATTCGCCGCACAGTCTAGCCATTTCGCAGGGCCCCTTAGGGAGCATAAGACGGATGTCGCAGTGGACGGAAAAACTTATTAAACTTTTCGTGCGTGAAAGGGATAAGTAGAAATTTTAAGTAATCAGAGTCATGAAAAAATATTATGTTACCTAGAAATAGAAAGTGCTTAGATTTCTTGTTTTTAATATATTATTGAACCTATATCATAAATATGATAATAATTTGACGCTCAAGATTGCTACTATAATAACTTGGCGTAATGAACTGTCACAACTGAACTGGAGATGCAGTAGATCTTGATAAAATCAATAAGTCACACCTTGAAAATATCATCCTCTTCGTCTTCATCTGGGCTGCTGCCTTCTGAGGTATCCAAGACAGCCTGCTCATTGACCTCGAGCAGCAGTTTTGATATCACGGCATCTACATTCTCAGGATTAAGAAGGAGGACCACAGGCAGCTTGAAGAGGGGTGGATTGCTGTCAAACAATAATTGGGGGCATACGCCGGGGGGCGCGTTGCCTCGCCCACCCTACGACGACACTCCCGGAGGTCACCACGCCCGAGTCCCCATGCAGGTTACTTTCCCATACCAAATAACTCTCGATAGGAAACATCAACTTGTTCCAGCCACAAGCCTTGTGGGCACCCTCCTGGCCTTCTCCACGACGGATTGTATCTTACAGATACAACCCAATGGGAAGGATCGGTTTCAGGGTAGCGTGCCACATGCCCATATAGCCGAAGTTGGCGCTGACGGACTATGCAGGTAATAGGTCTCGATTCAGTCTCACGGTGCAATCGCTGATTTGGCACGTAATCATCCCAGCGATACCCCATGATTCTGCGATGACACTTATTACCAGAGGCATCGATTCGCCTCTTCAAGTCACTATTTAGTGTCCATGTCTCACAACCATAGTGTAAGACAGGGATCACAAGCGACTTGAAGATCCGGATCTTTGTCCTCCTGCACAGGTACCGACAACGCCAAATACTCCTGCTGAGCGAGTTCATAATTCCGTGGGCTATGCCAATCCGCCGTAAGACTTCTTGACGTGACCCGCCGTCATTATGGACTGCGCTACCAAGATATGTAAAACTTTCCAAGATCTCAATGTCCTCGCCGCACGCATGAACAGACTGTACTGTTTCATCTAGTAAGCCTCCAAACACCTGGACCTTGGTCTTGAGCCAGGAGACTTTAAGTCCCAAAGGCTTTGCCTCCTCCTGCAGCGCATCGAGAGCCATCACCAGGACATCCAGTGACTCATCAAATATTACTGCAACATCGGCAAAAACAAGATCAGTGATGTTTCTGTTGCCGAAGGATGCTCCACAATCACTTTGATCTACAACTTTGCCCAATACCCAGTCCATACAAGTGTTGAAAAGTGATGGGGCAAGGACGCAACCTTGCCTCACTCATGTATTAACAGAAAAAAGCTGCATACACCTCCCCCACACTTTACAGCACTCCCAGTTCCAGAGTACAGCATTGCTGTGGCCATCAAAAAACCCATTTCATCAAAGAGGAAGAGTCACTGGTGGGCAAGCAGCGTTCTCTGGACGGTGCGCGTAGCCGCGCAGGAATCTTGTTAAAAATTAAGAGTTTGCGGAAGTGCTTCCGCAAACGCAAATCCGCAAACGTGTTCGGACTACCGCAATTTGTGGAAGTTGCGGTTTGCGGAAGTGTTTGACGAAGTCCCCACCTCTGGAACATACACTGTATGTTTTTATGTGTACATTGGTTATTTAGAGTGTTTGAAAAAAATATTCTGAAACCAGCGCATCTTCGTTGTGATGCTTGACTGTGGGTGTATGCATGAACATATTTTAGTTTCTTGTTAATATAGTACTATATCCCACCAAATATCGAAAACATGAGATAGAAGGCGGGGACGAATAATGTAGTCCCCGCCTTGTATCTCATGTTTCCATGGGCAGAGGAGAATGCGGTTTGGCTTCAGCTCAAAAATTATCCATCTCCGATAATATTGAGGCTAGAAACTATTGCTTGGTGGCATTCTTGTCTTTACAGTGTGGACATATGATCTATACAGCTTTCGTTCATATTTTCCAAATCAACTAACCAAAATATATAGGTTGTAAATAATATTTCACTGCTAGTAGATGGTCAAGTTTACACAAATGTATCTCATGAAATATTGCAGATACGAATATGCTGAAGCCATCCCATAACTGCTGATGAAAATCGTCATTTATATGCAAACATAGAAAATTACTTTTGTAAGAAAAGTTTCGAGAAAAGAAGGTGGGAACATTCTACACTTTCCGTATTTATCGGGTGTTTGATAAAATTATCAAGAACTATTCGCCAAGAAAAGAGTTTTTGACATAATACTAAAAGCTTACATTAATTTTCTTTGTTTTCAGGAGCTCTACACAGTGAAACCAAAGACAAAACTATATGATAAAACATTGCTGAAAAAATCGAGAAAATAAAAAAAAAAAATATTGTTTCGCGAGAAATGTTTAGTTAACGCTACTTATACCACGGTGCCTACTCATTTATGAGAAAACTAATTGTTTATATGGATGATTGATAAAATTCCGCTTTTTTTGGTATGCAACATATTGAATGCTTTCACAGAAAATGTTTACTAGTGAAGAGTTGAAGTAAATTTACTGTTTATGCACATTTATTCAGTCTCATAATTGCATATGTTTTGTGTGCTTTACAGTTGTTTATGTGATAATCTTATAGACCAAACATCTACAAAGATAATAGCATAACATTTATTCTGATAAGAGTATTTGGTGTATGGGAAAATTACACTGGAAAGTAAACTTTATAACGCGTAGAAAAGCCCTTCTAAGGGCCTCTCCAACGGGCTGCCACAAGAAAAAATTCATAAATATAATTTCGGAATGCGAGGGGGTTAATATCTTCAATCTCCTCTCAAAAATAAAGTTACACATCCCTTGAATAATTTTGTTCATCATTCTCTGCACTGATTCTAACAAGGCTATATCCCTCCTGTAATATGGAGACCAAAACTTAACCGCATAGTCTAGGTGAGGTCTGACCAGAGCCAAATAAAGATTTAGAATAACCTCAGCACTTCTACTTTTAACAGTTCTGGTAATGGATCCTAACAGCCTATTAACTCTATTTCTAGCCTTAATACATTGTTTCCTAGGACGAACTTCTGAGCTCACCCTCACTCCCAGATCTTTCTCACCTACTGATCTTTTCAGCGTTACATTGCGTATGGTGTATCTATTACCAGGTTTTTTTCTACAAACATTCATAACGCTGCACTTATCAATATTATATTTAATTTGTCACCTGACTACCCACTCATTAAGTATATTTAAGTCTCCCTGCAATATGTTTACATCAGACTGTGATCGAATAATCATACCTACCTTAGTATCATCTGCAAACTTGCTGATATCACTGCTAATTCCACTATCCAAATCGTTGATGTAATAAAAAATAGTGATGTACCCAAAACAGACCCTTGTGGAACACCACTTGTTACCTGCCCCCATTCAGATTTAGAACCATTAATTGCAACCCTTTGTTGCCTATAACTTAGCCAAGCTCTGATCCAATGAAGAACATTCCCATCTATTCCATGAGCTTTAACCTTATTTAAGAGTCGTTCGTGTGGTACCTTATCGAATGCCTTATTAAAGTCAATGTATATCATATCATAATACTTATCATTATCTGTTGTCTCATTAACTTTACAATAAATACTCAATAGATTGTTGAGACATGACCTACCCTTGATGAATCCATGTTGTGAATCATTGACCAAACTATGTTTTTCTAAATGCTCTCTAATGTTTGTTGCAATTACAGATTCCAATAATTTACCTAGCACTGACGTTAGACTAACGGATCGATAACTTGATATTTAGTCCTCTATCATCCTTCTTAAATATCGGGACTACATTGCCTTTCCTCCATATTAACGACACTTCGCCTATATCAACCGATTTCCTAAAAAATGTGCATTAGCGACTCACTAACAACCTCTTTGTGTTATTTTAATACCCTGGGATAAAGGGTGCAGGTCATTTGGTACTGAAGCGATTGGTACTGAGGTCTACTGATCACGAGTTAACTTCGGCCACGCGCCATATGGGACACAGGTAAATTAAGCCTCAAACCGTCTAGGTCACGAGTCAATTGGGACCCAACTCGAAATGGCCATAGAGTCAGATTGGACCCAGAACCGGTGGAAGAGAGAGAGAGAGAGAGAGAGAGAGAGAGGAGGGAGAGAGGAGAGAGAGAGAGAGAGAGAGAGAAGGAGAGAGAGAGAGAGAGAGGAGAGAGAGGAGAGAGAGAGAGAGAGAGAGAGAGAGAGAGAGAAGAGAGAGAGAGAGAGAGAGAGAGAGAGAGAGAGAGAGAGAGAGAGAGACTTCCTCACCCACTCGTACACGAGTGTAGGACAAAATCCCCCTAGGACAAAACCCCCCTAGGAAAAAAAACCTAGGACAAAACCCCCCTAGGACAAAACCCCCCTAGGAAAAAAAAACTAGGACACAACCCCCCTAGGAAAAAAACCCTAGGACAAAATCCCCCTAGGACAAAACCCCTCTAGAAAAAAAAGCCCTGACGACAAAACCCCCCTCGGAAAAAAAGCCCTGAGGACAAAACCCCCTGGAACAAAAAAACAAGAAATTTTAAAATCATAATTTTTAATCTTATTATTTGTAGTTTATGAACGCTTCTCTTAGATGTAAAATATTACATTCATTAAATAATATATAGGTTTTGATATAAAGGTGTTATACGTTAATATGAGATAGGTTTGATAGGTTTTTACCTATAGCTACCGTAGATAACTCTTAATTTAGTCGCCAGCTGCAATAATGTCGCCAGGCGCCATATACTACGAATTATAGCTTCACTACTGCTGTGTATGTACCACTGAAGATGATACACAGTAGTTTATATCATGGCTGTATAATCTACCCTGTTTCAGCGTTGTTTTTTGCTTTGTATCTGCAAGTATATACGATTTCAAATTTCACTACTCGGTTTTTTTCTCGGGCGAAGACGACGGCGGGAGGACACTTATGAACAAACACTAGATGGCGACCTTAGTGTAGCCCATTATCAACGTCGCCACTCGGTTTATATATTTTTGTAATTTGTTCATTTATAGCCATACTATGACACAGAAGAAGATACAAAATGACAGACTCTCTAGATAGCCCCTGCTGACTTTCCTGAAATCAAGGATGTAGAAATGTAAGTATTAACGCCACCACACGTCTGTAAATAAAAAAGAAGCTTTGTCCTGGCGACTTTAGTGTTATCTACGGTACATGGGGATTTACGGTACTCAGGTAGACAAAACAATGATCAGGTGGAGTGAACAAACACAAAGAAAGATTATAATATTTTTCATGATTACTTCTGTAATAAATTGCTGAAATTATATTTGTTCTTCTAATTTTAATGGTATTAAACTGAGGGGGTTTTGTCCTATTTCGCACTCTAGCTTAGGGGGTTTTGTCCAAGGTTTTTTTGTCCTAGGGGGTTTTGTCCGAGGGGGGTTTTGTCCTAGGGGGGTTTTGTCTGGACCCCCCCCGCCCACACACGCACATTCCATTCCACACACACATACACACACACACACACACACACACACACACACACACACACACACACACACACACACAGACACACAGACACACAAACACACACACACACCCACACACACACACACACACACACCACACACACACACACACACACACACATACACAGAATAGGAATATACGAACAATTCAAATAAGACTAGTTTCATAGCCAAACGCAGGAATCGATTTTGTGTAATGATAGAAATAATTAATTAAATAATCATATAATACTAGAGATAATATCAATAATGATAATGATATAATAACAATTATAATAATTAAAATAATGATAAATTATGATAGAGATATTAATGATAATACAAATAATGATGATAATGATAAGGATGATAATAATATGATTGATTTTAGCAATTCAACGATTTTCACCATTACCACAAGCACTTACAATATTTGAACTGCTACAACTACTGATAGTAATAATGATGGCAATGCAAATAACACTACGACTACTATTACAACTACTATTACCCATACTGCTACTACTACTACTGCTACTACTATTACTACATTACTTTTCATTACTTGCATGACTTTTATCACAATCATTACAATCATTATAACTCATAATGCGATAGCGTGGTAGCAGATCAGACAGGATGAAGTAACTTTTAAAATATTTACATTATTTGTCTTTGGAAAAAAAATTGGCAATAGCAGAATATATTCGTAACACTGAGAGCAAGGTGTGACCATCCCGGTGTGTATTCCATTATGTGTGTGTGTGTGTGTGTGTGTGTGTGTGTGTGTGTGTGTGTGTGTGTAGATGTGTGAATGATGTAGCCAATAATATTGTTTGTAAATATCTATAATCAAAGTATTTTAAATTTTACATTATGTATATTCCTCATTGTGTGATAGTGTCACAGAGAGAGAGAGAGAGAGAGAGAGAGAGAGAGAGAGAGAGAGAGAGAGAGAGAGAGAGAGAGAGAGAGAGAGAGAGAGAGAAGAGAGAGAGAGAGAGAGAGAGAGAGAGAGAGAGAGAGAGAGAGAGAGAGAGAGAGAGAGAGAGAGAGAGAGAGAGAGAGAGAGAGGAGAAATGGCGAGGGATGGAGAGATGGGCCCCGTGGGAATAACAACATCCCAGGGGAAGGAGGAGGAATGCATGGACCAGACTTGGATTGGGAATATTTACATTCTTTGTTTTGGGAAAAAATAATGGCTATAACAAAATATATTGGTAACACTGAGAGCAAGGTGTGACCATCCCGGTGTGTATACCATTATATATATATATGTGTGTGTGTGTGTGTGTGTGTGTGTGTGTGTGTGTGTGTGTGTGTGTGTGTGTGTGTGTGTGTGTGTGTGTGTGTGTGTGTGTGTGTGTGTGTGTGTGTGTGTGTCTGTGTCACGGAACTCCGTAGTGTAGTGGTTAGCACGCTCGGCTTACAACCGAGAAGTCCCGGGTTCGATCCCCGGGCGGAGCGAAAGATAGATGGGTGGTCTTTCTTAAATCCCTAGCCCCTGTCCACCCACCAGTGAATGGGTACCGGGTGCCAGCCGGGGGTTTGTAACCCCCCCCCCCCCGGGGTGGTGGCTTCGGCCAACACTAATATGTAGCAGCGGTAGATCACTATGGCTCTGAGGCATTATCCTATAAACAAAACAAACAAGAAAACAAGAGTGTGTGTGTGTGTGTGTGCGCGTGTGTGTGTGTGTGTGTGTGTGTACGTGTGTGTGTGTGTGTAAATGGTGTAGCCAATAATATTGTTTGTATATATCTATAATTAAAGTATTTTGTTATTTTACATTATGTATATTCCTCATTGTGTGATAGTGTCAGAGAGAGAGAGCGAGAGAGAGAGGGGAGAGAGAGAGAAGAGAGAGAGAGAGAGAGAGAGAGAGAGAGAGAGGAGAGAGAGAGAGAGAGAGAGAGAGAGAGAGAGAGAGAGAGAGAGAGAGAGAGAGGAGAGAGAGAGAGAGAGAGAGAGAGAGAGAGAGAGAGAGAGAGAGAGAGAGAGAGAGAGAGAGAGAGAGAGAGAGAGAGAGAGAGAGAGAGAGAGAGAGAGAGAGAGAGAGAGAGAGAGAGAGAGAGAGAGAGAGAGAGAGAGAGAGAGAGAGAGAGAGAGAGAGAGAGAGAGAGAGAGAGAGAGAGAGAGAGAGAGAGAGAGAGAGAGAGAGAGAGAGAGAGAGAGAGAGAGAGAGAGAGAGAGAGAGAGAGAGAGAAGAGAGAGAGAGAGAGAGAGAGAGAGAGAGAGAGAGAGAGAGAGAGAGAGAGAGAGAGAGAGAGAGAGAGAGAGAGAGAGAGAGAGAGAGAGAGAGAGAGAGAGAGAGAGAGAGAGAGAGAGAGAGAGAGAGAGAGAGAGAGAGAGAGAGAGAGAGGAGAGAGAGAGAGAGAGAGAGAGAGAGAGATATGGCGAGGGAGGAAGAGATGGCCCCCGTGGGAATAACATCCCAGGGGAAGGAGGAGGAATGCATGGGTCAGACTTTGGTTGGGAAGGAAGGGAGGTGGGGGAGTCAAGAAAATATGAACGATGATTTATTGGAAAATACGAAAAGGAAATGGAAGGAGATGACCCGAGCCCCGCGTGAAAACGAACTATCTTGAGTGACTGACTCAGTCACTCATAGTGAAGATGATCTGAGTGAAGATGATACACAGTAATTTATATCATGGTTATATAATCTACCCTGTTTCAGCGTTGTTTTATGCTTTGTATATGCAAGTATATACGGTTTCAAATTACTGCTGCGTCGATAACTGACGAAATTCTTCAAATATCAAACATCAAACACTACACGGTTTTTTTTCGGGCGACGACGACGGAGGGAGGTCACTCAGAACAAACACTAGATGGCAACCTAAGTGTAGTACATTATCAACGTCGCCACTCGGTTGATATATTTTTGTAATTTGTTCATTTATAGCCATACTATGACACAGATGAAGACACAAAATGACAGACTCTCCAGATAGCCCCTTCTGGCTTTCCTGAAATCATGGATGTAGAAATGTAAGTATTAACGCCACCACACGTCTGTAAATAAAAAAGAAACGTTGTCCTGGCTACTTTAGTGGTATCTACGGTACATGGGGATTTACGGTACTCAGGTAGACAAAACAATAATCTGGTGGAGTGAACAAACACAAAGAAAGATTTTAATATTTTTCATGATTTCTTCAGTAATAAATTGCTTAAATTACATTATTTCTTCTAATTTTAATGGTATTAAACTGAGTTTTTTTTGTCCTATTTCGCACTTTAGCTTAGGGGGTTTTGTCCAAGGGTTTTTTGTCCTAGGGGGTTATGTCCGCGGGGGTTTTGTCCTAGGGGAGTTTTGTCTGGACCCCGTGTTTGTGTGTATATGTGTGTGTGCGCGCGTGTGAGGTTTTTTTTTTCTCCTTCCTTTCATCTGTATAATATAATATATATATATATATATATATATATATATATATATATATATATATATATATATATATATATATATATATATATAATATATATATATATATATATATATATATATATATATATATTATATATATATATATACATATATGTATATATATATTATATATATATTATATATATATATTATATATTACTATATATATATATCATATATATATATTATCTCATCTATTATCTTCTCATATCTTATACTCAAATTATCTCATTTCTCTCTCTCTCTCTCTCTCTCTCTCTCCCCGGTTTTGGGTCCTATTTGAGTCTATGGCCATTTCGAGTTGGGTCACAATGGACTCGTTGCCTAGACGGTTTGAGGCCTAATTAACCTGTGTCCCATATGGCGCGTGGCCGAAGTGAACTCGTGATCAGTTGACCTCAGTACCAATCGCTTCAGTACCAAATGACATGTAACCTGGGATAAACTATATCTCGTCCATGTGACTTTAAGTTCTTCATTCTATTTATACCCTCTGCTACCATTTCCTTAGTTATCACAATATCTTTGAGTTTCTCATCATCGCTTCCTATAAATATGTTCACTATCAGATATCGTCTGTACATCCTGTTGAGTAAAAACTCTTAAGAAATAATCATTTCTAAACATTTACACATATCCTCATCCGTAGTTACAATATCACCCTGCCCTATCCTTAACAGCCCCACTAATTCCCTAGTCTTTGTTTTATAGACCTAAAAATAACCCTTAGGGTCATTCTTGGCCTGGCCATCGACCTTAATCTCATAATTGTTCTTAGCTACTCTTGTTAATCTCTTCACTGTCTTCGCCATCACGTTATACTGTTCTTTGCTGACATGTCCAGCCTTGAACCTTAGGTACATGTTTATTTATATTTCAATGTTGTGTTTTTAATTCGTAGTCATCCATTTGGGGTCGTTCTTCCTCGATATTATCTTCCAATAAGGAATATCCTTTTTCTGTCCTGCAATTAAATTCCTTACAAATAAATACAATACTTAATCAACCCCGATCTCACTGACACTTGTTTTCGCACTGACCTCCGACCACTCCTTCCCCTCCATCCTACACCCCGAGTTAATCCCCTCCAGGTGTCTTCTTAATCTTGCATAATTAGCCTTTCTGAAGTCAAGTACTCTATGCTTATTAATACTTCTATTTCCTACATTCCATGTTAAGCAAAACCTGATTTAACAATGATCGCTGTTTCCTAACTGTCCTCCAACCTCCACCTCTGTAACTAAATCTTCCCTGTTTATTAGTAATACATCTTGAATATTATCTCCTCTAGTAGGTTCCTTGATTGCTTGCCTTAAAAAGTAATCCTGAACTATATTTAACAATTCCTCTGCGTCATTGTCTCTTATAATTAAATCTCAGTCTATTTTCCTAAAATTTAAATTTCCTGCCACCCACAATCGATGATATCTACAAGCCCTGCTTATTTCTTGCCATATAGGAGCTGAATCCTCTTTACATACATTTATTTGGAGGCCTATACACTACACCCAAAACCATTTTCTCAGTTCTCTCCGTAACCTATACCCATATAGACTCTATGCTATCATCTGTTTTATACCATTATTAACACAACACTGCAATGTATATCTTGCATAAACTGCAACTTCACCACCTCGCCAGCCTAACCTGTCCCTGTGAAATAACTTATACTCAGCTATCTCAACCTCCGGATCAAATACCTTTCCTGCCACATCTAGCCATGTTTCTGATAATGCTATTATATCAAAATCCTTTACACTAGTTATTCTTCTCTGGATATCTATTTAGCTTAAAATATTCCTACAGTTTGTATAGTAACCCTTAAACTTCTCTCCTTCTAGTCCATTTTCCCCATATCTTTAACTAACCCCCTCCTCTCTCTTTTCTTTCGAATCACTTTAGTTCCCTGCATTCTAAAACTCCTCCTAATGTCACTGGTTTCCTTTACTCCGACCACAGTGTCTTCTAATACCGGGGTCGAAGTAAAGGAAACCAGAGTTTCTGTCTCTGTCCCTGCCTCTGTCTCTCCCTCTCCCCTTCCTTCACTGAGGAAACTAGGGTCATGGAAAAAAGCATAAAAAAACCAAGGAGGTTGAAAAAAAAAACCAATCCTCAGCGGACCATCCTCACTTCCAAAGACCTGACTGCTATTTTTTGGGTGAGGGCGAGGGTTGCAAGTCATGGAGAAAAATGGGCTGCGAAAATATCTTCTTGTGATTGCCTGGGCCTGAGAAAAAAGTACCAATGGAGGAAGAGAGAGAGAGAGAGAGAGAGAGAGAGAGAGAGAGAGAGAGAGAGAGAGAGGAGAGAGAGAGAGAGAGAGAGAGAGAGAGAGAGAGAGAGAGAGAGAGAGAGAGAGAGGAGAGAGAGAGAGAGAGAGGAGAGAGAGAGGAGAGAGAGAGAGAGGAGAGAGAGAGAGAGAGATGAGAGGAGAAGGAGAGAGAGAGAGAGAGAGAGGTATAGGGATGCGTTGGTTGTTGAGGCATTTGGGAATATATATATGTGTGTGTGTGTGTGTGTGTGTGTGTGTGTGTGTGTGTGTGTGTGTGTGTGTGTGTGTGTGTGTGTGTGTGTGTTGATATATGAGATGACTTGAGTAAGTAAGATATTAGTATTTTGGTTGTAATGAGGGATTACTGAAATAGATGAGAAGAAGGAGGGAAAGAAGAATGAATGGGGGTGGAAGAAAGAATGATTGATCGCGGAGTGAAAAAGGTCGGTTATTGACTAGGTGACTGACTGGCTGACTGAATGACTGGGTGGAAGGAGAAAGGCAACCAAATAAAAGTTACAATGCATTAGGGAAGTATAATGAAATAAATGAATATAGAGAGGTAGTGAAATAAGGATTTGGAACAGTACACATTTTAAGGTGGAAATTTGATTATAATTTAATAACAGTTTTATAACTGTTATTATAGAAAGGAAAATAGAAACGGAAAAAACCTAAATGTTCTTGCGTTTGTTAGCAAGCGACATCATTACAACACACACACACACAATCACACACACACACACACACACACACACACACACACACACACACACACACACACACACACACACACACACACCGTAGGATACACAACGGAGGGTGCTCCTTAATGTAGTGGTTAGCAGGTTCGGTTCACAACCGAGAAGTCCCAGTTCGATTCCTGAGCGGAGCGGAGAAAGATGGGCGGTCACCATAAAAAAAAACAAGCCACTGTCCACCCAGCAGTGAATGGGTATCGGGTGTTAGCCGGGTTTGTGATCCGCCTTCCGGGGTGGTGGCTTCCACCAACACTAAGCAGTAAGGAAGAAGCAAATGGAAAATGTAGATATGGGGACAGGGCCATATGAGTGTAGCTCAGGCCCTGTAGAATACAACTAGATGAACACACAACCCCCCCCCCCACCCACACACACACACACACACATACACATGTAAGTAATATTGGCTCATAGCTGCGGTTCGTAATTTCCAACAGTGAATAATTGGTTTGTCTTTGATTGCAGTCATTAGTGTATCAACAAGTGTGTTGCGTCCTTGATTAATAGACAAACGCTTAGAGTTAATCAGCATTGCAGCATCGGGACTGAGGAATGTCGGGTTATATATATACGTGTGTGTTGGGGAGGGTTGGATAGGAAAAAGTAGATAGTTTCAGAATGTTTCGCCCAGACCGTGTGATATTTAACTTGTTCATACCCATCCATTGAACTCCGGCTTCATTTTATTTATTACTGTATTGAATGAAAAATTACTCACAGTGTTGTCTGGTTTGATTGATGGCTAGTGATGGATGGGTGGGTGGGTTAGTGTGTGTGCGGCTGATATGGTGATAGAGATGGTTAATGTTGGTGATGTAATGGTAGTGGTAGTGGTGGTAGTAGAAGAAGTAGTAATATTAGTAGTAGAAGAAGTAGTAATAGTAGTAGTAGAAGAAGTAGTAATAGTAGTAGTAGTAGTAGTAGTAGTAGTAGTAAGTAGTAGTAGTAGTAGTAGTAGTAGTAGTAGTAGTAGTAGTAGTAGTAGTAGTAGTAGTAGTAGTAGTAGTAGTAGTAGTAGTAAAAGTAGTAGTTGTAGTGGAAATGGTGGTGGTAGATAGTTGTATGAATAGTAGTTGTTGCTATTGTTTTATTAGTACTGTTGTGCTGTTATTGTTTCATCAACATACTTCTTCTTCTTCTTGTACTCTTTGCTGTGTGTTTATAGCTATAGGTATTTGCGAGTATTTTTTTAAGTGTTGGATATGATAACGAGAGACGACAAAATGGAAAAAATGTATGTTAAAGAGAAAGAGAGCGAGGGAAGAAAAAAAAAAGAGCGCGAAACAAAAAAGAGAGAAAAGAGAGAGAGAGAGAAAGAGAGAGAGAGGGAGAGAGAGAGAGAGAGAGAGAGAGAGAGAGAGAGAGAGAGAGAGAGAGAGAGAGAGAGAGAGAGAGAGAGAGAGAGAGAGAGAGAGAGAGAGAGAGAGAGAGAGAGAGAGAGAGAGAGAGAGAGAGAGAGAGAGAGAGAGAGAGAGAGAGAGAGAGAGAGAGAGAGAGAGAGAGAGAGAGAGAGAGAGAGAGAGAGAGAGAGAGAGAGAGAGACAGGCAGTGTCGATTTCTCCTTATAAGACACACACACACACACACACACACACACACACACACACGCGCGCACACGCACACACACACACACATCAGAGGTGGGCACCCCCGCAAACACTTCCGCAACTTCCGCAAATTGCGGAAGACCGAATTCATTTGCGGATTCGCGGAAGTGTAAATGTTTGCGGATTTGCGTTTGTGGAAGCATTTCCGAAAACGCAAATATGTCCGCAAAATTCCCAGATTTGAACACGATTCCTGCGTGCATACAGTCCAGGGAACGCTGCTTGCCAACCAGTGACCAGTCAAGTTAATCAAGGCCGTAGTTATCAGTGAGCATTCTCAGAGGAAGTACGCGACCTTGCAGCCCTTCTTCCTGCTTTGTTTTGCAAGTATGTTTTGTTTATACAATTTTGGTGTTAATTCATATAAACATTATCTTTATGATGTAGCTATATCATTGAAATATTTTAGATGATACTGCAAACTTTGTTAGGTGAGAACCAAGGTCAGTAGATACTAGAAACATGATTTGGCGGTGGCGGGATGATCTGTGACATCACACGTTCCTCGCTGACTCAGTAATGTTTTCTATTATCGTGTACTCCTACCCGAGATTATGAAATAACCACAGGATGTTTAGACTAACTGACCCAACTATAGGGTCTTCATGACACATTTCCGCATATAATAAGTACATATTATGAGTAAGGAAAGGGTGATCAGGGGCTATAAACCAATAATGCAGACACAGCGAGCATACACAGAGGTGTGTAAGTGTATGCTATGTGTGCTGGTGACAGGGTTATTTGCTTACAGTGATTATGGTTCTGCTTTAGACCTAAATATTACTAGTAAGGAGTGTGTTGTAGTGAATTAGTGCGTAGTGGTGGTGGGGCAACAGCCTTCATCCTGCATTATCGCTAAGCTGAGCTACGAGTTAACTGCCATCCCTCGTACTGTACCAAGCAAACAATTTTGTGCCGTCTGTTCTGTGCCGCATGATGCTTTGTGCCGTTCCTTGATTACTATGGCAAAACAACGCCCTCCACCAATGGCCGAGGCCTGGCTGGTTGCTGCTATGGGCGATGTGCTGGGGGTCATATTCAGCATAAATTAAGGAGGAAAATCATTGGTTGGCCAAGTTAGCCATTTGCCAACAACTTGTAGGTAGAGTACTAAGTCATATTTTTATGTTAAATTGTATAAATATTTTTCATTTATAGATCATATACGTAGTTTTTCAAATAATATGTCTTGTGTGTATTCTTAGGTGAAAGCGAAAGTCCAGGCTCTGTGCCGCAAACATAACAGAAAGCCAACCACGGCAGCCAACATCAAGAGGGAGGTGTACACTCAATGTACAGGAAGCTGAGGACCCCAAACGTTACACGCTGGAACACCCTCTATGACTCCATGGAGGACCTCAGTAAAGTACTCGATACCAAGCTCCCCAGATGAACGTTATATGCATGCAAAATGGCATAGCCACGTTCAACCAGGATGATAAGGATATTATCAATTAATACCGAGCTGTGATGAAGCCAGTGGTGACCAGCCTCGATAAACTCCAAATGGAGAGAGAAGCCTACATGGGAGTATTGCTTCCTACACTAACAATACTCTTGGACAGCCTTCGGGCATTGAAGGTTAAAGCATTCAAATATCCCCGGCCTTTGTTGGAGTACCCCCTTGAGAACCCTCATAGTGATAAGAGACCCAAGGGTTTCAAGGCCAGGTTCCTCTCCCTCTTAGATTAAATGGACTTTTTGATGGCCACAGCAGTCCATCCCTTCTTCAAGTTGCCTGTGGTCCGCCTTCTTAACCCTGAGAATGTAGATGCCGTGAAATCAAGACTGCTGTTCGAGGTCACGGAGAAGGCTGTCTTGGATACCTCAGAACGCAGCAGCCCAGATGAAGACGAAGAGGAAAATTTTTCAGGTTGAGACTTATATATTTTATCGTGATCTACTGCATCTTCAGCTCAGTTGTGACAGTTAATAACTCCAAGGCATTATATTAGCAATCCTGAGCGTCGTGCTGATAAATTATAGTAATATTTATGGTTCAATTGCATTCATATATTTAAAACAAAATGTAAGTACTTTTTGTTTTTAAGTAACATTACAACAAATTCACTGACTCCGATTCTTAAATGTTTTACTTCGTATATATAATACAGATTTATCGGTTATTTCCAGGCTTTGAGGTTCCCAGGACCCAGAGCTACAGAGGGCACCAACTCTGCCCGCCTCTCCAACAGGATCGGGAAAGAGCTT
>JACEEZ010020618.1:135924-138424 GCA_016584305.1 Chionoecetes opilio | reverse complement strand
GATCATCTGCCTACTGCATGCTAATGAATTGCCCCTTCGCCACTTAATCACCAATCTTGATGGGGTGACACAAGGACCCAGAGCATTCTCAGGACCAATTGGAATCATGTTGAAGGAGTGTAATGCTGTAGTTACGGATTTTGATCCAATACCAGGTCCTACACTACCACCGATGGACTTGTCTCAGTTGAGCACCGACCAAAAGTACTTGTATGAAATGTATGCGGCAGTCACTACTGGTTACTGTAACGAAGAACTAGCAAACCGTCGCCCTGGTCCTCTGGTTCATTCACGGTGGCTGACAACTGCTTGTAGACTGATGCGACTATATATTGGAACCAAGGAGCCTTCTGAAAATCTAGTAACATTAGTAGATTACGTTGTACGAGTTTATGTTCCAGTATGGTTTGCAATCAAATCAAGACCATCGTGCTCTGAAGGTCCTCGTCATCTTTGGAAACTTTGTCCATCAGCAAGATATCTGCCAGATCATCTTCGTGACATTGTTGACAAGGTAATCAGTCACAATGGATATTTTACTCACTGCGAGAACAGTCTATTGGCAATGTTTGAAGATGAGCGCCCACCAATTAGAGAGCTGGCTGTACGCAGAGTACTTCTTGCAAGATCGAAGAACCAAGAGTTCGATGGTCAGGCAATTCAAGATCCCTGACATTAACTTTGAGGCCACTGATTACACTGATATAATAAATTGGCAAGAAACTCGACTGGAGCCTCCTGGGCTGAGAGGAATACCAGATAAAATGTTGTGGCAAGCTATACGACACGACCCTCCATCGTCAAAGGTAAAATATCGATTTCACTTTTCAAAATTTCCATGCCACACACAAGCTGTGGTGAGAGGAATAAAGCTGGTTACAGAGGCAGCAGGCTCAGTTCATGGTCAAGAAAGAAGACATGGGTTAGCCTCTCAGAAACTAATGCCATCCTTCAATACAAAATTTGACTACCACACCGAGTAAGAGAAGGATCAAACGTGCTCACATATGGTTGGGTGGTGGAATTTGGGCAATAAATGGTGGGCATGCATGGATGGAATTCAGCATGCAGCCACCTCCTCGAGGTGAATTTTGGATGATTTTGAGCAAACAAAATTGCTTAAAATCAGCAAAGAGCTGCATACTGTAATTGGCAAATGGTAAGTATAATAGATGCCATAAATTAAACGCAGTCTAATAATTCCAAGTTTTCAAAGTCCATGGGGCCAGTGAAGATGGACAGATAGGACAATAATACTTTAGCACCTTCTTTCCTGTTGGATTTGGCAACTTTTGGTCACCCATGGCATTTTATATTATGAAAAAAATTAAAATGCTTCCTTATCACTCCACTCTGCTCTGTATATTAGAGCATAAGAACATAAAAACATGGAAACATAAGGAAGCTCATGAGGCTGGGAGACCTACACGTGGTAGTTCCTTTTACTTAATACTACCTACATCCACCTTGCATCCCCATCCATAACACTGTCTAGCCTCATTTTAAAACTCCCTATTGACACCACACTAACAAAGAAATTAATTGAACAAATAAGAAACAATCAATATATTAAAGAAAATAATATATATACAGAAAACCTATAGAAAAGAAAATGAAAAGTACAATAAAAATACAGCATTTAAAAATCACGGAATGGAAGGAAATCAAGGAAAAGTAAAAAGTCACATAAAATTCTGACCCCCCCTCACACACAAAAACATCTAAAGGCTACAAAAAAATATATCTCAAAAAAACATCAGAAAATTACGACACTTAATGGAAAACAACAATTCGCCCTGAAGAATACAAACAATAGTACGTATTAGTATTATAAGTAAGACTAATAAGAACACAGAGTAATGCAGAAAAGTAAAACTAAAAGGTCACATATAATTCTGCCTCCCTCCCTCCCCCCCCATACAAAAACCGCAAATCTCAACCGAAAGTCCACACAAATAACTAACCATAAACCATCAGAAAATATAGTCGCTTAAAAGAAAAACAAATCTTCCCGAACAATACCAACCAAAGTATTAGCATTAACAGCCCCGCTGACGGCTCTCAGCCGTCGCCACTTTTCAACCTTGCATTTCCGTAAATAAGGGTCATAGTGTATCAATACTCACACACGTGGTGAGTCAGGATTTTAAGCAGGTATACATTACTTGTCGGCTCGTATTCTATCAATCTCTCGTCCTTCGCAGCTTAATTGCTTCGAGCAATTAGTTCCTGCTTTCTGCTCAAACATCGCGGCACACCAACCACGCACATCAAGCAGAGGCAGGGCGCTATAGGTGTTGGTACACCTGCTCGCCTAGTAGAGCAACACCTCTCCCGCTTCATCCCCCCTAACCCCATCAAAAACACCCCTTCACGATGGTGATATATGTGTGCCAACAAGCTCTAAAGGGAGTAGCGAAGGAAAGACACAATGTCCTACTGCCGTGGGTGTGATGTTGGTCTGTGCAGTGACCAGTGTTTCATAGACTATCACACTCTT
>JACEEZ010020618.1:115924-133424 GCA_016584305.1 Chionoecetes opilio | reverse complement strand
GAGAGAGGAGAGAGAGGGAGGAGAGAGGAGAGAGAGAGAGAGAGAGAGAGAGAGAGAGAGAGAGAGAGAGAGAGAGAGAGAGAGAGAGAGAGAGAGAGAGAGAGAGAGAAGAGAGAGAGAGAGAGAGAGAGAGAGAGAGAGAGAGAGAGAGAGAGAGTGAGAGTGAGAGAGAGAGAGAGAAAAAAAAAGAGGGAGAGAGAAAAAAAAACAAAAAAAAAACACAAGCAGCAAAATAGATACAGACAGATTAATAGATTTACAAGTAGGACGGATTGAAACACCCAGTAAAGTCAAACATCTTCAAACTTATCTCTATATTAAGAAACATAAAGGAATAAAGAACCGTCATTTATAAAGAATTCACACTTAGTTTTAAATGAACTCAAAATCATAAAGTAAAATTCCACATCAACATTTAACTGATGATGCAAAAAATATTTAAAATATCCAAAATAACTAATATATATTTTATTCAAGTTTAACTGGTTAGATAAATTAATAACAAGAAAACAATAATAATGATAATAAAAATACTCATAATATAATAAATAATAATAAAAAGTATAATTTATAATAAGATTTTTTTTTATTTAATAAAAAAACTAGATTTTTTCGAACTTACTATTTTCATGTAGCTGAACGCGTGATTTTGTGGCGTTACGGCCCATAAAGGAACGCCGGCCTTCTCATACTCCTTTATAAACCTGGAAGAATAGTAGTAGTAGTAGTAGTTGTAGTAGTAGTAGTAGGAGTAGTAGTAGTAGTAGTAGTAGTAGTAGTAGTAGTAGTAGTAGTAGTAGTACGTAATAGTAGTAGTAGAAATAATAAGTTTTTGGTAAAAAAAAATATTATTGGTTTTATTACTCATTATATGAGTAGTAGTAGTGGTGATGATACTACTACTACCGTCAACAACACTATAGTCGCCACAGCACTATTGTCGCCAGGCGCCATACATATATTAGGAGTGTTAGCATCACTACCGACTTGTATGTGCAACTAAAGAGGCATGTACTGAAGTTTATATTATGTAGCCTACCTGTCCTTCAGTGACACAATCAAGTCTGTAGTGATGCTAAAACTCCTTATATTTGGCGCCTGGCGACATTAGTGCTGTGGCGACTATAGTGTTATAGCCATACACATTAATACCTATCTATCCGTTTATATTTATCTAGTACATGACTGATCTATTATTTATATCTTAATTCAATCCCCTGTAACTATGTGTTCAGATGATGAAGATGATAGGTAATGATGATGATGATGAGGTAAATGGTAATTACTCACTTATTTGTCCTAACGTGGAGCTTAATTGACCTAAAACAGCCTAATCTAAACCTGTTTAATATATTTCAATGGCTAGGACACGATCCATCACGTCGCTGTGATGGAAATGTTTTTTTTGTATTTCTGGCCGCTGTAAATGGGTCTGGACAGTCGACAGAAACGTTTTTGTATTTTTACTCCGTAACTATTATGCCTAGAGGAATAATGCATAGAAGCAAAGTTGTTAAACTTGATCAGTTTTGTCTAATTCAGGAAGCTGAATTCCATATACATATATACTTTCCGAGAAATTTCATATTTTGTGAAATGGATTTGTTTCATATTAACAAATATCTCAGTTATTTGTATTCCGAACTGGTTTTACTGTTCTCATAGGAAAGGTATTTTCAAGCTCTATAATTCCTGTTCTATGCATCTTTTTCATAAAACTCATAGCTTAGAGTTATTAAAGAAAATATGATTTTTACTAAAATTCCAAGGGGGAATTTTTGTTGTCCCCAATTTTTGGGTAAAGTTTCCACATTTCAGATCCATATAAAAATTTGTCCACAGGTGTTTTTGGGCACCCTAAATACGAATCTGGAGTTAGTTTCTTTCTCTTTGTCTTATGACTGATGATTAATGATGATGAATGATGACTATGGACTATAATGCTGACTACAATGATGATGACTATTATGCTGACTACAATGATGATGACTATAATGATGACTATGATGACTTTGATATAGACTGATGGTGACTAGCCCATAATGATGACTATGATAATGACTACAACAATGATGACTGATGACATATGACTCACTTGACGAGGTAGTTAGCCCAGGGTTGCCACATCTCCCTTAACAACTCCCCGGTCTCATTAATCTTGCCGTTACTCTTCATCCAGGCAGGGGCAGACCAGGGGGAGGCCAGCACACGCATGGGGCGCCGCGCCAGCCCCAGGGCACGGCGGAGCAGGGGGAGCTGGGAGAGGAGGAGGAAAAATATAAATAATTGTGAGAGGAAAGAGAGGAAGAAAAGAAAAATGATTTACAGAGAAGAAAAACAAGAGGAGGAGGAAGAATAATGAAGAGGAATACAAATACAAAGGAAGGAAACACAAACAGCTACAGACCATTAAGGGCCTGTCACACCTAGCCGACTTGGCTCACCAGAGCTATACCGGAGCAAAAATTTGGCGATTTTCGGGGATCGGTACTACTACGGCAGCGCAACGGTATCACATCGCTAAGAACGGTAGTACATCGTCAGGACATCGTCAGGACATCGGCGAAAAATGTAGCAACGGCAGGTGACGATATACATTTTTGAACATGCTCAAAAATTTCTGACGATGCGCTGCCGGAGCGAGCAACGGGACTAAACGGCAGTACAACAGCAGTACTCGGGTGTGGCCTCGTTAATGTCGGTAAAGCACCAGTAGCGGCCCGAAATGGATCGGCGGCTCTCCGGTGGCCGCGGCCGCGGCGTCGCTTCGGCGACACTTCGGTATCACATCGGTAGTGCATCGGCATCACAACGGCAGCGCAACGGTATCACTCCGCTATAGCTTCGGTCAACGGTGGCACATCGGTAGAACAACGGTGGCGCATCGGTATCACATCGGTGGCGCATCGGTAACACTAAGGTGACAAAAAAGTGGTATTCGGTAGCACATCGGATCTTATATCAGTAGGACAACTGTAGAACAACGTTATCACAACGGGAACGCCGGTACTACATCGGTATTGCTACGGCCAATTTTGATTTTTCAAGTGCTTTCTCGCCGGAGCTCCGCCGATTTTCTCGCCGTTGTTCATTTTGTGCTCTGGTTTAGTCCCGGTGAGGTACATCGGTAGTGTGTGACAGGCCCTTTAGGTTCTTACATGGCTGTTTGATTTAACTACACTACACTAACTAGATAATAAGAGAGAAAGGATAGGAAAGTAGAAGGCTGCTCCCCACCCATCCATCCCTCCAGCCGAAGCTGGCCGGAAATGAAGTGATAGCATGCAGTATAGAAAACTGCATGGAATTTGTGAGGAAAGTTGAAAGTTGTAATCTATGGTCAACTACTACTATGTTTGTGGGGGTAGGTTTAGTGCTCGATAGTAGGGTCATGTTATGTGTGTTTTGTAATGGTGGGAACACAGTGTGGAGGTTAAAGGGTGGTGCGGCAGTAAGGCGGGTTATACGATTTTTTTTTCTTTCAATTACTGGAGAGGGGTGTTTAAATAACGTATTTTGGTGTTTAGAACACAAATTTGAAGAAAAAGTATAATTCTGATAAACCTAACCTACATCAATTTGCAGTTGGTTATTAGTAAATGGGTGATCAATTTGTTATTGCAGCTACCCCAGCATATGCCTCTTCAATTTTCCTGTCATGGCTGTTCACATTATTTTCTGTCATACAGTATTGTTCTAACTACTTCATAAAATATATAAGACATCTAAATATTTAAAGAAAAATAGGTCTCATTCAACTTAATTAAAATTCGCATACAGTTTGGCATATGCTGCCATAGATAATAATACGCATAGAAGTAAGGAATAATGAAAGACGCATGTAAGCAAAGCATCACCTTGTTGCACTGTTGCAGACAGCATAAACGTCTTGTAAACACCAACCGCTCCTTGCAGAGGCGGTAAGCTTTGTGTTCTTACCAATATCTATTGCTAGCCCATGTTTCCTGTGAAGCAAAATAAATTCCTATGAAGGGAATATTTTGGCAGTTTTCCCTAATATTTACTGTGCATTACTATAATACATGTCTGTAGTGGATAAACTACTTACCTGATGTATAATTGTTTATATTTCAGTGTGAATTGCTTAAGAAAATGGCTCAAGTCAGAACAAGGACGAAATCAAGTTCTCATTTGAGTAATCTTGTTGGCACTGGACGGGAGCTGTTGGTGTCTGAACTGCCAACTGTGCGGGATATCCTGAGGTATGGCATCGACTTGAGGGAGCAAAGTGAAGACGACAGGAGGAACTACCAATTGGACAAGCTGGTGAAGGACATTTACCCTGGTCTGATTTGTCAGTGGAGCAAAGCTAATGCTCTTTTCAGGCCACCTGTCATCAATGAAAAGGTGACCATCATATCCAAGCTCAAGGAGGTCTGGAATCAGGCAGTGAAGGTTTCTCTTGGGAAGGGCAAACTTGAAGCCAAAGAGAGGTTCATTGTCAAGTTAGACAAATTATTTGATATTTTGACTAGCAAGTGTCAGATTACCAGTTGTGAGGTGGGAGGCTGTGAGGGCTGTGAGATCCAAGCCCACATTAATTGTTCCTGCAGCAGAGAGAAAAAGATTCCTTGAAGGATCTAGCCTACATCATGGGACAAAGAGTGAAGGTTGGAAATAAAGGACTCCATCAAATAAGTGGCCCTGATTTGCCAGAGCACAAGAGACAGTTGAGAACATGAGAAAGGCAGGTAATGGAAAAGAAGGCAAAGATAATCAAAATGAGTAAGGAGGAAACTGCTGCAGCAGGAGAAAAGGCAGAAGATATTTTTGGCTGATGGTGATGAGGATCTGGAATTGGAGAGAAGTGGTCCTGAAGATGAGTTTGTTCCAGAAGTTGAGTTTTTTCCAGAAATTGACCATAAGCCTGCAGCTTCGACTAAGGTACAGAAAAACTATGATGAGATTTCAAAAATTGCCCTTGCTAGTGTAAAATATGGCATAGGGCTAAGGCCAACTGCAGCAATAGCAACAGCAGCTCTGATTGATGCAGGAATTATCACAGAAAACTACACAAGTAAAGTGATTGATAAGAGCAAGGTCAAGAGAGCACAAGAGAAGTTGATGAGAGAGCTGGGACAAGAGTTTGAAGAAAAGTGCAGGGAGGACGGGGGCATCTCCTGCATCCTCTTTGATGGGCGGGTTGACCTGACCAATGTGATGATGGAAGCTGAGGGAAGTGACCAATCTTTTCCTGCTATGATCAAGGAAGAACACTACAGTGCTGTTAGTGAACCTGGGAGCTACTATCTGTTTCACTTTATCCCAGAGAAAGCAGCTAAAGAGGAGTCACATGCGGAGAAGATTGCTAAGATCATGTTTGCTTGGCTGAAAGAGAGGGGTTTTGATAAAACCTTGTTGGCAATTAGAGAGAACTGCAACTCCGAAATGCCAGTGGTCGCTGGTAGTTTTAACTCACAATTTGGTGAAAAGTTGGTCAACTTGAAAGAAAAATATGGGCTTATTCCACTGTACTTAAAACACACAAGTATAATATTAAGAACGATTTTCTTCTATATGTATATTGTATAGAAGCCTGATTCTGTAAAACATTGTATATAACCAAATAACCAAGTAGGTTATAGTTGAGGAGGCGAGGTAAATGCTACTCTATGATATTATATAGTCAATAACGAATGTTTAGAAGTTATCTATACCTAGGCAGTCATATTTTCCTGTTATTATTGTGTATCAATCAGATAGAAAGCCTAGAAGTGCAATGAGTCGACGCGTGAAGTCGTAATGTTTTTATTCAATCTCCCCGCCACAATCTCCCCGCCCACCACTCCCCGCCGCGGCACGTCGCCTCCACAATTATAACCTACATTGTCGCTGCAACAAGCCGATTTCGGCATTCTTTATTCTTCGTTTTTCCAAGGCATTGCTTATTGTATTTTGACAAGCGTTTGCCAGACGCAGCAGTACTGTCTTAAAAAACAGTGTGAACATCGCCCAAATTTTACATGCCACAATATACATGTAAAAAATCTATTAAGCTTTGCTACTCGAGGCGAGTAATTTGCATTAAATTGCTATTATAGAACGTTCCATCGTAATGCATGTCATCCATATAATTAGTAGAACAACAGAAGAACTATATTTTTTGGTATTCAGATGCGGTGCATCAATATTTATCGCGAAATTAATTTATGAAAAATATTAGTCGCGGAGCCAAAACACAGTAGACCAACCTTTGAGTTAAAACTGCCAGCGACCATTGGCATTTCTCGAGTTGCAGTTCTCTCTAATTGGAGGAGTCTCTACAATTGTCAACACTGGTGTGAAAGCTGGAGTAATGCAGAAGCTGGAACTGCACCTGGGGAGAAAGCTGGTCTGGTTGGTGTTCAACTTACACACTGGTGAACTTCCCCTGCGCCATTTGATTGTTGGCCTTGATGGCCCTACTCTGTCAGACAAACAATTATCCGGGCCAATAGGAAAGCTCCTTGATTCTGCTACAGACTTTGAGATCAATCCAAACTTCACCCGTATCTCCGGTGGCCCTCCACTGATCAAGCTGCCTGACAAGGTCATTCAAGATCTCTCAACTGATCAACAATATGGCTATAACATTGTCTGTGCAGTCAGGGATGGAGTGCTTCCTGCAGGGCTGGCTAGGACCAGTAAACGACAGCCGCTGGCTCACAACAGCTAATAGACTTCTCAGGCTTTGGGTGTCAAAACATGGACTTAAAGGGAAGAACCTGAAGAATCTGCACTGCATTGTGGAATTCATCATTGGAGTGTATTATCCATGTTGGTTCAAAGTGAAAGTCAAACACTCCTGGATTGAAGGGCCTAGGCACATCCTCTTTCAACTGAACTGCCTTAAGTCACATAGGAAAGAGGTGCTGGACATTGTGATGCCAACTGTGAAAAGATCTGTTTGGTATGCCCACAGTGAAGCCATCCTCCAAACAATGCTTTGCTATGAAGATCAGAAGGAGAGGAATTGGGGGGTGGAGATAATCCTGACCATCAGGGGAGATGGGGCCCAGATGCTCAGCTGAGAGACTCCTCTGTTAGGACCAGAAGGACACCTAACATTAATTGTGATGCTTCCAGCATAGGTGACCTGATCAGCTGGTCAGAAGATGTGTAAGAGCCACCTCTCACCTGCTCTCTAAGCACGTCCGAGGTGAAAAACTTCGTCAACACACCCATGGTAGTGCTCAACTGGCCTTGCCACACACAAAGCATTGAGAGGGTTATTCAAATGGTGACTAAGGCTTCTGCTAAGTACTTTTCACATGAAAAGAGGGATGGAGGGATCAGGGCTCAGGAAGCCAGCAGGAGGCTGATGTCCAAAAATGAGTCAAAACAGGACTTGTGCAACCTGGCAAAGTTCAAGATGGTAGGAGAATAATTTTTGTAATTTGTATTCAGTGATATACTTATCATACTTATACATGCGATTGACATGTTAATAAATATGAACATTTTATATGGCTTTATCAATATACATGATTTGCCTTATGTCTTCTAATATTATATAAAGGGGCTGATAAGGGTAAAATTGAAAAATTTGAAATTCAAATTGATCTAGGTTAGAGATGTTCTATCCAAAAAATAAGCTCATATTTGAATTCCTTGTATAAAAATACATAATTTAGACGGTACCCGGACAGTTTGCCTACGAACAGTTTGCCTACGGACAATTTGCCTACGGACAATTTGCCTACCGGACAGTTTGCCTACGGACAGTTTGCCTACCGGACATTTTGCCTACCGGACAATTTGCCTACGGACACTTTGCCTACGGACACTTTGCCCACGGACACTTTGCCTCAGTGTTTCCACAGGAAAATTTTTCTTTACCTTGGACAGTTATAGTGATAACCCTACCGTAGATAGTATAGTATAGTCGCCAGCTGCAATAATGTCGCCAGGCGCCAAATATTACGAATTATAGCATCACTACTGATGTGTATGTGCCACTGAAGATTTTTTTTTTTTTTTTTACATCGCAAGGAACTGGCCAAGGGCACAACAAAAATGTGTAACACAAAGCCCGCTTAGTTGCCAGTCCCTATAAAGAAGACAGTAAGAGAATAAAATAAAAACAGAGGGGTAGGCCAATTTAGTTCGGGAGGTGTCTTGTTACTCTTCTTTTGAAAAGATTTAAGTCATAGGCAAGTGGAAAAATTGAAAAAGGAAGAGAGTTCCAGAGTTTACCAGTGAAAGGGATGAAAGAGTAAAGATACTGATTAACTCTTGCATTAGGAAGATGGACAGAATAGGGATGAGAATGAGTAGAAAGTCTTGTGCAGCGAGGCCGCGGGAGTGGGGGAGGCATGCAGTTAGCAAGTTCAGAAGAGCAGTGAGCATGAAAATAACGGTAGAAGAGAGCAAGAAAAGCAACATTGCGGCGGTGATTTAAAGATTGAAGACAGTCAGTCAGAGGAGAGGAGTTGATGAGACGAAAAGCTTGATACACAGTAGTTCATATCGGTGACAGGACAACTCATACCGCGGACAATTCATACCGGACAATTCATATCATGCTAATTCATACCCCGGAAAATTCATACCTCGGACAATTCATACCCCGGACAATTCATACCATGGTCAATTCATACCCCGGACAATTCATACCCCGGACAATTCATACCCCGGACAATTCATACCCCGGACAATTCATACCCCGGCAATTCATACCATGCTAATTCATACCCCTGTCACCGAATTGTTTACTTATTGGAAATAATTAAATATATTTTCTAATATTTATAAATCTATAATAATATAAGCGAAAGTGTGTGTGTGTGTGTGTCCCCGATAGGTGCCGCCCCCTGCACCCCAATCCCATCATATGGCACAGTTTTAGAACCAGCTCGACCAGGGGCAACTTTTAAGCCCACTTATGATATGATCCGATCACTTTTTTTTTTTTTAACAGCCTATTAGCGAGAATTGTGAAAAAAAATGTGGGTTGCGAGAATTGAGGAAACCTTGATGTAGGGTGATGGGTAATGGGTGAGTGAATGGGTAATGGGTGTGGTGTGATGGGTGAGTGAATGGGTGGGGGGTGATGGGTGATAGGTGAGGGAATAGGTGGGAGGTGATGGGTAATGGGTGAGTGAATGGGTGTGTGGTGATGGGTAATGGGTGAGTGAATGGGTGGGGGGTGATGGGTAATGGGTGAGTGAATGGGTGGGGGGGTGATGGGTAAGGCGTTAATGCATACATCTCTACATCCATCATTTCAGGAAAGTTAGAAGGGGCTATCTGGAGAGTCTGTGTTTGGTGGGCCGAAGGCCCACCAAACACACTCTCCAGAAATCTGTGTTTGGTGGGCCGCGGGCCGAAGGCCAACTAAACACAGGTGGTGGGCCGAAGGCCTACCAATAGTCCTCCGCAGGAGCTAGCCAAAAAGTCCGCCTGGAGGGCGGCTTTGCGGCTAGTAATTAATATAGGCCTACAACGTCGCATATATACTTTTTTTGGGCAAGAATTTTTTTTTTTTTTTTTTTTTTGCCTATAGTTTTTTCAAAACTTGTATATGATAGAATAAGCTTGTCCATATGTTAATTGGGGGTTTGAGGGCAGACTGCTGAAAATTGAATAAAAACTGTCTAATAAATTTTTTTAATCACTATTATTCAAAAACTAAGCTTCATTGGGGATTGCAAATGATTGCATTTAGACGGCATTAGTGTGGACTTTATTCAATTAGTGCCCGGTATGGGTATGTCAAAAAGTATGAGAGCGGTAACTCTTACAATTTGTATCTATTTTAGACTTTGTTACCCTCTATCTCAGTTAATTATGGACGGAGAGTGTTCATTATTACTGGTGATATCATTGACGTTATCCACTATATATGTGCACAGAACGAGCTCTGAGTGGGCCTTGGTTTGAAAACGGAAAAAAAAGAAAAAAAAATCGCATTCTCATGGTCTACCCATTCACGCACCAAGAATGATAGAGACTTGAATTACGCTATACTTTTAGAAAGTAGTGATATCTTCCTCAAATATTAACCATTTGAAGAATGCAATGAAAAATGTACTCTCTATAATTGTTCAAATATGAGCTTAAAATCACTTTCTTGAAGATTTTCAAAGTCTTCCCGTTTCAAAAGGGAGGTTCATTCAGGCATGCAATTCATTCTATATTGTGTAGAATCCAATGCTGCTTGTTATTTGAGTGTCAAAAAAAAAAAAAAAAATTATATATATATATATATATATATATATATATATATATATATATATATATATAATATATATATATATATATATTATTATATATATATATATATATATATATTATATTATATATATATATATATATACTATATATATATATATATATATATATATATATAATATATATGCATAAACTTTGAAGAAATAAATCCGTCTATATGCCCATATTTGGAATATTGTAATTCTAAGAGTTTTTATTATAAACCCTTGAAACTCTAACAGCTGCTCAATAGTAGTATATTGTGCAAGGAAAGGAAATGGCAATGCTGTATCTTTATTCATCTTTGAGTGCTAGTGACTTAAATATCTGTCATAGGACTTTCTATATTCAAATAGTGCCTGCGGTCAAATATCAAGGCTTATATTTTTTTCAATTTTCCCTTGAAAATGAAATTGAATGGTGTTTTCTGTAGACTGCATATAGTTTTACATATGAGAGAGGTATATTATCGTTGAATTACTTTTATTGTTCTGTTAGAATAGCTTAAAAATGGCCTTATATTTTTTTTCTAAAATTTTCAAATTCGTTCGATTTAATTTTTCGGCTTAAGGTATATCAAATGGACTATAGAAAAAAAGAAATATTTTGAGAAATAATAGAGGGAGGGAAATGCCACTATTTTTTGTATAATTTAAATATTTCACCTAATGAATGTTAGTTTTTGGGTTGTATCTGGTAAACCATGTGTCTGATTGTAAAACGTATTGAAATCTATTTATAGATCTTTTTATGATCTACACTTTTAATCTTTATAATTTGTATTGTATCTATAAAGAAAATGCCACTTTTGGGGCTTAATGTGAAACATTACGATTTAGGAATAATTGTTTTGAATTTTATCTTGTAAAATTTTTGCCTAATTATAAAACTTATAGAAACTATTTCTAGAATTTTTTATGATCTAAAATTTTAAAACTATGTTTTTTTCTGTATCTATAAGGAAAAGGCCACTTTTTTGGGTATAATGTAAAATATTATGCCATATGAATAATACTTTTTGGGTTGTGTCTGCTAAACTGTTGGGTAGATTTTTAAACTAATAGAATACTATTTATAGATTTTTTTATGATCTATAATTTTGATGCATATCTTTTTTTTTGTATCTGTAAGGTAAATGATCCTTTGGGGGCATATAATGGAAATTATGACATATTAGGAATCATAATTTTAGGTTGTATCTGTTAAACCATTTGCCTCTCAATAAAACCTATAGAAGACTATTTATAGATTTTATTATGTTCTATATTTTTTATTTCACAATTTGTTTTGTATCTCTAAGGAAAATGCCACTTTTGGGGTAATTATGTAAAATATAATGCCATATTTATAATACTTTTTGGCCTGTATGTAGACAACTAATTGTCTGATTTTTAAACTAAAGGCATATTATTTTTTAATTTTTTAAAGTCTATAATTTTTATGCGTATGATTTTTTTTGTATCTATAGTTTTTTTCAAAAAACTTGATCCAGCACCCTTCTTATTTGTCGGATCTGTTTGATTTTGTAGTACATGATGGGTACTGTACTAATACCTAGATATGTAAACATTTAATTAAATTTGGATAAAAATTGTTAAAATCGCTAATATTTTCAACAAATTTTAATTATTTTTCATTATCACCCACATAAAGTTTCGTTAGTTCGTTCTCGAGTATATAGAATATTTTGTTTAGATTTTTGGCGTTAATTATTTTTTATATCATTTTTTGAATATTTTTTTTTAAATAGAAAAAAATTATAATAAACAAACAAAACGCAAATCTATAATAATATAAGCGAAAGTGTGTGTGTGTGTGTGTGTGTGTGTGTGTGTGTGTGTGTGTCCGCGATAGGTGCCGCCCCCCGTGCCCCAATCCCATCATATGGCACAGTTTTGGAACCAGCTCGACCAGGGGCAACTTTTAAGACCACTTATAAATTATGAGATGATCCGATCACTTTTTATCTTCTTTTTCTTTGCAGCCTATTACCGAGAATTGTGAAAAAAAATGTGGGTTGCGAGAATTGAGGAAACCTTGATGTAGGGTGATGGGTAATGGGTGAGTGAATGGGTGGGGTGATGGGTAATGGGTGTGGGGTGATGGGTGAGTGAATGGATGGGGAGTGATGGGTGATGGGTGAGGGAATAGGTGGGAGGTGATGGGTAATGGGTGAGTGAATGGGTGTGTGGTGATGGGTAATGGGTGAGTGAATGGGTGGGGGGGTGATGGGTAATGGGTGAGTGAATGGGTGGGGGGTGATGGGTAAGGCCGGGTGATGGGTGGGCCGAAGGCCCACCAAACACAGGTGGTGGGCCGATGGCCCACCAATAGCCCTCCGCAGGAGCTAGCCAAAAAGTCCGCCCGGAGGGCGGCTTTGCGATTAGTTAACTATAAAAATGATGCTATATTGTCGGGAACGTAGTAACGAAACTTTTTGTGAGGGATGAGGAAAACAAATTAAAAACTTTAGCAACAAATTACCGATTTTTACAGTTATTATCCAGTTGTAATAAAATTCATACAGATGGCGTAAATATGACGAAACAAATTATTGTGTCACCTACAAAATTACTTTTTCTTTGAACTGACATCATTCGCGCACAATTTCAATAGAGATGGTTTCTCTATCATCTATAAAAAATATATACCGTTTCTCAATGAAGCTTAGTTTTGGAATAATAGGGCTTCAAAATGTACCTTTGCATGATTTGTTCCGTGAAAAAGTCCATATTTAGAGCATTATAATCTTAACAGTATTTAGTATATTTACATGAAAATGTAACAGCAGATTGAAAAGAGTATAATGTGATTGGAGATAAGATTTCATTGCTTTATCTATATTTGTCTTGGAGTCTTAGTGACTTAAATAGCGCTAATAATTGCAGTCCATTTTACCCCCAAAAAATACTCTATTCAATTGTTGTCTGCGACAATAAGTCAAGGCTTTTATTTCGTGAATATTTTCCCTGAATACAAAATTGATTATTTGTTTTTTAGAATGCATATAAGTGTACGTATAAAATAGATAGATTATTGTTAAATTAATTTTATGGTTGTGTTACAAAAGCTTAAAAATGGCCTTTCGATAATTGTTTTCACAAATTTTCAAAATCGTTGCATTTCATTTTTCTTTTTAATCTATACAATGGGGACAGTAATAAGCCCAGCCACCCAATAGCATCTGTTTTTTATAATAAACAAGAAAGATATGAGTGATTAAATTTGTAAAAAACATTTATTTTTGTCCCATTCCAAATTCTTATTATTAAACTGACATCATTCGTGCACTATTTCAGCCAAGATAGTTTATCTATGATCTATAAAAAATATATACTGTTTCTCAATGAAGCTTATAATTGGAAAAATAGTGCCGTAAAAGGTACCTGTGCATGAGTTCTTCCATGTAAAAGTACATATTTATAGCATTGTAATTTTAACAATTTTAACTCTCTATATATGAAACCTATACAGCTTCTAGACAGTAGTATAGTGCGATAGAGGACGGAATTTCATTGCCCTATCTTAATTAGTCTTTGAGTGTTATTGACTTAAATATGGGTAATAATTGCAGTGGTATATCCCCCCCAAAATATTTTAAGTGTTTGCAAGCAAATAGAGATTTTTGGGGGGGGCATTCAAATAGCAAGCAGTATTAGATTCTACACAATATAGAGTGAATTCCATGCCTGAATGAACCTACCTTTTGAAACGGAAAGACTGAAAATCTTCAAAAAAGTGATTTTAAGCTCATTTTTGAACAATTATAGAGAGCATATTTTTCACTGAATTCCTCAAACGTTGTAATTTGGAGGTAGATACCATTACTTTATAAAAGTATACCGTAACTCAAGTCTCTATCATTCTTGGTGCGTGAATGGGACGAGCATAAAATTGCAATATAAGAAGAAAAAAAAAATCATTTTTCAACCTAAGGCCCACTCAGAGCTCATTCTTTGCACATGTATAGTGGATAATGTCAATGATATGCCCAGTAAAAATGAACACTCTCCGTCAATCATTAACTGAGATAGAGGGTAACAAAGTGTAAAATAGATACAAATTGTAGGAGTTACCGCTCTCATACTTTTTGACATACCCATACCGGGCACTAATTGAATAAAGTCCACACTAATGCTGTCAAAATGCAACTATTTGCAATCCCCAATGAAGCATAGTTTTTGAAAAATAGTAATACAAAATTTTTATTAAACCGATTTTTTCAATTTTCAGCAGTCTGACCTGAGACCCCCAATTAACATATGGAAAAGCTTATTCTATCATAAACAAGTTTTTAAAAAATTATAGGCAAAAAAACAAAAACAAAAAAATCATGCCCCAAAAAAGTATATACGAGACGTTATTTTGAGACGAATGTTCCGGGGTATGAATTAGCATGATATGAATTGTCCGGTATGAATTGTCCGCGGTATGAGTTGTCCTGTCACCGATATGAACTACTGTGTATCATCTTCAGTGGCACATACACATCAGTAGTGATGCTATAATTCGTAATATATGGCGCCTGGCGACATTATTGCAGCTGGCGACTATACTGTTATCTACGGTAGGGTTATCACTATAACTGTCCAAGGTAAAGAAAATTTTTCCTGTGGAATCACTGAGGCAGTGTCCGTAGGCAAAGTGTCCGTAGGCAAAGTGTCCGTAGGCAAATTGTCCGGTAGGCAAAATGTCCGGTAGGCAAACTGTCCGTAGGCAAACTGTCCGGTAGGCAAATTGTCCGTAGGCAAATTGTCCGTAGGCAAATTGTCCGTAGGCAAACTGTCCGTAGGCAAGCTGTCCGGCCACGAATTTGGACACCCCTTTTGAGAAGATTTCATTCAGATTCATGATGGCACCCAAGTATGACCCGCCCTAGAGCGGCAGCCTTGCCTGGCGCTTTCTTGGGAGGCAGCAGTCAATCAGGCCCCAGCTCCGTTCAATTCACTGCGGAGTGTGTACTTTCCATGTAGGACGCCGTACACTATTAATGCCCCTTGCAGCAGTGACCCCTCGTACCCTAGATCCCGATGGTGGTTTTTAACTGTCAGGACCCTTGCTGATCCACAGCCCGTCACAGGTCGAGAGTAGTAGTGGTAACCGTTAACTCGGGGCTATCTGTGTGTGCAGTGGCGTACCCAGAAAATTTAAAAGGGGGGGGCCAAAATATATATATATATATATATATATTATATATATATATATATATTATATAATATATAATATATATATATATATATATATATATATATATTATATATATTATATATAATATATATATATTATATATTATATCATAACAAACCACACATATATATATATATATTATATATTATAATATATATATATATATATATATATATTATATATATATATATATATATATATATATATATATATATATATATATATATATATATATATATTATATATTATATATATATATATATATATATATATATTATATATATATATTTATATTATTATAAATATTTTAATATTTAATTTTCTTGCAAAGAGGGGGGGCCATGGCCGCATGCCCCCCCCCCTCGGTACGCCACTGTGTGTGTGTCATGAGGTCTAATGTAGTGTTGGTGTAGGCTCAGTGTGGTGCTTCAATGGTAGTGCGGCAGCCTTGCCTGGCGCTTTCTTGGGAGGCAGCAGTCAATCAGGGCCCCAACTCCGTTCAATCCACTGCGGTTGTGCACTTTCCAAGTAGAAAGCCGTACACTTTAATGCCCCCTGCAGCAGTGACCTCTGGTATAAATAAATCCCGATGGTGGTTAATTTCCAGGGCCCTTACTGAACCACAGCTCGTCACAGGTCAAAAGTTGTAGTAGTGACCGTTAACTCGGGGCTGTCTGAGACGTGTGGGAGGGGTTGTGTAGACGCAACTCGCAATCGTTTCATGCAATGAGAGTAAGTATCAGAGGCCCGCGAGATAAATTTATTATTCCGAGGTAAACAGTTACAACCGAGGATTTGATATGAAATATTTATCGAGGCGATTTTTAAATTATTCTATTTTATTTGAGTTTATTACGTCTGAGGGCAACCCATTACATATGTTTACAGCACGGTTTGTGATGAAGTACTTTGTCTCGTTCGTTACAAACTGTTTCCTGCTTATCTTAAATCCGTTGTTTCTAGTTGAGTTTTACTTATTAATATGAGAGAGAGAGAGAGAGAGAGAGAGAGAGAGAGAGAGAGAGAGAGAGAGAGAGAGAGAGAGAGAGAGAGAGAGAGAGAGAGAGAGAGAGAGAAGAGAGAGAGAGAGAGAGAGAGAGAGAGAGAGAGAGAGAGAGAGAGAGGAGAGAGAGAGAGAGAGAGAGAGAGAGAGAGTAATAAAGGTGATATGGAAATTAGGCCAATCAAAACATATGGCACAAAAGATAAACAGAGAGAGAGAGAGAGGAGAGAGAGAGAGAGAGAGAGGAGAGAGAGAGAGAGAGAGAGAGAGAGAGAGGTGGTCAGGTCAGGTCAGAGAGGTTAGGTTACCATCATTGGTGACCTTAACCAGAATGTAGTGCGTGACGCCTTCAACACGCTGTTAGTTGTGTACGATCTGCACAATTACGTGTCGTTCCCCACCCACAGCTCTGGGTCGTCCCTTGACCCTGTGGTGACGGATCTCTCTCCCCACACTGTCCAGTGTTTTCCTCTTGACTTTATGGGCACCTCAGACCACGTGGCTGTCCTTACAAAGATCCACTTCAGGAGGTCATGTGAAGAGATACAATCCCGCACGCTCTGGAGGTGGGAGGCTGCCAACTAGGGAGCTCTGTGGTCCACCATGTGTAGGACGGACTGGGAGGACGTGCTGCGCAGCGACATCGACCAGCAGGTGGGGTGGTTCACCGAGCTGCTTCACGCCCTACAGGTTCGCTGGATTCCGAACTCCGTGCACAAAACAAAGGCATCTGATCAGTCTTGGTTTGGACCTGAGTGCCGCGCTGCCTCTCACGCCAAATACCGCGCCTGGCTTGCCTTCAAGAAGCACCCAACGGCCCGGCACAGACAGAGGCACAGAGAGGCTCAAAGCGAATAAGGACCACCCAGGAGTGGGCCTCTGAACAGTGGAAAGTGAACCTAAGGGGTTAACTGAGGAGTGGTCAGGTCGGGTTTAAGCGTTGGTGGAGCCTTGTCAAGGACCAACAGGGTGGGTCGCGGGGTAACACTGTCCCTCCCCTCGTCCGCGGGGACGGCAGTGTGGCCCAGACTGCCCGTGATAAGGCGAATCTCCTATCCATGCACTTCACACAAAAGATGTGCGTCCCTGACCCTGGGA
>JACEEZ010020618.1:83424-110924 GCA_016584305.1 Chionoecetes opilio | reverse complement strand
CACTATAACAATCCTGCCTGCGCTACCACGGGCCAGGGCCAACCATAGTCTATCGATCACGTTAGACATGGAAATATGAATAATAACTTATTTATTTGATCCCAGCCGCATTTCATCAAACAAAAATGTGACTTTCCATCATTCCTAACCCTATTTAATGGCTATACCACTTTTGTTAGCTTGATTCAAGGTAAGAATTGAATTATAATGCGAAAACAAGGACTAAATATTATGTGTTCCTTGCTGACTGTCTGAATGTCTTGACTGGGAAAAGAACATAAGAAACATTAGAACATAAGGAAGCTACAAGAGGCAGGAAGACCTATACACGTGGTAGTTCCTTTACTTAACACTACCTACATCCAACTTTCATCCCCATCCACAACGTTGTCTAGCCTCCATTTAAAACTGGCTATTTACTCCACACTAAAAAACCCATGACTGAGTCCATTCCAATCATTTACCATCCTATTTGTGAACCAATTTCCCCCTTTTTCCTTTTTAAATCTACGTTTTTCCGGTTTGAAACGGCGAGGCGAAGACAGACTAAATATGTGTTCTTTGCTGACGGTCTGACTGTCTGGACTGTACAAAATAACTGCATAGCTACATAACTCATTGACTGGCTTCGATATTGAAAAAAACTGACTTAATATAACTATAGTCATTAGTGAACTAGTTAAACATACCTTGCGTGGCGGTGGCTTGGGCTGGGGAATGTGTTAGGACGGTTAGTAGCAGCAGAGAGTAGTAGTAGTAGTAGTGAGTAGCAGACATGGTGGTGCTGTTGCTATCGGGGACGTAAGCTAACTGAATATACCCTTAACAGTCAGCCAGTATCCAGTCGCTGATAGTGATCTCTCTCTCTCTCTCTCTCTCTCTCTCTCTCTCTCTCTCTCTCTCTCTCTCTCTCTCTCTCTCTCTCTCTCTCTCTCTCTCTCTCTCTCTCTCTCTCTCTCTCATAACCTTGAACACGCTATTAATGCATATTCATTAATTATTATTCTACACTTGTATCTAGTAATCTTAACACTCTCATTCCTCTCTGTCTTTCTGTCTGTTTTTCTGTCTGTTTGTATTTCTCTCTCTTTCTGTTTATTTTTTCTCTCTCTTTGTCTGTCTGTCTGTCTATCTGTATGTCTGTCTGTCTCTCTGTCTGTCTATCTTTCTCTCTCTCTTTGTATGTTTGTCTGTTTGTCTACCTCTTTGTCTGTCTCTCTGTCTGTCTGTCTCTCATTGTCTATATTTCAGTCTGTCTGTCTCTCGATCAGTCGGTGTGTGTCTATCTCTGACTTGTCTGTCTTTCTCTTTGTCTGTCTCTCTCGTTGTTTGTCTCTCTCTTTGTAATAAACAATTGTCTCTCTCTGTAATAAGCAATAATGTAAAAGGCTACTTGGCATCGTCTCTGAGCTGGTGAGGAGGTTGTGACTCACCTTCCTCCTCCTTCTTTCCCTCCTTCCTACCCGGTGTCGTGTGGGCAAGTGTCTGTTTATGAGGGAATGTCTGTTTACTAACAATGGCAAAGAAAACGGGAGTTGAGGGGAGTAACTATTAATTTTGACAGGATTTTCTTGAAAATAACCTCAGTGTGATTCCCACACAAAGTTACTATAATTAAAGTAAACCTAAACCTAACCTAACTTAACCTAACCTAACTTAACGTTTTTCTAACCTTACCTAACCTAGCGGTCTGCCGAAAAGGGAGTTACTATAATTAAAGTAAACCTAAACCTGACGTAACTTAACCGAACCTAACTTAACGTTTTTCTAACCTTACCTAACCTAGCGGTCTGCCGAAAAGGGAGAGCGCGTGGAGAATATGCCGCCTGGACATGCCTTTGTTGATCAAGTCAAAATTAGTAATTACTCCCCTCAACTCCCGTTTTCTTGCCTTTGTTTAGTAAACAGACATTCCCTCATAAACAGACACTTGCCCACACGACACCGGTGTCGTATGGGCAAGTGTCTGTTTATGAGGGAATGTCTGTTTACTAACAAAGGCAAAGAAAACGGGAGTTGAGGGGAATAACTATTAATTTTGACAGGATTTTCTTGAAAATAACTCATTGTGATTCCCACACAAAGTTACTATAATAAAGTAAACCTAAACCTAACCTAACTTAACCTAACCTAACTTAACGTTTTTCTAACCTTACCTAACCTAGCTGTCTGCCGAAAAGGGAGAACGCGTGGAGAATATGCCGCCTGGAGATGCCTTTGTTGATAAGTCAAAATTAGTAATTATTCCCCTCAACACCCGTTTTCTTTGCCTTTTGTTAGTAAACAGACATTCCCTCATAAACAGACACTTGCCCACACGACACCGGCTCCAGCATTTTGCCAAGGAGCCTTATACAGTATTGCTAATTACAGCCATGCTGTTCGCATGTACTGCTTATTTGGTAAGTAACAAGTCCATTAATACCAATTATGTTGTTAAAAGCTAAATTAATGTTCCATTTCAAGTAAAAATTATGATTAAATAATTCAAAATTTCACCGAGTGGCACGCACGAATGCACCTCCATACGTTGCATGACTTACATCGCTGTGTCATAGGGTTGTGCGGTATCAAGAAAATACCGGTATTGCCGATACCGGTTTACGGGAGTAATACCGGTACGACCTCACACCGGTATCAGTTACGATACCGGTATACCGATACCGTGCCAAAATACCGGTATTACCGGTATCGGTATTTGATTTTGTCGTTTTTTTTTTTACTTGTCCATTCGCAGACAATTATTAACCTCTACAGCATCGACCACCTAAAATAAAGTTTCCTATAGCGTCGGCCATTTCTTTTTTTACAATTATTAACCCCTACCATACATCATAGACCCCCCTAAAATAAAGTTTCCTATGGCGTCGGGCGTTGGCCATCTCTTTTTTTACAATTTGTAACCCCTACCGTACAGCATAGACCCCCCTAAAATAAAGTTTTATGGATTGTATTGTATTGTTTGTTTAGAGGATAATTCCTCAGCTGTAGTGATCTACCTCTACAGCTTAGTGTTGGCCGAAGCCACCACCACGGAGAGCAGGTCACAAACCCCGGCTAACACCCGGTACCCATTCACTGATGGGTGGACAGGGGCTCGGGTGTTAAGAAAGACCACCCATCTATCTTTGCTCCGCCCGGGGATCGAACCCGGGACTTCTCGGTTGTGAGCCGAGCGTGCTAACCACTACACTACGGAGTACCCTTTAAATAATTAGTATGTATAATGTAACCTATAAATAAGGAAAATAACAATAAATTGATAAAAATTTCCTTTTAACACTTATTATTTATTGGACAAAGTTCCTGAGATTCCTGGGAAAGACAGTTTAGATAGATATATAGCCAGAGCTGGGCAGTATTTGAATACATTTGTATTTAAATACATACGTGTATTAAGAAATGTATTTATAAATACATTAGTTTGCATGTATTTAAATACAGTAATTAAATACTGTAATGAGTATTTAAATACATTGTATTTATATACGTACAATATAAAAATGTAAATACTTTTTTATTCTATTTATTTATTTTTCACAGTTAATTTGGCCATAAACCCGCCCAACTATCTGGTAATCCTGATGTTACAGTGAACCAGTGTTTCCACTTTCAGGAAATTTCCTTATGTTAAGGAAATTTAGGCCTGGGAAGGAAACTTCTAAGGAAACGTACGCAAAATCTAAGGAAATATATATTTTTTTCAGACATTTCTAGAGATATGTAGATTAAGTTTAAATAGCCAGGTGAGATGATAATATTAATGATGATGATGATGTTAAAACCACACATTAGATCCATTTCAGTATTTCCTTCTTGGTATTATAAGTTTTCTCACACCAACATACATGACACTTACTCATTCTTATCTCCCCTTCCCTCCTTGTTCCTTCCCTCACCCCACCACGCCCTGCTCCAGTGATGGGTGAGGATAGGTGGGGGGAGGCAGGGAGAAGATATCGCGGGTGTGACTCGAAAGGGGGGTAGTAGCTAGGGGTTCGAATGTTGGAATAGTGGCGACTGAAACCGTTATAATACACCTTATATAATATATATATATATATATATATATATATATATATATATATATATATATATATATATATATATATATATTATATATATATATATATATATATATATATATATATATATATATATATATAATATATATATATATATATATATATATAATATATATATATATATATATATATATAATATATATATATATATATATATATATATATAAAATATATATATATATATATAATATATATATATATATATATATATATATATTATATATATAATATATATATGTATATATATATATATATATATATATATATATATATATATATATATATATATATATATATATTTATATATATTACCATTATTGGGGTTTTTTCCTTTTTATTATCTTATTGATAAATTATTACAATTTCTTATTAGTATTGCTATGCTAATATTTCATTATTACAATTGCTATCATTGTTATCATCATACTACCTTAGATAGTAGTGTGTGTGTGTGTGTGTGTGTGTGTGTGTGTGTGTGTGTGTGTGTTGTGTGTGTGTGTTCAGAGTTGGGCACTAAATACATTGAATGTATTTAAATACTAAATACTAAATACATGGGAGAAATGTATTTAAACACTAAATACTAAAATATTTTTCGAATGTATTTAAATACTGCATACATCAATTGCATTTAAATACATTTGTAAATACATTTTATATCACACAAACTTTAACATGTCTGAAAATAATGAATCTCCTTAGGATTTCCTTAGATTTTGGTTTTCCTTAGAAATTTCCTTCTCAGCTAGGCCTAAATTTCCTTGAAATCCGGAAATTTCCTTGCCAGTGGAAACACTGGTTCACTGTAACATATCAGGATTGCCAGATAGTGGGGCGGGTTTATGGCCAAATAGGTGCCTTGCACTGACGTCACGATCTAGCGGCTTCAAGCCAAATGCCGCCCGTCAGAGCTAGGTGGAGGACCAACAAACTCCACTTGCCGCCCGTGTTTGCCCGCTTATGGTAATTTTCCACTACCAAATATATGTGTATCAGTATAAAAGATATACTGTTATATTCGGAAATGTTGCTCTATAATATTATCAAATTAAAAACCGTAAAACACACTAAAGAAATGCCATTATGAGACTCAAGAAATATGCATGAACTTAAACTCTTCGCCATTTAATATTTTGCGAGAAAAACTTTTTACATAGAGAATATCAATAGAAGCGGAATTTCATTAGCTTTCCATTGATATATTTCGTTTTCTGATAAATGAATTAGCAGCATGGGTAGCATGCATAAATTAGCATTAACTAAATGAATAACATCATCAATCGCGAAAAATTACCCAATTTCATGATTTTATTTATTTAGTTAACGCTAATTTATGCATGCTGCTAATTCATTTATCAGAAAACAAAATCTATCAATGGAAAGCTAAGGAAATTCCGCTTCTATTGATATTCGCCATGTAAAAAAAATTCTCGCAAAATAATTCATGCATATTTCTTGAGTCTCATAATGGCATTTCTTTAGTGTGTTTTACGGTTTTTTATTTGATAATATTATAGAACAAACATTTCCGAAGATAGCAGTATATCTTTTATACTGATAAACATATATTTGGTAGGGAAAACTACCATAAGCTGGCAAACATGGGCAGCAAGTGGAGTTTGTTGGTCCTCCACGCTCGTATCTCCCGCGTCTGTCGCAGCCACAACGTGGGCTGTGACGTCACGTGCAAGGCACCTATTAACTGCTAAAAAAGTATTAACTTTTTTATATTAAAAGTATTTAAATACAATGTATTTAAATACTCATAAAAGTATTTAAATACTGTATTTAAATACATGACAACTAATGTATTTTTATAAATACATTTCTAGATACACAAATGTATTTAAATACGTATTTAAATACAATTGTATTTAAATACTGCCCAGCTCTGTGTGTGTGTGTGTGTGTGTGTGTGTGTGTGTGTGTGTGTGTGTGTGTGTGTGTGTGTGTGTGTGTGTGTGTGTATGTATGTGTACTGTGTGTGCATGTATGTGTGTGTGTGTGTGTGTGTACTGTGTGTGCATCTAGGTAGTATGATGGTAGTATCAGTATGTATATTATTATCATTATGATCATTATCAATATTAATACTATTATTATTATTATCATTATTATTATCATTTCGATTATTATTATCATTATTGTTATCAATAATATTGTTAGTATCACTATTATTGTTATGATTATTTTATCTGACTTATTATTGTTATTATAACTTATTCTTATCATCAATACCATTGATATTATCATTATTATTATTATTATAACTTATTCATATCATTAATACCATTGATATTATCATTATTATTATTATTATTATTATTATTAGTTTTATTACTATTGGTTTTTTATTATTATAATTATTATTCGTTATTTATTTTTAATTATTATTATTGTTATTATTTCAAAGGCGTAGATGGAGACACGTGAAACGCGATTTTCTTCAAAATAGATGGTAAAGATACAGTCGAGGGGTCAGTCATATCTGAGGTGTGGACTCTCCGACACACACACACACACACAAACACACACACACACATACACACAGTCACACACACACACACATACACACACATCGCGCGATGGTCAGGTTGATAACGTGACGGGCTTCCATTCTGTGGGTAGGCGGTTCGAATCCTCGTGCTCCCGGGAATTTTTTCACTTGACAAATTCGGGCGGTTACTGTCCCCCTTGAGCAAGAGGATGGGGGGGTGTGGTGTGTGAGGTCCAGCAATTGCCCAAAGATCGGTAATAATGAGCTCCAAGCTCGCACTGAGAGGATGAAAACTGGCGATCGCGAGCCAGCTCGCGTTGACAAAACCATGGGTGAATGACATATCTTTGAAATAATTATATTAATAATAAATTAATAATAATCATTTGAATGATAATAATAATAACAATAGTGAAAATGATGATGCCATTATTAACCATAATAATAGTATAATAATAATAATAATAATAATAATAATAATAATTATAATAATAATAATAATAATAATAATAACAATAATGAAAATGTGATCTAGGCTAGATTCTTATAGTGACGCCTGTGTGATATGTAAAGATCCGTTTCCTGTGATGGTCTGCCCTCAGGGGTAGAGGGAGGGATGGAGGTTTCACAGAGCGGCATTGTCATCTGAGCTGCAATCGGCCAATGATAACACGCGCCTCAGATTCTGAGGCTCTGAGCCAATGAGCGTTACGCTACCATCCGCGTCTCGGCAGTCGGAGACCGGTATACTGGAGGAAGTATATAGGGTCAGCAGGAGGAAAACCTTAAGGAAAAGACTTTGGCGTGATGAAGCAGTCATATATATTATATATTGCCAATGTTTTTTTCAATGCTGAAATCTGACCAAACCTGGTCTTATAATTTCTGCTTCTATTGTGAGACAAATCAAGGGCTCCTTTTGAACTGTGTTAACTCTGGGTCTTGTCCTTCTGATATTATCTTCTTAATAGTCCAGGAACATTTGATTTGACCTAAACAAAATTCGTAACAAACAAATTCTTTCAGGATTCACATAAAATGGCAATTTTAACAACATACTAAAAGTCCCATGGAATTCGAGACCAGTAAAACCCTGAAATGCAAGATGGGCCCCATGACGTCATTTGCGTAAATGGAAATATTGATATATACGTAACTTTTCACCCAGGTATCATAAGTTAATGTGTGTACATCAAAACATATGCTTTCGACCACAAGGAATTCGTTTATTTGCATGTTTAAAACTTTTAGGCATTATTTCTGCGGCAAATCAATATAATACCATTATTCAGGTGACCCAAAAATAGTATTGATAAATGGAATGTTTTACGACATTTCCAGTCAGTGATAGCTAACCAAATATATTTCCTTTCCAGATTGAATCATAATGAATGAATTATGCCAAGCATTATCTGCCAAGAAATACGAGATTGAAGGATAGTGCTACTGTCGGAGACAAGGGTTTGAAGACACTCGAACAGTGTAGCCAAGCACGTAGTGATGGGCTTCATGAGATTTGGCAATGCATGAATAGATCACTGAAAGTGCATATCACCTGCAGAAAGGACTATACAAGGCCTTCAACCATGGAGAAAGAGAAAAGGAAACTAGAAAAAGAGACCGAGGTAAATCCCACGAGGCTGCGATGTAGAATTCCAACATCTTATATCAAAAAACTGTTTGTATTGTGCTAAGCCCATCAAGCCAAAGGAATCAGTATCAAGTTGTGTAGAAACTTTAGAATATTTGAGCAATGTGTTGAAAAAAGCTGATGAAAGAGGAGATACATGGGGTTCAGAGGTTAAACTGCGTATACAGGGATGTTTCGATTTAGTGGCTGCATAAGGGAAAATACCACAGACGCTGAGCTCAACCTTTCTACCTAGGCTGTCACCAGAATGATGATGATTGTGATGTAAGTGGTAGGTAGACCCATTGACATAGAAAAGTGTGAGGCCTTTCACAAATTGTGTGATTATTTAGATGGCAATGATGAATGTCAGTACTCTTTGCCCAAGCTTGTTAATATATATAATAGTTACTGCAATGAGGAGGACGGTTACACCGGAAAGAGACTCCATCAAAGAAAGCTGAAACGATAATTATGGTGATCAAATGATTACAACATCAGTGAGCGGCAAGCCAACTATATACAGTTTCCGTGACCTTGGGCATAGACTTCTTAGAGAGAAGTGGGACGGCATCCACATTGTCCAGTGATAAAGACAATATCAATCATATGGCAGCATCGATAATACGTGATGAAATTAGAACCCATGCATACGATACTTCAGAATATCCTGATATGCATGACCTTAACAAAGCTAAATCAATGATACTGGAATCTCTTGATCGTTTACTCCATGGCATTATTAAATCAAAGGCTGACACACACACAACTGCTGAACGTCGGTGGTGTATTGCAATAGCTCACAACATTAAATCAGCTTGTCGACCTAGATCATTCGTATCCCCACTTCTATTGTCAATAGCCATTTGTATCCACAGAAAATATGCATCTCGTGAACTCATTGATATGCTCAGTAGTCTGTCGTTCTCAGATAACTACAGCGAAGTCCAAAAATTAACTAGTGCATTTCTCCAGGGAACAGACCAGAATATAGTCTGAAAAGATTCACATAGTTTATTTTTGACAATGCTGACTTTAATGTATCTTCATTAACAGGCCATGGCACATTCCATGCAATGGGAGAAATAGCCTGTGTCACGCCTCTTGGAGAGGTTATCACCAAAACAATTAATCGTCCAAGAGATATTTCTTGTGCAGAGCTCACAGGAATGTTCGGTAAAATCAGCATTCAACAATATAGGAAACCAGCTACAACTGGACTCAAATGTGTGACTATTGGACCCTTATTACCTCCTGATAGGCCAGCGCCATTTAACCTTAAAATGTCCAAAGCCCTTGATGCTCTGTGGCAATACAGCTTCACTCTAGGACTCCAACCAAGTCAATACCCATCATGGAGTGTGTTCATGCAAATGGCTGTCACTGCAGGTCACCATGAAAAGAGCAGGATTGTAATTCTTCCATTCATAAACCAAGATCATGCCAACCCCAGCACAATCTACACAGCACTGACTTTTGTACAAAAGCTGAGTGAACAATATGGACTTGGAACTTGCCTGGTGACTTTTGACCAGCCACTTTACATCAAGGCTGCTGAGATAGTGGCCTCTTCACCAGATCTGACCCATCTGTGTGTAAGACTAGGAGGATTCCACATGCTTATGTCCTACATGGGTTCCATCGGTTATGTGATTTCAGGTAGTGGGTTGGAAAGTTTATGGAAGACTGTCTATGCCTCTAACACAGTGGTCCACATGTTAAGTGGTCATGCATATGCCCGAGCACTACGAGCACATGTCTTGTCATCTGCAGCCATAATATCCCTCCTGATGGATACCCCTGGTTGCATGTCTGGGATTATAAACTACATGCTTATGTAAAACTTAGATAAACTATCTTATTTATCTTAAGATTGTACAAGTAAGATTACTAAAGTCAAATTTATAAGTGATTTGATATAATCCTATAAATACATTTATATATACACTACAACAGGTATAAATCTTACCATTGAAATAATAAAATTGTTGCAGTGACAATGGATAATGTTATTAATATAAATTAACCTACACAGATATCAAATATCTCTTCAAATTACAAATAAACCCAAATCCGCGCTCTATGGATACTGAGCAGTTACAGATTAGAGGGAGAAGCTTGACATCACACAGGTATGTCCGGTGTTATCAAGCTACCAGATGATATTCATAAGATACTGAACCTACCATCGTGTTCACGAGACATTGTTGCATATCATAAGCATAAATTAATTACAGTAAGTCATACCTAGAATAGCTGTAGCTAAGTTGAGGGGTGGAAAGGCAGCTTATGTTTGTAATATCAGTGCGGAGCTCCTCAAAGCTGGGGGTGAGGCCATGATTCGCGGGTTGCATGCTGTCCTGACTGCCGTCTGGCAATCAGGTACCATTGCTCCTGACTGGAAAAGGGGGCTGGTTGTCCCTATCTGGAAAGGGAAAGGGGACCGTCAGGACTGCAACAATTACCACGGTATTACACTGCTCAGCATGCCAGGCAAGGTGCTTGCCCATCTATTGCTGACACGGATCCGCAGTCATCTGCTGAAGCATCAGAGACCTCAGCAGTCTGGGTTCACGCCTGGTAAGTCAACAACGGACCGTATCCTAGCGCTTCGTGTCCTGGTGGAACGCCGACGTGAGTTTCGACAGGGGATGCTTGCAGCCTATGTTGCTCTCAAGAAGGCGTTTGACTCAGTGCATCGTGAGTCACTTTGGGATCTTCTGCGACTTCGCGGGATTCCTGCAAGAACTATTGGTTTGATAACCGGTCTGTATTCTGGGACTGAGAGTGCTGTGAAGTGTGGAGCAGGTGTATCCAGCTTCTTTCCTGTTAATACAGGAATGAGGCAAGGGTGCGTCTTTGCCCCATCACTTTTCAACGCTTGTATGGACTGGGTATTGGACAAAATTGTAGATCAAAGTGATTGTGGAGCATCCGTCGGCAACACCAAGATCACTGATCCTGTTTTTGCCGATGATGCAGTAATCTTTGCTGAATCGCTGAAGGTTCTGGTGATGGCTCTCGAGGCGCTGCACGAGGAGGCAAAGCCTGTGGGACTTGAGGTCTCCTGGCTTAAGACCAAGGTCCAGGTGTTTGGAGACTTACTAGATGAAGCAGTACAGTCTGTTCATGAGTGCGGCGAAGACATTGTGATCTTGGAAAGTTTTACATACCTTGGTAGCGCAGTCCATAATGACGGCGGGTCACATCAAGAAGTCTTACGGTGGATTGGCATAGCCCACGGTGTTGTGGACTCGCTCAGCGGTAGTATTTGGCGTTGTCGGTACCTGTGCAGGAGGACAAAGATCCGGATCTTCAAGTCGCTTGTGATCCCTGTCTTACTCTATGGTTGTGAGACATGGACACTAAATAGTGACTTGAAGAGACGAATCAATGCCTTTGGTAATAAGTGTCTTCGCCGAATCATGGGGTATCGCTGGGATGATTACGTGTCAAATCAGTGATTGCACCGTGAGACTGAATCGAGGCCTATTACCTGCATAGTCCGTCAACGCCAACTTCGGCTATATGGGCATGTGGCACACTACCCTGAAACCGATCCTTCCCATCGGATTGTATCTGTAAGAGACAATCCGGCTTGGAGGAGGCCAAGGGGGCGCCCACAAGGCTCGTGGCTGGGGCAAGTTGATGTTTCTTGTCGAGAGCTGCTTGGTATGGGAAAGGAGCCTGCATGGAGATTCGCGCGTGGTGACCCCCGGGAGTGGCGTCGTAGGGTTGGCGAGGCGACGCGCCCCCCGGCGTATGCCCCCAATGATTGACTGATACCTAGAATAAGATAATGTACGTAAAATAAAATAGTGCATAAACATTTTGAGTCACCTTCTTTGCTTCAACTCTTTATTGTTTCCATAATTTTGCTTGAATTGAATTTTCATTCACTGTCTCGGAATCAACACATTTTTCCGATTATGTTGGTATGTGGCACATACCAATGCAAAAATAAGCAGGTGATAAAAAATGACAATAACGTAAAACTTGCCCGTCTGCCAGTGAATCGCTGAGTATCATGGTTGCATGCCCGCCACCCGACCCCGCTTGCTTCACTCCGTCTACCCACTGGGATAGGGGATGCGCGCTCTAATGTATAACTCTGTGGGCATGACACATGGTAGAGGGATAACAGACACCTCCTTGACAAAGTGGGTTAATGCTTTTCCTTATACTATCCCGGTTCACTGGAGGTATTCACAGGAGTCCATGCAACATCATCCGAGCAACACAAGGACCTACGGGCCAGTAGTGCAGCCAGAGATGCAAGAGACTTTAAAGTTTTTGCTCAATGACTGCGGGCTCATTCACCCTTTGCTTACACTGATTGTGAATCTCTTATATCCATCTGAACGGGCAGGGTTGCTGGGAAGGAAGTAAACTGTGATGAAGCCTATGCCATTGGCATGACTGCAGCATGTAGTCTAGAGGGCAAATGTCTGGCTGATGTAAAAAGTAGCCGCAAAGATCGGGTGTCCAACATATCTGGGTCAACAAACACCATCAAAGTACGAGGACAAGATGGTGTAGTGAATCCAACACTTCTTTTCCTGCGCATAACATGTATAATCAAAGACTCCACTGAAATGGGAGAGTACGTATGCTATGAGCAGGCCCAGCAACCTCCCTCACTGTTTGATAATGGGACTATGAGAAAAGCCAATTAAAATATACTAGGGACACATCTTAAATCAAAAGTTAGTGCCAGTACTCAAATGCCAGAGAATGCTCAGTTTGTGTTAGATGGGAGACACCTTCTCCACAATGTGCTATGGCCCAATGATGCTCCCTATGAACACGTGTGTGATACATATGTAACCTATGTAATGCATCATTATGGTAAGGAATCAGTTGTGGTATTTGATGGATACAGTAACTGCCTGACAACCAAAGCTGCAGAGCAGCAGAGCCGTGCCCTGCAATGTACATCAGCTGACATACTGTTTGAAAGGTCCATGAAAGTCACTACTACTCAGAAAGCTTTCCTACATAATAAGAAAAACAAGTCTCGACTAATCAACTTCCTTACACTGGATCCTTCAAAACAGTAGGATTGTAGTGAAACAACATAAGGCTGATGCTGATTCTCTGATAGTCTGAACGACACTCAGTCTGAGTGAACAGGCTGAGAGGCCAGTTAATGAACAATTGTAATTGGAACAGACACAGACCTTTTTGGTGATACTGGTGGCACAAGCCTCCCCAACTGTTAGTATCCAAATGCTCTGCAGCCGAAACCCAGTCCAACTCTAAAGTATACAAGCAATACAATGAGCCAACAATAGCAGTGTCAAGGACCACTTTAAGTTTGTGCATGCTATCACTGGCTGTGACACAACATCTGCCATCTATATGTAAGGGAAATTAAAAGCTCTAGATTTTATCAGCTCTAGCGAAGAATGGAATGTACTGTAAACCTTTAAGTCACCAAACAGTACCCATGAAGAGATGTAAAAAAATGGGCAAGCTTTTATCCTGCGGTTATATGGATCAGGGAGAGCAAGGTCACTGGATGAACAGAGCCACGTCATGTACACTCGATCAGTTAGTAAAGCATCTTTGTCCTCTGTGTTTAAGATAGAATCACTGGCTCCTACAAGTGCTGCAGCCAAATTTAATTCATAAAGCACCTATCACACTGTGCAACAGTGGATGGGCAATGAAATGTCTCCCCTGGAATGGGATTGGAAAGTGACAGCCACTGGTACATTGGCAGCCATAGAGACAGATAAGCCAATTGTCACATCAAAAGTGCTGCGTATGATCTCCTGTGGCTGCAAAACTGGATATAGTAGGGCTTGTAGCTGCCGAAAAGGGGGTTTAAACTGCTCAATTATGTGCAGTCAGTGTTACGGACTTACATGCTGCAACATCCAATTTGATTCAGATGTACCTGGGATATTTGGAAATTAACTAAGCGTTATGTAACCTATGTAGACATAAGGAATTGCACAAACATTAAGCACTTGACAACAGCTATTTTCAGCTATAAGTCCACTGAATGAGAGACAGCAATCATGTAATGTTGAAGTTAATTGAACGCATTTGTGTTATGACCTAACCTGTTTTAACAATGGCGTTGTGAATACATTTCCACATTCTATCAATAAATATGATTAGTAAACTTTTTCACCGTTGTACATTAAGTGTTATTCTTTTTTTCTTTACATGAACAATGTATTAGTTGTTTTACTTGACTTTAATTTACTGAGAAAACAATCTGACATTTTATATTTTTTTTCACCAAAATAATGTCATGTCACACATTTGCCCACTTAAAAATGTCTGCAGTGATTTTTAGTGTTAAAAAATAAATTTCCCATGCCAAAAGATCTATATATACAGGTATTACACACCACTGTTTGACCACTTGATGCAGAGTTACTGATTTTCCAATGTTATCGATATGGAATAATCATTATGGCCGCAGTCCTGAATTTTTTGCTTTTCCTGTTCATCAATTCCACGGGACTTTTAGTATGTTATTTATAACCCAATTTTGAGTGCATCATGAAAAAATCAGCTTGTTAGGACTTTTTTCTAGCTTTTGGTTAAATTTGACCTAATGCTCTTGGACTATAACCTCTTCAGAAGGTCTTTTATTGTCTCCTCTGTCTGTTGCACTCCTCATATCTTCTGTTGTCTCCGCCTCTCTCGTGTCCTGCTCATAAAAGGATGCCACCAACATACGCCAAGCAACATCTAACCAAATCTCTCAATTCTTACTATAATTTTGGGTTGGCCCAAGTCACAATTTTTTTGTGCTAATTTTTTGCTATTCATTAAACATTCGAGGGACTAGTACCCAATGCCCAGGCTTAAATACGCCAATGCCTCGATCATTAACTCCAAGACACACACACACACACACACACACACACACACACATACACTCCTCCTCCTCCAACTCAAGCTATTACTCAAGCACAGACAAACACACACGAACACACACTCAAGCTATTAATCCAGTACACACACACACTCCTCCTCTTCCTCCAGTACACACACACACACTCCTCCTCCAATCTTCAAGCTATTATTCCAGCAAACACACACACATTACACACACACACACCCTACTCCACCTTTTCCTCTTCCTCCAACACACACACACACACACACGCACCCTCCTCCTCTTCCTCAAGCTATTACTCCAGCACACACACACACACACTCACACACACATACATACACATACATACACACTCACACCCATACCCTCAACAAATTACTCCAGCACAGTGTCAGTAAGGAGCACTTCATCCTCTGTGGCGTGGCGTCGGAACCTGGCCTGCGGGACGAGATAGGCGACCAGCCCCGCAAACACCGCTACAGACAGGCCCGCCACGTTAATCAGAACCAACTCGGCGTTACCGGCCACGCCCGCTGAACTCTGCTTAATATATCGAAAAAAAAAGGGAGGGGGAAAAGGGTGAAAGGAAGAAAAGAGGGGGAAAGGGAGAGAGGAGAAGGGTGGAGACAAGGAAGGGAGGGGGGAAAAGGGTGAAAGGAAGAAAGGAGGGGGAAAGGGAGAGAGGAGAAGGGTGGAGACAAGGAAGGGAGGGGGGAAAAGGGTGAAAGGAAGAAAGGAGGGGGAAAGGGAGAGAGGAGAAGGGTGGAGACAAGGAAGGGAGGGAAGAGAAGGGAGTGGGAAGAGGAGAGAGATAGAGAGAGAGAGAGAGAGAGAGAGAGAGAGAGAGAGAGAGAGAGAGAGAGAGAGAGAGAGAGAGAGAGAGAGAGAGAGAGAGAGAGAGAGAGAGAGAGAGAGAGAGAGAGAGAGAGAGAGAGAGAGAGAGAGAGAGAGAGAGAGAGAGAGAGAGAGAGAGAGAGAGAGAGAGAGAGAGAGAGAGAGAGAGAAGAGAGAGAGAGAGAGAGAGAGAGAGAGAGAGAGAGAGAGAGAGAGAGAGAGAGAGAGAGAGAGAGAGAGAGAGAGAGAGAGAGAGCAAACAATGACTTTAGCAATAAAAACAGTAAAAAACAATATACTTAACCAATAAAAACCAAAATAGCAGCAATTAATCGATTATTTTATCTATATATAGGTAAAACAAAAAAGACTTAAACAATAAAAGCATAAGAATAGTCTATAAATCTATGATAACATATATATAATATATATATATATATATATATATATATATATATATATATATATATATATATATATATATATATATATATATATATATATATATATATATATATATATATATATATATATATATATATAATATATATATATATATATATATATATATATATATATATATATATATATATATATATATATTATATATATATATATATATATATATATATATATAGGTAAAAAACCATGACTTAAACAATAAAAACTGTAGAAAGTAGTCTATAAATTAATAAACAGAAGAAAAAAGCTGTAAATCTATTGTGTTATCTATATATAGGTAAAACACGGAAGAAAAAGGCTGTAAATCTATTGTGTTATCTATGTATTGGTTAAAGACAGAAGAGAACAGGGTATATTTGCATTGTGTTATCTATATAGAGGTAAAATACATCCACGTACCATTAGCGTAGAAGAATAAATACCATGCCAAAAATTTTAAGTAAGGGATGCCAGTTGAAGTGCTGATCGGGGAAAGCTGTCCGTGCAAACTGACTGCGATAGAGCCCCAACCACACCCCTACCACTCGAACACTCAATATGCATGTGGTGGGGTGTGTGGTGGTGTGGTGTGGTAGTGGGTAGAATCGAGAATAGGGCAAGATGACTCAGTAGAGAGGAAAGTGTCTTGGAGAAAATTTGTCCGCGCTTCTAACGAACTGGTGGCTAACGATGGTCGCCTGGGGCCGTTCTATAGTTCATTCGAAAAAAGAAACAAGTAGAAAATGCTTCAGGGTAGCCCTGAAGACATGAAAAAGGGAAGATTACTCGTGCGGGTGTTGTTTTGTAGATCAAAAAGTGTCAAGAAGAAGGGAAACAAGGCTAGTGTGGACATGGGAAAGATTGCGAAAGAATAGAAACAAGGTGGCAAAGATGCCTTTGGACATGAAAAAGATTTGGAAAGGAAAGAAACTTGGTGTCACTCAACATTTGTCCTACCACGAGTGGTATCAGTCGGCAAAGGACAAATGTTGAGTGACACCGAATTTCTTTCCTTTCCAAATCTTTTTCATGTCCAAAGGCATCTTTGCCACCTTGTTTCTATTCTTTCGCAATCTTTCCCATGTCCACACTAGCCTTGTTTCCCTTCTTCTTGACACTTTTTGATCTACGAAACAGCACCCGCATGAGTCATCTTCCCTTTTTCATGTCTTCAGGGCTACCCTGAAACATTTTCTACTTGTAGGGTATAGATGAGGGATTAGTTATTTTATTTTCAGTGGGATTTGTGTGGTGATAGTGGTGGTGGTGGTGTTGGTAGTATTGTTTGTAGTAGTAGTAGAGTAATAGTAGTAGTAGTAGTAGTAGTAGTGATTGTGGTGGTGGTAGTAGTAGTAGTAATAGTGATTGTGGTGGTGGTAGTAGTAGTAGTAGTAGTAGTAGTAGTATTTGTATTAATAGTAGTGATAGTGGTGGTAGAATTGTTTATAGTAGTAGTAGATTATTATTAGTAGTAGTAGTGGTAGCAGTAGTAGTTGGCATGATGAAATTGAATATCAGAAAAATATCATGAGAACAATATGGATTTACTTATTGAATATAGAATGAATAACAAGAGAGAGAGAGAGAGAGAGAGAGAGAGAGAGAGAGAGAGAGAGAGAGAGAGAGAGAGAGAGAGAGAGAGAGAGAGAGAGAGAGAGAGAGAGAGAGAGAGAGAGAGAGAGAGAGAGAGAGAGAGAGAGAGAGAGAGAGAGAGAGAGAGAGATATTGATATATTTATTAACCTCTTGTTACAATTGTTAAACATATATATTTACAGTGCATAAAGTATATCTGAGGACCAGGTCCGTTGAGCCGAGGCTCTTGTACAGACCTGTGCTAGTATATATTTTAAACCTTAGGACGTCATATTTTATAGTCCTAAATAATTTATAGAAATAAACATAAATCTAAATTCCCATATATAACCATCGCATTAGTTTATACAGTAAACAAAATATACATAAGTAAACTCAGGTGTGATCCTATAATAAATACCTACAATGGGCAATTTGTTTATGAGCAAATAATAATTATTTAGAAATATATTTAGAAAATAATTAAAGAAAAAAACAAGAAAAAAAAAAACAAGAAAATGCAGGTTACATAGTAGTGATGTATCACTACTCTCCGAGTTTCACAAGAAAAGAAAAAAATATATATATTCACAATCACCTAAATGTTAATAGTCATTATATAGTTTTTGTTTTAATTTGTACTTGAAAGTGTTTAGTGGGACAATGCTCCTAAGATCTTGTGGCATTTGGTTCCAACATCTAACACCTCTAACGGTGACGCCTTGCTGTGCATGGGATGTTCTACATAATGGGAGTCTCAGATCATGTGGTCGTTGACTGTCTGGATTATAAGAAGCTAATTGGAAGTTAGTGTTAGTTGTATGCGTATGGAGTGCCTTATGAACAAATATATTGGTTTGAATGGCTATCACATCAGGCAATTTAAGTAATTTCAGATCTTTAAACAATGTGTTAGTGTGGGCATAACGGTGGCTGTGGGTCATAACACGTATCAATTTTTTTTTAGTAATGAAAAGACTGTTGATGAAGGTTTTGAATGATCCTCCCCATATAGCTAAACAATATATAATGTGCGGATATGCTAATGTCAAAAATATTTGTCTCAAGCAGTCAGTGGGTATATTATTACGTATTTTATGTACTACACCAGTGATTTATTACCACTAAGAACTTGGACTCATGAACTTTATTTAGCCTAAGGTTATCAATATAAATATCAACATGTAATGGTTGCGTCAACAGGGGATGAGATATCATATAATGTGTTTTTGTGACATTTAAACTTAATTTGTTGCTTTTTATCCAATTTGAAACATTAAGTAATTCTGTATTTACCATATTTTTGATGTTATTAAGATCTTGTCCCTGAAGAAAAATAGTTGTGTCGTCGGCAAAAAGTAGGAATTTTAGCTTATCAGTACTACGTGTAATATCATTTATATAAAGTAAAAATAGGAGAGGGCCTAAAACAGAACCTTGCGGAACGCCGCAACCAATATGCAGGTATGAGGATGGAGTATCATTAAAGACTGTACATTGTTTCCTGCTGCTTAGGTAGCTTTTAAACCAGTTATATGCTGGACCACGAATGCCTTAAACCAATAATTTTTCTAATAAAATGGAGTGGGATACAGTGTCAAAAGCCTTAGACAAGTCACAAAAAACTGATATTTGGAACATCTTATTATCTAGTGCATTGTACATATTTTGACAAAGTTGATGTATTGCTAGTTCTGTAGAAAATTTAGGACGAAAACCATATTGAGATTCTGATAATGATAAAAATTTGGTGAGATAATTCAGCAGTCTACTAGCTACAATTTTTTCAAAAACTTTGCTACAACTAGGAAGGATTGAAATTGGTCTGTAATTACTGTGGATTGATTTGTCACCTTTTTTATAAACCGGGATTACTCGAGCAGCTTGGAGATGATTTGGGAAGCAGTCCTCTTTAAAAGATCTATTTATAATGTATTCAAGAAATGAAGAAATTTCGTTGCTGCATTGCTTGATTATTTTAATGTTGATATCATCAAATCCTGGTGACGTAAATTTCAAGTTGTTGATGACATTATTAATTTCAAAAATTGTTGTTGGTTGGAGAAAAAAAGAGAATGCAACAGAATCTGGTAAATAAGAAGTGAATTGGGTTGTAGGTGGCAAAATATTAGAAGCTAAACTGTTGGCAATATTGCAAAAATATTTATTAAATGACTCAGCTACATCATGATTGTTAGATTTTGATTCATCTTGAAATGTAATGGAAACCGGTAGTTTATTATCCTTTTTCCCCATTAATTTGTTTACTATTTCACATGGTTTTTTTAATGTTACCAGCGTTTTCTTTTAGTTTTGAATTATAATAATTTTCTTTAGCTTCTCTTATTAATGAGCTTAATGTATTCCTATACTGTATAAATATTTTCTCATAGGTAAGTGGCCATCCAGCATAAAGCTTCTGTAATTTATTGCGGTGTTTAATGGATTTTATTATTGCTTGAGTAATGTAGGGTTTAGTACTATGCTTTTCTTTGAAAGTGTATTGCTATGAAGGGAAATGTTTGTCATACAAAATTTGAAACTTATTCATATAAATGTCAAAGCATCTATTGACATCAGTATTACTCACCTCTAAATTCCAGTCATAATTCACTAAATCTATTTTGAAAGCATCAATAGAGACATTGCTGAATATTCTTTTTGTCCTTGTGATTCTGGAGGAAAGTACATTACTAGTATCAACTGAAAATATGCTAAAGACAGGGAAGTGATGGCTAATAGTAGTGTAACATATATAACTTTCCTGATGGCTTTTCAAATTATTTGACCCTATGTGATCGATTAATGAAGCTGTAGTCTTAGTGACTCGTGTTGGTTTAGTAATTGTTTGAAAAAAATAGTAAGAAAAAAATAAGTTTACAAACTCATGTACCTTACCTTCATTTTTAAGTAAATTTACATTGAAGTCCCCAATTATATAGCATGGTAGTTGTTCTGTTACTAATAGTTCCAAAATATTCTCTACACTCAAAAGAAATTCATCAAGGCTTGCATTTGGTGATCTGTAAATAATTCTTATAATAAACTTGAAAGGGTAAATAATCTTCAAAAATAATGACTCCGTGTGGGGTAATAGAAAGGAAATATTATGCATTGCTAAACTGTGAATTTTTTTGTGTAGATAAATTGCTAATCCTCCTCCATGAGTGTTTTTGTTTTTGAAATGAGCAGTACAGGTATTTATATTATAGAGTGGGCATATTGCATCATTTAACCGAGTCTCACATAATCCTACAACATCAAATTCAACACCAGTACGGTCCAAACATTGCTGAAGAAAAGCATCAAAGTGAAGCGGAATACTACTGATATTATAAGACATAATTTTAAGACTAGAACTAGATAATTGTTGAGTAACTTCGTTGTCACAAAAATAATAGTTACAAGCGGGTTCTTGTAATACATGATCATTGAGAAAATCATCATCAAAATTGAATTTCAAATTACTAATTTCATTTAAAGGAAATAAGTGGCGATTATTTTCATTCAATACAGTTGTGAATTCAGCGTCATTTATGTTATGGTATGTAGTCCTTGAGCCAACCGGCCATATTTTGAAGTGAATGCTCCGGCGGGGGGAGTAATTCTCATTATGATTTTCCATTAGGGCAATATCTTAGGTATCAGAAAATGCATGATGGACATCTGAGAACGGTAGCTTAGTGCCCGGATGGACGCCATCTTTGAAACCACCCAGCGCGAAAATGACCATTTGGTGGGGTACATTGTTGCACGTGTATCTGGACTTCTATACTAGCTATCGATGTGCGGTTGACGACTAAATATACGTCCAATGTTTACCGTCAAAATAAAAAATAATATGAAGCATTTTGTTATAGATTAATTATTATAAAAATCAATTATCGAAAAAAAATCATATATTTTTCAATATTTTATTATTAGACTTGTACTTTTTTTAGTGAAACAACACTGGTATGATTTTCCAAATTATGCATTTTGCTACACCGTTTATCTGTCTATAAAAATAACTCAACAAGTACAACATATCATTCACCACGAGTTTACAACAAATATATGTAAAGAGGCATAAAATGACTTAGGCCGCCGCTGGCATTATCTATTCTGACGATAACGCAAGTTAGGAATGTCGTACGGAGAGGATTTTAACACCATACGATATCTAATAAGCAGGCGGAAATTGTTACATAGGAAATCTGCACTTTGGTGGCCATCTTGGATTTCAAAATGGCCGCCAATTATATTAATTATTCATTACTAGAGTTTGGAAAGACGTATGGAGCTGATTTTAACACCATACGATGTATATTCCTAATAAGCAAGCGGAGGTATCATTGAACATGTCATGTTTTAGTCAAATAACACCGGTATGATCTTCCAAATTATACATTTTGCTAAACCTTGAAAACTTTGACTCCAGACCCCAATACCGCAGCCAACTTTGTTCAACTCAGCAGAACCATCGATAGTCAGCTCTTCATCAGACGAGGAACAAAGGTTCGAGTCAGAATGATTGACGTTGGAAAGTTGGCTGCGGTATTGGGGTCTGGAGTTTGCAGTGCATTGCCAGGGCTTCATGCATGGAGCGGGTGTGACACTGTTAGTGCTCTGGCTAGCCAAGGAAAGATAAAGGCTTTGAAGCTTGTGCAAGCGAGTGATCTGTATCTTCAAGCATTCACAGATCTGGGATCTTCGTGGAATGTACCAACAGATGTCTTCAATAGCATTCAGGCCTTCACGTGTCAGCTGTACGCCAGGAACACGAAGATCGTCGGTGCTAATTCACTCCGTTATCACATGTTCTGTGCAAAGAAGGGCCAGATAGAATCTGGACAATTGCCGCCTTGTGAAGACTCCTTGATGCAGCATACGCTTAGGGCCAACTATCAGGCGGCTATCTGGCGACGCAGCCTTGAAAACCTGCCAGACGTCCCAGCACCATCAGCAGGACATGGCTGGGAACTCGATGATGGCGGTTCGCTCAAAATCCGATGGATGGCGGGTCTACCAGCTCCAGATGTCGTCTTGAATCTCATCTCATGCACATGCAGAAGGACGTGTCGACCGTCAGATTGCTCCTGCATACTGAATGGGTTGAAGTGCACTGTTGTGTGTAAGCTGCAGGGATGCTCCAACATGGTGCAGGATGATGCTATCGTGGCTCAGGATGCCAATGACTCTGATGGCGACTCTGATGATTAACTTTGTGTGCACTGTATATTGTATAGCATATGTTGTTCTCAATTATAATGCAGGCCAAATTGCCTGAAAATCTTTATAGACAGATAAACGGTTCAGCAAAATGTATAATTTGGAAGATCATACCGGTGTTATTTGACTAAAACATGACATGTTCAATGATACCTCCGCTTGCTAATTAGGAATATACATCGTATGGTGTTAAAATCAGCTCCATACGTCTTTCCAAACTCTAGTAATGAATAATTAATATAATTGGCGGCCATTTTGAAATCCAAGATGGCCACCAAAGTGCAGATTTCCTATGTAACAATTTCCGCCTGCTTATTAGATATCGTATGGTGTTAAAATCCTCTCCGTACGACATTCCTAACTTGCGTTATCGTCAGAATAGATAATGCCAGCGGCGGCCTAAGTCATTTTATGCCTCTTTACATATATTTGTTGTAAACTCGTGGTGAATGATATGTTGTACTTGTTGAGTTATTTTTATAGACAGATAAACGGTGTAGCAAAATGCATAATTTGGAAAATCATACCAGTGTTGTTTCACTAAAAAAAGTACAAGTCTAATAATAAAATATTGAAAAATATATGATTTTTTTTCGATAACTGATTTTTATAATAATTAATCTATAACAAAATGCTTCATATTATTTTTTATTTTGACGGTAAACATTGGACGTATATTTAGTCGTCAACCGCACATCGATAGCTAGTATAGAAGTCCAGATACACGTGCAACAATGTACCCCACCAAATGGGCATTTTCGAGCTGGGTGGTTTCAAAGATGGCGTCCATCCGGGCACTAAGCTACCGTTCTCAGATGTCCATCACACCTTTTCTGACACTTGAGACATTGGTCTAATGGAAATCATAATGAGAATTACTCCCCCCGCCGGAGCATTACTTTTGGTCTGGCTCAAGGACTAATGGAAGAACTATTTGATAACACTGGTCGACAAAAAAAAATCGAAGATATGGTTCTGGACTAAATGAAGCTGATTATTTAGTCATTTAGTGAAATATAATTAGGTATACAGCTGTTCTTACCAACAATTACTGTTTCTTAGGTCCGCGTGACCTAGATGATCGCTGTGATGTAGAAGGAGATGACACACCTTGCTCTTCTGAGTGAACTTTAGCGCGTACAGGCAGGGCTGCTACGACAGCGGCTTCAGCTGAGGCACCGTCAGTAGCAGCTACACCAGCAGGTCCCGCCAGGGCCGCCAAACCAGTGGCAACATTCACGCCAGAGACCGCACCAGAGATACCATTCCCAACGCAGGCGCCGTCACCACCACCACCACCACGAGAAGTGCTAGCAGCGAAAGGACTGGAACGACGGGTCGTACCGGCCGATGCCCCATACGCAGGCAAGTTTGACTTGTCCTTAATGATCAATCTTGTGTGTCGAAAGTACGCCACTTTCCCTTCGCTCCTAGCTTGTTTAAGCAAAGGTATTTGTGCTTTTCGTATGTTTTGTGAGGCAGGACATACATCTTCATTGAAAAATATTCTGGTTACCCTGAGTTTGGAAACATTTCTCATGACTGCCTCACGATCGCAGAATCTTGAGAAACGAGCGATGACGGGTCGAGCGCGGTGTTCGAAGCGTTGACCCACCCTGTGGGCTCGTTCCAGTTGAATATTTGGTAGTTGAAGCTTGTCTTCCAAAATTTTTGAGACTTGAACCGCTGTTTGTTCCCAAGTTTCACCTTCAGAACGCTCTTCGATGCCGATGATTTGTAAGTTGTTTCGACGACTGTAATCTTCTTGGTAATTACTTCTGTCTTCTAATTCCTTTGTTAGTTTTTCACTTGTCTGTAGGTCTTCATTCAGTTTCTTAATAACTAACTTAGTATCCTTATCCTCTGTTTCGTGCTGCTTCACTTTTTGCTTCAATTCGTCGACTTTTTTCTGAGTGAATTCCAGGCTTCGTGTAGCGTCGTCAACAGTTGATTGAAGTGACTGCATCTTGGTATTTACTTGGTTAATAAACACCTCAAGTGTACTACGGAAAGCTTGGTCTTGAGAAGCTAACAAAGTTTTCAAAACTTCCACGTCCATCTTGGTGTTGGGTAAATAATGAGGGAAGAATTACAATTACCCCAAATTTTTTTAATTAATTACTTTTGAATTAAATTACAATTACAATTACTCCAAGCCTGGTGGGGAGGGAGGAGACGAGCAAATACCCAGTATAAGGAGGCTGGACGAGAGAGAGAGAGAGAGAGAGAGAGAGAGAGAGAGAGAGAGAGAGAGAGAGAGAGAGAGAGAGAGAGAGCGAGCGAGAGAGCGAGCGAGCGAGCGAGCGAGCGAGAGAGAGGAGAGAGAGAGAGAGAGAGAGAGAGAGAGAGAGAGAGAGAGAGAGAGAGAGAGAGAGAGAGAGAGAGAGAGAGAGAGAGAGAGAGAGAGAGAATAGTAATATTATACTTGCATTATATTATTTGTATATTAGTGTATTAGCGTATATTAGTAGAATTCCTTTATATGATACGTGTATTAGATTACACTAGTGTATTACTATACTTTTTTCATATAATTTGTATGAATATTGATATGGATAAGGTTTAATATTGTTACAGATAGTCCTTTTTCGTCCCAGTCCCAGTTAGCACATTAACTCCTCTTTTGTTACCAATACATTCAGTATACATTAAATAAAACAATAGAAGAGAGAGAAAAGCAACTTTAACAAAATGTAGACAAGAAGAGGGAATAATACTTGAGAAGTAGGAGGAGGCGATGGAAGAGGAGGAGGAGGAACAACCATAAGGAAAAATGAGGAAAAAGTTACAGTACAGGGAGGACGAAGAGGCAGGGAAAAGAAAGAACATTTAAAGAAAATGAGGGAAATATTGATGATGGAGGGGAAAAAAGTAAGGGAAAATATATACAGAAGATGGGTACGATATCTTAATCAATTACTATTTTTTTACCCAATTGTTTAATTTTCCCAGTATTTTCATGATCCAAACTTAACGTCAGAGAAAAATAAATGGTAAATACTTGTGATAAACTATGATAATCGTCATTGTACCATTTCTTCTTTCTGATCAAATTCCTATTTTGCTTTAAGCTTGTATTCCTCCAAGTCTCTTTCTTTCACTCCAGCCCGTCAGGGTGGCAAGGTTGGTAGAGACGTGAGTTCCCAATGTGCAGCGTCCCTGTGCATTCGGTCAGCGGTTCGAGTCCGCCTAGTTCGTGCTGACGTGGCGGCGCTTTGTATAGTCAATAACCTTGTAGTTGGTACTTGCAAAGTGTCTAGATAGGATGAAAATCTTATCTTATCTTCTTTCACTCCTGTGGTATCTATCTCCCTCCTAACTCATTTCTTTCTCCATTACATACTTGTTACATTCCCTCCACTCCTCTCTCTTCCTCCTTGCCTACCCTAGTTTCCTCATCTCGTGCACTCACAGAGCACCGTCAAGATTGTGGAGATAGTAAACAATATCAAGCCGCGTTATCTCTGTCTTATCTCTCGCCACATTGTCCCGACGGCATAGTCCCGTTTTCTGAAGCAGTATGTCGCGTTTACTCTTGAACACATCTGGTTAGATTACGGTCAGGTTAGGTTAGATTTACACGTAACACTGCGGTAACTTTGTGTGGGAATCACAATGAGGGTATTTTCGGGATAATCCTATGGTTTTCTTCGGAGATACATCCAAGCGTCTTCACTCGGAAACCACATACTCACATAGAGTTGGGGAATATGCGTCCGGCTCCCTTGCCTCACCTTGCCTTGCCTTGTTGTTATCTCTTCTCTCTGGTTTGTCAGGAGCAAAGTTTGGAAGGAATACATAGGAATATATAGGAATAACAGACACCAGGAGACCTATTGGTCCATGACGAGGGTATCTGCTGAACTACATACTACAAACTATCAACTACATGTAAAAAAACAGTTGGAAAATGATACCATGTCCCTAAAGAAGATAGGAACATGGAAGTTTCGTAGTGAAGAATGATTGGATATGAAATATACTAACTACAACTACCACTAACACTAATCGATCCGGGGGACTATAATATGAATTCGCAGGGCACTATCAATACCAATTTACTTTACAGTGCGCGTCAAGCCTGTTTTTAAATGTAGTTATTGTGTTGGCTTCGACAACATTTTCTGGTAACTTGTTCAACAACTCTAACATTGAAATCATTTTTACGGAGATCGTAACAAGATGCAACAAGATGCCATGGCCCACACCTTGGTAGTCGGTACACCACTGAGCACTTGTGAATGGTAAAAAATGACATTAGACACTGTGTTAGCATCAGAGACACTTTGTAAAATATACAAAGAACTGCGGGCAAAGAAGATGGAGTGTTCGGTCCAAAGCCAATCAGTGTGGGCTGATACGAATA
>JACEEZ010020618.1:80000-82218 GCA_016584305.1 Chionoecetes opilio | reverse complement strand
AAAAAGAAAAAAAAAAGAAAGAGAAAGAGGAGGGAGACGTTTATAAAGGGAAAAAAACAAAAAACAGACAAATTAGTAAGAGAAAGAGATACATGATTGATGAAATAATCGAGATAAAGTTTTCTGGGTCACAAACAAAACGGAACAACAACCAAACTTTTTCTTGTCATGAGAAATACAAGTATGTGTTTTTTTACTCTCTCTCTCTCTCTCTCTCTCTCTCTCTCTCTCTCTCTCTCTCTCTCTCTCTCTCTCTCTCTCTCTCTCTCTCTCTCTCTCTCTCTCTCTCTCTCTTCTCTCTCTCTCTCTCTCTCTCTCTCTCTATCTCTCTCTTTCTTGTTGTGTGTTTGTGTGTGTGTGTGTGTTTGTGTGTGTGTGTGTGTGTGTGTGTGTGTGTGTGTGTGTGTGTGTGTGTGTGCGTGCGTGTGCGTGTGTGCGTGTGTACTTGCGTGCGTGCGTGCGTGCGTGTGTTCGAAGGGACATTTTTTTGTGTGAATACGAAATTTCCTTTGTTGTCTTGTTTATTTTTTTAATCTTTTTTATCTTCCTTTGATGTGAAAAGTTGTGGTCTGCTTGTGTTTTTTTCTTGTCCTTGTCTTTCCTTTGCCTTTTGTCCTTTCCTAGTTTCTCATTACATTTACTACCCTCCTCTGTCCTTAACTACATCATCTAAACTTCTTCCTATTTTCATTATTCACAAAGTCTTTTCGTTTTTCTCTTTCTTTTCCATTTCAGTCGCAGTTTCGTTTCTACGCTTGTTATTCTCTTCTTTCCTTTTTTTCTCCTAACTATCTTCTTTCCTTCCTTCCTTCATTCCTTTTTTCCTTCATTTCCTTTCTTCCCTCCATTCCCCTCTTCTTATCTACCTTGTTTCCTTCCTTCCTTCCTTCCTTCCTTCCTTCCTTTCTTATCTTCCATCAATCTCTAGCATTACCTCCTTTCTTTCGTTCTTCTATTCTTCCTTCCTTCCTTTCTTTCTTGTTCTATGCAACCTGCTTCTATTGTGTATTTATTATCTTTAATTCCTTTTTTTCCTTCGTTCGACATGATACGTGCAAAGACGAAAGATAGATAAAAGTCCTTTGATATTAATTAATTTCCGTTTCGCGCCTGATCTCTCTTGCGTGTATTTTTTTTTCTTTTTTTTCTATCTTTTTGTCATTCGTTCCCAAAGAAAGATATTATGTCCGTTATTCAGTTTTTTTCTCCCCTTCATAAGATTATCTCTTTCTCTCTCGCTCTCTCATTACGTTTTTTGTTATTATATCTTTCTTCTTAACCTCTCTTTATTTTTTATCAGTCTTTACCGTCTCTCCTCCCATTCTTCTATTCTTCTTCTTCATCTATTAATTTACTCTTTTTCTCCATTCTTCCATTTAAGTACTTCTCCCTTTCATTTACGTAGTGATTAGCAGAGCTTTTTTCCATCTTCTTCTTCAACTGCTTGTTCTCATATTTTCTTTTCCTAATATCTTAAATTCAATTTTTTACTTTTTTACTTCAAATTTCTTGATTTTTATTTTAAATTGTAGGAAAGATTTCAAGTTACAAGCTTATAATCTAGTTTTCGTTCATCTCTCTCTCTCTCTCTCTCTCTCTCTCTCTCTCTCTCTCTCTCTCTTCTCTCTCTCTCTCTCTCTCTTCTCTCTCTCTCTCTCTCTCTCTCTCTCTCTCTCTCTCTCTCTCTCTCTCTCTCTCTCTCTCTCCTCTCCTCTCTCTCTCTCTCTCTCTCTCTCTCTCTCTCTCTCTCTCTCTCCTCTCTCTCTTCTCTCTCTTTTCTCTCTTCTTTCTCTTCTCTCTCTCTCTCTCTCTCTCTCTCTCTTGATCCTTTCCCCTCTCTCTCTCCTCTTCTCCTCTATCTCTTTCTCTCTTCTCTCTCTTTTTCCTCTTCCTTTCTCTCCTTTCCCTTCTTTGATTTCCTTTCCTCCTCTTTCCTCCTCTCCATCTTCTTCCTCTATATGTCTTGTCTCTTTCATATCTCCCTTCTTTCCCCTCTCTCACGTATATCTTCCCTTCCTCCAATTCTTTCAATTACCTCTTCTTCATCCTCATCCTCCTCTTCCTCTTCTTCATTCTCCTCTTTCTCCCTCTCCTATTCTTCTTCCATGGTCGAAATAGTCACGTACGCCTCTTCTTCGTCCTCCTCCTCTTCCTCCTCCTTGGTTTTAAGAGACGGCGTCCTTCCTTCTTCATTATCTTCTTCAATTTCTTCCCTGCG
>JACEEZ010020618.1:57500-75000 GCA_016584305.1 Chionoecetes opilio | reverse complement strand
GTTCTTCCGAGCCACCTCTAGAGCTCGGTGCAACCTTCCCGCGTACGGGCCACAAAGTCAAGCAATGGTTCGGCCTTGCCCTGAGCGGCGCCACTCCACGCCTCCCGCTCTACATCCAAAGGACCCCGCACCCAGTGGCCGAAAACTAGCTCATTAGGCGAAAAACTTAACGACTCCGAGGGCACCTCCCTCACGGCAAACAGGATGAAAGGCACTCCCAGATCCCAATCTTTCCACGGGATAGAAAAGGCCCCGCAGCATGGTCTTTAAAGCGTTTAAATGGTGCCTTTCTAGCGCACCCTGTGACTGGGGATGGTAGGCACTGGGACAAACACATGTTTAACCCCCCAGTTATTTAGCATCTGCTTGAACCGTTCGAGGTAAAGTTAACTCCCCGATCAGACTGCAGCTCCTTAGGCAGTCCAAAATAAGTGAAGAAGCCAATGAGGTGTTTAACTATAGGCTCTGGCGTGTATGCTCCTGACTGGGGATAGTTTCAGGGTAACTGGTAGTGACGTCCAAAATTTCGTGAGCAGGTACTTGTTCCCTGTCGACGAAGGGGGTAATGGCCCCACAACGTCAATCATCACACGGGTGAACGGTGGTTCCACGGCAGGAATAGTGACTAAAAGGGCCACTGGAAGAACTTGGTTCGGCTTGCCTACTACCTGACAAGTGTGGCACGCCTTGATGTCCCGAAGCCACATGGGCAGGCATTTTTGGCCACCAAAAGTTACGCCTCAAGCGTTGAACTGTCTTCTTCACTCCGAGGTGACCCGCCAAGGACCCCTCATGTGCTAACTGCACTAACGCCTCCCGATACTCCGTGGGAACAACTACTTGTAGCACGTCCCCCTCTCCTCCGTTAGGCTCGGTGGCCACATCGGTCCACCGACGGTGCATCACGTTGGCTACAGCGATGAACTCTTCTTTACCTGTCCCTACTCTCTTCTCCTCCCGCCCTCTAGCGAACAGGGGTTTCAAGGTCTCGTCCTCCTGCTGCTTGCAGCTAAACTCAGTCGATCTGATGGACACCAACTCCTTGGAGAACAACGAGGTAGGGGGTAAAGGGTTAAGCCGAGCACGAGGCAGCAGATCGCAGCCATTCCTCGTGCTCCCTCGGGTGCGCCTGGCCGGGGAATCAACCTCTTCCTCCTCCAGAACAAGAACCTGGGTGTCGGGTGTTTCAGGTAGTAACCCTGTAGACATACAGTCGGCCCCAGCTTCCTGACCTGGCGAAAGGCTGGCTTCAACCAGGCCTCCGGTGCACTCAGCAGGGTGGTGCGCGTCAGACTTAACACCGACGCCCTTACTCTCCCCACCCTCTGCAGTAGCACCCCATCCTTCCTCAGGTTCTTTCGGTAGCCCTGCGTTTCTACAGTTGGCCCCAGGATCCTGACCAGGCGAAGGGCTGGCGTCAGCCCCGCCCCCGGTGCACTCAGCAGGGGGGGTGCCGTCAGACTTAACACCCACCCCTCAAATCTCTCCAAACCCTCTGCAGTAACACCCCATCTTTTATCCGGTTCCTCCGAAAAGCCATGGGTTTCTACAGTCGGCCCGAGGATCCTGACCAGGCGAAGGGCTGGCGTCAGCCCCCCCTCCGGTTGCACTCAGCAAGGTGGTGCGCGTCAGACTTTTAAAACTGACGCCCTCACTCTCCCCACCTTCTGCAGTAACACCCCTTCTTTCCTCAAGCTCCTCCAGGGGCCCTGTCCCTTACTACAGTCGGCCCCAAGAACCTGAAAGAGGACGGTGGGCTAAATGTAGCTCCCTCCCGGTTCTCGCAAGGTGCGACCCGTCGCCCCCCCTACCGGCGCTGTCAGTTTCTACCCCACTTGCGGTGACAAACCCCCTCCCCGAGTTCTTTCTCTGGTGACCCTTTAGGTTTCTACATTCGGTCCTAGGAACCTGAGAGGACACCGGCACGTCCCTATCCACAGCCTTTCCCGGCCATGGACCTCGTGACGGCAAACACCCGGGTGGCTTCCACAACCCCCACTCGTTTTCATCCAGCCGAGCGTTAAAGGTCCCTCTGGGACGCGACGGGGCGTAGGTAAAGGAAATACCCTACCACCCCCCCATGTCATTTCCACAAAAATCTACCCCGTCCACTGGCAGAACATCCAACAGCAACCAACGTGACTGCCGCATTTACAATGGCAGCCACTCCACGCCCACAATCATAGTACTCCGTCGAATTCACCCCGACAGAGCCCCGTATCCCCTGTGCTACGTCTCTTCCTGTCACATTTCCCGCACATGAAATTTGTGCACCCCTTGTCCGAAACACGTAACGGATAAACAGGAACCATCAACATTACCGTGGGACTGACACGTGAAGGCTTACACCAGCAGGGCGACTTTCCCAGAGAGCTATCTGGGGCAAGTTAACGGAAGAACTCAAGGGGTCACGGTGGAGTGCCTTCCTGACTACTCCTCAGTAAGGTACGCCCTAGGTCCAATGAAAAGTGCATAGATATTTCGAAGGGGGCAGGGTGTTTCTTATGTAAAATAATTTTTAGGGGGTTTGTCCACCCCAACTTTTTGGTTTGAGCACGCTGCTATGCCAAATGAACCTTTTATATTTATATGCATAACATAGCTTAGGCCCGCTAAAGTAACCCGGGTTCCATTTGCACCCTTCATCAATTCTGGTGTCCCTTTTTCAGGAGGCTTCTCCTTTTAAACCAGTGGTCCCAACCCGCAACTAGACAAGCTCTGAAATCCAAGTTCTGCCTTGTTGGCGGTTGGACGAGAGTTTCTGGGAGAGTTTAAGGGCCTAAGACGCGGGGTGATAAGAGGGGAATCCTTCTCCAAGACTAGCGGCACCGGGAAAGGGGGTTTTTGGACAAACGGGATACCAAGTGAGAGGAATTTCGAAGGGTCTGACCCCATGGTGCTTTGCCCAGTGGAAAAATAAACGCCAGTTTGCACCCATGGTTGTTATTGACGTCCGGACCAGAAGAAGACAATTTTGGAAAAAGTTAGGAAGTGTGGAGACAGAGCAACTAAAGCCAGTAAAGAATCATTGAGAAGAATATGGACAGCTGTATGACAAAACGGCCTGCCCTCACACGATCTTCCTCTCAAGGACCAGGAATCCCACTGCTCAAAACCCCCCGTGTGCCAGCGAGAGCACACGGCAGTGTGAGCCCCTGGCCAGCAAAGTCCCAAATTTAGACCTGGAGTGGGGGGTTTACTACCAGAGGAATCAAAGTTTGGGGAGGAAAGTGCTGATGATGAAAAGGGGAAGACAGCAATGAACGCATAGACAAGAGAAAGCAGAAAAGAGAAAGCATTTGGGAAAGAGGAGGCAAGCGGGGAAGCAGAAGCAGAAAGATGAAAAGGTCGACGTCTTGAGCTGCAGGAGCAGTTTTTCCTGGGCCAGGCTGAAGTCACCAGGTTTCGAGGAGGGACGGAGGAGTCTTTTTCACCCTGCCACTCAAGGAAAGAGGCGGGAGCAGCAGGGGGGCTCCCAAGGGTAGACGACGCTCAGGGAGAGGCGGGGTCCCGGGCCCCCTTGTGATGCAGATTGGAAGGCCAGCTGAAAAAAAGAAACAAAAATTGCCAGTCCGGGAACCTGGCGCTGGCAAGTTTCCCGGGTTGGGACGTTCCGCCCATGTTTGCTGCTGCCTTGGCTTCTGGTTTCCCTCCAGGACCTTATGCTGAAGCCCCTCTCCCCAGACAGTCGTACTGGCTGCGATCCTAACAAGCGAGGAGGGCGGGCAGGATGCCATGGGGCCGGGGGACCTTGCCCCGGGGAAGCACCAGGGTACCAAAATGGGGTTTGGATTGGGTTACGTGGGGGGGAAGGGGCCCAGACCAGGGCGAGGGCCCCGACAGCTAGGGGGAAACTGCCCCAAAGGTTGATCAGGGGGAGCATGTGTCAGTGAAGGGAGCCATTAAAAGTTCCCTTTGGCACTTTGTACCAGAGGCCCCAGTGCCACCTGAGAAGGCTTTTCAAGGGGTCAGGCTCTTATGATTGTGGTGGGCATACGACTCCACCGACTCACTGACGTACCAATGTGACTAACTAGGGGCCAAACCGGGGTGAAAGGGTGGTACTCACGCCCCTTTTGGGGAAGATGCTGGGGCGCAAACCTTTGGAGTATAGGTGTGCACACAAACGGTTGCCCCTGCGCCACCTTATCACCAGCACGACGGGCCTACCCATTACACTGGCTTTACGGGTCCAGGTGCAATCTGCGACCCGGTGAATGAGGGCAATACAAAAAGCAGAGGCAGAGTAGTGCCAGGCGGTGAAGATCTCACGGAGATTTCCGGGTAAAAAAACCTGGTCAACATGTTCACTAACCAAAAAGGTCTCCTACCAGTGGTCCAGGCTGTGAAGCGGGCTTCTCCGTCCAGCTGCAGGAGATCAAGTGTGGCAAGGGTCCACTCCCCGAGGGCCCCCACAGCCGAGTCGCTCGGACAGGGACCGAAAGCATGGAGATGGCAAAGAACGAACACCCCGGAAATCCTAGTCAAGTACGCCGAGGGTACTTTAAAACTTACTCGACATCAAGGTTTACCCCCGACTAGAGGAAGGCCCCAAGCAATCCCCACGGGCTAGGGGTGATGAGGCGCAGCCCAAAAAGTCCAAACAGTGTGACCTTCATGTGCGGACAGGAGCATGGTTCGCACACCAGAATGTGTCCCCCTCTCGCGATGGCAGTCGAGTAAGGGCGACGCAGGCTCGCCGTGACAAATTTTTTAAGCTGTGGGCTGGCGAGGAGTATGGGCACCAGTTTTAAGGCCTCGCATCACACCCAAGTTTTAAATTGTCACCACCAGTTGCAGACACTGATCAGTGGCAGCCCGGCAGGTGTACGAGCCGGATTACCCGTTCCTGTCCGGGGATCAGCCGGGGGATCCCGGTCAAACGGTAGAGGTTCCGGGTTCTCTATCCCCACTCAGAGCACCCAAAGAGCGTGAAGAGGTGACAGAGGCCCCCGGAGCAGGGGGGGCAGTAGGCCAGAGAGGGGCATCCGGGCCGGGCCCACCACCGGAAGATTATGCCCCGCTTAGGGCTAAGAAAGGGCATATGGACCGTTCTAGGCCAACGTAGAGGCTGTGACACTGGATGTAGTGCCCCGGGAACCCAAAAAATCAGAAAGAGCTTTCACGTAGTATTTGGAAAACATATTGGTACATGATGAAAATAAACAGGACCAACCGGACACGCGTACTCATTTTAAACATTTTTCGAATGGGTGCAATATAAAAGTGCGATTTTGCATACTAAGAATTGCTCAAATGCAAAAATGGATCAGATAAAATCGTCTTAGAATTCCATTTTACATAGGAAATTGGCATGCCAAAGTTGAGAAAAAGAATTTTTGTTATACGGCGTACCCTACTCCCCAGTCAACCTGAGGCCACAGCGCCACTCTTGTCCTCCTCCAACCCTCTCCCGCCCCCTTGTCTGGACCCAAAAATCATGGCCACTGGCTTGGAAGACTGAGTTGCCTTCCACTTATCACAGTTCATCTTGATGTGACCTGTCTGCTTACAATAGAAGCAAGTTACCTTAGGACTAGATGAAGGACTCCTAAGCTTCTCTCCGTCCTCACCTTCCTTGTACTGATAGGCGGTCTTATTTACAGAGGCTGCTCCTCCAGCAGTCCTCTCCCGAGAGTACGGAGTAGTACAACCCACCTTGGGCACCGACCCTCGTAGAGCTAAGACTCTGTCATCGGCCACGTTGCCGCCTCCTTCAAACACTTAAAGCGTTTCTCCCTAATCTTGGCACCTATGTCCTTGTCAGGTATGTTGGTAAAGTGCTCCGTGAGGATTAACTCCTTGAGGTCTTTGAAGGAGTCCACATCCTCACTCATTAGCCACTTGCCAAGAGTCTCCTCCAGATACCTAGCACAGGCCGTGTAGGTGTCTGTCGGCCTTTTTCGAGCACCTCTGAACTTCAGCCTGTATGCTTCTGGCCGAAGCTCGTACACCTTGAGGATGGATGTCTTAAATTCATCATAATCCTCCAGGTCATCCACGGCCATGCGATCATACGCCTCCAGGGCTTTTCCCTGCAACACATTAGCTACCAGTCCAACCCACCACGTTCACGAGGCCACTCAAACTCTCGAGCCTTCTTTTCAAACCTCCTAAACCACTCTGTCACCTTTGCCTCGTCAAAAGCTGGAACTAGCTTGAGACTTCTAGCGAGCCTCATCTCGGCAGTGTCTTCCCGCGTCGGCACCTGAGGCGACATACGAGTGGCGGCAGTTACCTCCAAGCGAGACTTTTCAAGCTCATACTGCCTCTGTCTCTCCGCTTCCTCAGACTGCCACTGCCTTTCTGCTTTTCTCTCCTCTGCCTCCAACTTCCTCAATTCCAGCTGCAACAGAGCCTCCGTCGACAACCCTCCCTGGTATACAGGCGTGGAGTGCATTATACCGGTGTTGTCACCACGGCCACCCGCCAGACGAGGGAGTGGACTGTGGGGTGGAACGGGCGGTAACGACACGTGCTCGGGAGACGTTGGTCGGGAACCCTCTCGTGAACCTACAGGAGACGGCATAGTGGACTAGGCTGCGCTCAACTGACGTACACAAGACAACACAAAAAACAACACAAAACGTATTACACTTCAAACAGTGTTAACGTAGCAGAACACTTTAAGTATCCTGGCAAGGTCGCCACTGTTACGACTGTGGCCTCAAGCGCAACAGACTGTTCAGTAACCGTGAACCGATAGAAGCCCTCCAACTTCTATCCAGAGGAAGAGAGGGGCCGTAATAGTCTGGTATGACATGTAACAAAAAGTAGCTCCCGTAGGATTTGTTTGCTAAAATAGATTTTATAGCTTTTTTGGGTTAATTTAGGGTCACACTATTGAAAAATAATGTGGTTCAAGTTTTCTGACCCCTGACCCCACGGCGGCAGCCCTTAGACTATATTGCCCCCTGAATTTACTCCCTCCCACATAGCTCTACTAATAGTGAAATAATGTTGATGCTTTTTAGGATCGATTCTAGGGTTTTTGACGATGCTGAGTTGATTTTTGGTACTTTTGACACAACCAGATGTGGCTATCATTGACTTCTGGTTGTGATCAACATCAAAATCAAGTCCAGTGTTAGTGATAAGTCTAACGATATTGTTGATTTTTGAATGAAAACATTCACAACAATGACGGAGTTCATTATAATAAATAATAAAGTTCATGTGGGTGACAAGGGCATCAAATTGCTTTAAGAGCATGAACTTCTCGGAAGATTTCTTATCATCCAAAGAAGCCTGCCCGAGCTTGTACTAAAACTTGAAGAGACAATGGGAGAATTTGAGATGTTAGTGGTACCACGTTCCATGTTTGCTGTTGATGGCTCTCTCTACATTCGAACAGACAAGGCTAGTTTGATGCATGCCATCGAAGGAGTGAAGACTCAGTCACTTCAACCTGCGCCTTGTTTCGGTACAACTCCTCTACCTAAAGTCCTCGTTGTGACGCCATGGCTGTACTTCAAAGCATGAAGAAAACACCAAGCATGAAGACCCTGTCTGAGCTGCAAGAGACATTCATCAAGCGAATTGAATGGCTGCTGATTAGCTATGTTGAGGGTCGAATAGTATTTGACCGTTATCTTGACCATCCCTGAAAAACAAGATACGACACAAAATAGCAACAACCTGCACTGACTTTGATATACATTCACAGAGGAAACTGACGATGTCTCTCAAGGAGCTTCTGTCTTCATCAAAAACAAAAAGAAAGCTGACAGCAATGTTCGCAGAGGGTTTTTCGGAACAGCTAAGATAACAAGGTCAAGTTGGTCGTCGTTTATGAAAATAAGATCAAGGGCCATAATTTTGAAGATGTTCATGACCATGAAGAAGCTGATACCTTATCAAGTTCTAGCCTTGACAGATGAGACAACTGGACGAGAAATTTGTGTGTGGTCAACTGATACTAACGTCCTCACGCTTCTCCTTGACCTGGTTTCTTGCAATCGACTTGGAGCTCAAAATCATCTCAAGTTCTTGACTGGAAGAGGAACAAAGTACCGAGAAATTGACGTGGCTGAGCGAGTGCAAGTGATTGGGCGTCGCAAGTGTCAAGGACTTATTGGGCTTCACAACTTTACTGGTGCCGATTGGGGTGGAAAATTTGTTGGTGTCACCAAGAAGGGGTGGATAGCTGCGTACCTGAAATTAGATGAAGATGATTGTGCCATCGACTGCTTTCGGGAGCTCGGTGAGGGTGACGTCACAATGGAAATGGTCAATGTTGATCTACCTCAACGGTTCAAGGGTTTGGAAGAGTTTTTTGCCGTGTGTATTGTTCAACAAGTCCCACACATTTACCAGCTCTGAGATGGGAACTGTTTTGCTCCAAAAATTTGGATGGAGAGATGCTTCCTCCTACTCGTGCTACTTTACTACCCCTCATCACTCGGGCAAATTACATTTCCATGCGTGATAAGTCCTACATTTCCGGCTGTCCAGATTTACCTCCCATCGAAGACAATGGTTGGATTGTGAAATATGGAGTCTATCTTCCTGTAAAATGCCTCAAACTGCCAGCTCCTAGGGCCGTAAATAAGCTGAAAAAATGTGTGTATAGCCGGGTGCAAAAATAGGTGTAGCTGTTTGAGGAATGGCCTCCAGTGCACACCTCTTTGTAAATGTTATGTCAGTGACTGTGGGAATATGATCGGTTCTGGTTCTATTGAAGATGATGATAATAACTAAATTCATCCTTGGCGTATTGTTGCATCATTGTGTATGATGTATGATAATGAAGTTCTGGCTTTTTAATGTCCTACTTTGTCATGATTATCCTGACATTTGAATATCTGCAAAATGAGAACTGCTGAATGTGGAATGTTTTTATGTATAACGATATGAAGATGTGATATGGAGTTTTGGAGTGAGAAAGAGATCATTTATTTGTGCTAATTCAGAAAATTTACTTAAAGGTTTATTTGATGAACAAATTTATTATATTTGTTATTTATTTTTCAGTTCTGGTTCGCATGAGGATGATGATAATGAGTAAATTCATTCATGGTTTATTTCTGCATTATTGTGTATGATGTATGATAACGAAGTGTTGGGTGGTTAACGTGCTATGTATGATGATAATTTTTGGGGATGTAATATAGAGTTATAGAGTAAGAAAGAGATCTTGAATTTGTGCGTTATCTGTAAATGAAGGTGTATTTGATGTTCAAATTTAATGTTATGTAGTTTCAATTGCATTGTTTCAGTTGCTTTTATTTTCTATTATGTATGATGCAGAGCATCCTGTATTAAGGCAGCGAAAGAACGTTTTCTAGTCATGAACTTCTCAGTTATGCAATAGCTTTGTTTGTTTATATTTGGTTTATATTTTTATACATTGGTGTATTAATGTTTTTTTCCTTCAATATAAACATTGTAATAATATTAGAAATACTTAGTACTGTATATGACGTAAAAATGTAAAAAGTCTATACAATGAAGTCCATCATCTTTCTTGAATTGCATATCAACCTTGATGGGACAATTTAATTGAAAAAAGGATATAATCATTCATCATTGTGTGTTCAAAAGGGTATTGAAAATATGAATTATATGGTTATGTTTATTGATAAAATATAATTCACCTGCATTAATTTTTTTCCACTGTGAACACCGGAAGTTGATTATTGTCACTTTCGGTCGTCTTTAAAGTATTAAAAATCAACTCATCTTGATCAAAAACCTCTAGCTCCCAACACCAAGATCATAAAAATCGGTCATGTATTGGGGAAGGTAGGGGTGGATCAGTCCCAGGGGTGGGCAGATTTGAGGACATCACCCACAGGGGGGTCTGGGGGTCGTAAAATTTGAACCCTATTATTTTTCAATATTTTGTCCCCAAAGGACAACAATAAAATAATAAAATCAATTTTAGCATGAATATCCTACGGGAATACACTTCATACCAGACTATAACCCGCCCTTCTACTCTCCTGCTCAAATACAAACGTATACTACCGATTACAGCCTAGGCTACTGACAGGCCCGGCTGTAAAACTAAACAAACAAGAGTGAGAGCACCCTCTGCTCTCACCTCCACTCTAAGTGATACCTGAAGAAATATGCTACGTAACGATTCAAAATGCTACCGCGATTGTATCTATGGGCGGTGTAGTGGTGATGGAAAGTTCCTCCCTGTTACGTTATTACTGGAGTGCACCTCCCACCTTTCTCATCCCACTGCCCAGAAGGACGGGAAACTGGTATTCATGATATGAGCTGGCCTCGCAGAACAAAGGTTAATTAGTGTACAGGCGATGTGCGTGTGTGTCAGTGTCTCCTGTGCTAGCAAAAACTCCAAAACACGGTAACCATTTGTTTCCCGCCTTCCGTCCGTTAATACTAAACCTAGCACCCGGTCAGCCCGAAAGCCTCACCCAAATGGTGGAACCCATGTGTTTTCATTACTATGCAAGAAATCCTACAACTTCAGACACCCTCTAGCTATTCACTGACTCAAGTGAATGCAGGGCAAACTTCCTACACAAAGACTCAACAACTACCAAAACGCAGCAACTCAACGACGATGGATAGCAAGAGGCTGCAGAGCAGAGCGGCACGTGTGTACGCTATTAAGGCCAAACCTCTATTAACTCGAGCGACGCCCGCCACGCGGGACCCACCAGGGGCGGGGTCACCTCCCTCTCCCCATCTCTCTCTCCTCATCTCCTCCTCACTCACCCGAGGACACACACCAGCCAGGCTCGTGTCAGGAGTTACAATAATATTTAATATATTATTAATATTAAAATATATAATATATATAATATATATATATATATATATATATATATATATATATATAATAGAGGCAATACTTTCTCCATGAGGGAATCGAGATCTTATAATGAAGATATAAACCAGCGCGGGTAGAAACATCTTGATTGTTTATTTGAACGTTTCGGCTATACATAAGCCATCATCAGCCTAAAATCGGATACAATTTTTTTTTTTTGTTAAAAATGAAAATATACAAGTTATAAAATTATTTGCACATTTAAAATGCCTATCCTAAAATAAAATAAAATAAGAATAAAAATTATAGAACAGTAATAAAAATACTACACCTACCAATCAACATCGCAGTGGAGTGTGGGATTCCCACATGGTCTAAAAGCACACTAGCGGGGTTGAGGTGCCCTGTGCGCAGAGGGACGGTTTGTGGTGGTGGGTGAGGAGGCTCTCACATATCCACCGGGTGGAGTCGTGGGAGCTTGTGTGTAATATATTAAAGTCTTGGTTTGTTATTGGGTGGCCTGAGGCTTCGGAATGATCCCGAATGGCTGAAAATGGTGGTTTGGACACGGGTTTGCCAGTCCTGTGAGACAGTCCCCGATGCTCCGCGATCCTAGTGGATGCCCTGCGTTTCTCAGTGGTGTACCAATTTAGGTGCAGTAGCTGTAACGCTGCTTATATTGGGCAGACCAAACGCCACCTCACCACTAGGATCGCGGAGCATCGGGGACTGTCTCACAGGACTGGCAAACCCGTGTCCAAACCACCATTTTCAGCCATTCGGGATCATTCCGAAGCCTCAGGCCACCCAATAACAAACCAAGACTTTAATATATTACACACAAGCTCCCACGACTCCACCCGGTGGATATGTGAGAGCCTCCTCACCCACCACCACAAACCGTCCCTCTGCACACAGGGCACCTCAACCCCGCTCGTGTGCTTTTAGACCATGTGGGAATCCCACACTCCACTGCGATGTTGATTGGTAGGTGTAGTATTTTTATTACTGTTTTATAATTTTTATTCTTATTTTATTTTAGTTTAGGTTAGGCATTTTAAATGTGCAAATAATTTTATAACTTGTATATTTTCATTTTTAACAAAACAAAAAATTTGTATCCGATTTTAGGCTGATGATGGCTTATGTATAGCCGAAACGTTCAAATAAACAATCAAGATGTTTCTACCCGCGCTGGTTTATATCTTCATTATATATATATATATATATATATATATATATATATATATATATATATATATATATATATATATATATATATATATATATATATATATATATATATATATATATATATGTGCACGTCCTTGCCCCATCACTTTTCCACACTTGTATGGACTGGGTATTGAGCAAAGTTGTAGATCCAAGTGATTGTGGAGCATCCCTAGGCAACACCAAGACTACTGATCTTGTTTTTACCGATGATGCAGTAATCTTTGCTGAGTTGATGGAGGTCCTGGTGATGGCTCTTGAGGCGCTGCACTAGGAGGCAAAGCCTTTGGGATTTGAGATCTGAAGACCAAGGTCCAAGTGTTTGGAGGCTTACTAGATGAAACAGTACAGTTTGTTCATGCGTGCGGCGAGGACATTGAGATCTTGGAAAGTTTGACATACCTTGGTAGCAAAGTCCATAATTTCGGCAGGTCACTTCAAGAAGTCATACGGCGGATTGGCATAGCCCACGGTGTTATGGACTCGCTCAGCAGGAGTATTGGGCGTGGCGCGTGGAGGAGGCCAAGGGGGCGTCCACAAGGCTCGTGGTGGGGCAAGTTGATGTTTCTGTCGAGAGCTGCTTGGTATGGGAAAGGAGCTTGCATGGGGACTCGCGCGTGGTGACCCCCGGGAGTGGCGTCGTAGAGTGGGCGAGGCGACGCGCCCCCCGCCGTATGCCCCCAATGATTGATTGATTGAGCTGGATCGCGATCGCCAGTTTCACCCTACCGGTGCTAGCTTGGAACTCCTTATTACCGATCTTTGGGTATTGCGTAATGCTAATCTCACACAACACACACACCAGGGCACGAAGCACTAGGATATGGTCCGTTGTTGACTTACCAGGCGTGAAACCCAGACTGTTGAGATCTCTAATGCTTCAGCAGATGACTGCGGATCCGTGTCAGCAATAGATGGGCAAGCACCTTGCCTGGCACGCTGAGCAGTGTAATTTCACGGTAATTGTTGCAGTCCTGACGGACACTTTTCCTTTCCAGATAGGGACGACCAGCCCCCTGTTCCAGTCAGGAGGAATGGTACCTGATTGCCACACGGCAGTCAGGACAGCATGCAACCCGCGGATCATGGCCTCACCCCCAGCTTTGAGGAGCTCCGCACTAATATTACAAACACCAGCTGCCTTTCCACCCCTCAACTTTGCTACAGCCTCTCTGACTTCGTCAAGAGAGGGTGCGGTTTCGTCAATGGGAGGATCGGCATCCATGCCTGTAACCCAGTGGTGTGAAGCTGCTCAGGTTGAGGGTCCACCGTGAACAACTGCCCAAAGTACTCAACCCAACGAGCCATCTGCCCATCCATGTTCGACACGAGGCGCCCATCTGCTGTTCGAATAGCACTCGCCCGAGAAGGAGACTTGGAACGGAGCTTCTTCAGGGCTCGGTAGGCGGGTTGGAGGTCATTAGCGTTCAAATGGCCCTCGACATCCTCAGCGAGACTCCTGACATACCTCTCCTTGTCTCTCCCCAGGAGGGTTCTAGTCCGGCGTGACAGAGCCCTGTGCTGGTCCTGGTTCCCAGCCAGCCTGGCAGCGCGACTCTCCTCGATTTTCTCCAGCGTCTCCGTCAAGACATAACCACGCCTTTACCTCGGGCGCTCCCCAATACACTCCTTGGCAGCCTGTAGAGTTTCACGTTTGAAGGTTCGATATAAGAGTCTGAAATGATGAATTGATTTTGCACAGATGAGTCCATACACTTTGGACACATGAACAGCAACACCCCCACCATGAATGTTTCTGGGGTTCGTATACATGTAGTACCCAGGAAGTTCATACAGTGAGCAGAGGTGAGGATCTAGGCAAATTTCTGTAAAGCCAAGAACATTAATGTTGATATGAGTATTATGCATAATTGTATCTATGAAATATTGAAGATTCTTTGGAATGGATCGTATGTTCATATTTGATAATGTAAAATTAGTGTTACTGAGTGAAGAAATGTCATCAGGACAATGAGTGTGTCCCGATTAGAACACGATTAGGTCTAATACAGAGTCGAGTTTGGCGTAGAACATCTCCTTCTCTTCAGTTTTACGCACCTCAGTAGGAGCAGACACTGCAACAAGAGACCTGAAACCCAGAGTGTGTTTCATCCTCACACACATTATACGCTCATCAACCGGAGTAACCTCAACAACTGACGGCTACAGTTTGCTGGAGATGCCTATAGCTACTCCCCGGACATGGTCGCCATTGCTCATGCCGGACCAGTAGTAGGTGTAATCCCCACTACTGGTCTCGCCACTGCCAGGCCTCCTCGTCCCGGAGAGTCCCATTATATCCACCCTTAGCCTACTGAGCTCGCCCGATAGGAGAGGTAGTCGACGATCGTCTGAGAGGCTCAGAGCGTTCCACGAGCCCACACGAAGAACCTTCCAGAGGTTTATCCCAGGAGTGATTCGACGGGCAGGCGCCGCCTCTGCACCGCCCCGGCCACCCCAATAAGAGAAAGATGGGCTAGGGGGACCTACCACTCGATTTAGAGTGCGGGATTCCAGAGGGCTTTTCCCGCACTCGTCGTAGGCAGACCTCCCCCCCCCCCTGCGATCCAGCTCGTGTGGACTGAAATGAAGGCTATGATAAATTTAGCTGCTTTAACTCTAGCCCTACCTGCACCTGATCTTACACACACATACGCATACACACACACACACACACACACACACACACACACACACACACACACACACACACAACACACACACACGCCACACGCACGCACGCACGCACGCACGCACGCACGCACGCACGCGCACGCACACACACACACACACACACACACACACACACACACGCAAACCATATAAACCAAACTATATATATATATATATATATATATATATATATATATATATATATATACATAAGTCGTAAGTGTGTGTGTGTGTGTGTGTGTGTGTGTGTGTGTGTGTGTGTGTGTGTGTGTGTGTGTGTGTGTGTGTGTCCGCGATAGGTGCCGCCCCCCGTGCCCCAATCCCATCATATGGCACAGTTTTGGAACCAGCTCGACCAGGGGCAACTTTTAAGCCCACTTATGAGATGATCCGATCACTTTTTTCTTTTTCTAGCAGCCTATTAGCGAGAATTGTGAAAAAAAAATGTGGTTTGCGAGAATTGAGGAAACCTTGATGTAGGGTGATGGGTAATGGGTGAGTGAATGGGTGGGGTGATGGGTAATGGGTGTGGGGTGATGGGTGATTGAATGGGTGGGGGGTGATGGGTGATGGGTGAGGGAAAAGGTGGGAGGTGATGGGTAATGGGTGAGTGAATGGGTGTGTGGTGATGGGTAATGGGTGAGTGAATGGGCGGGGGGGTGATGGGTAATGGGTGAGTGAATGGGTGGGGGGTGATGGGTAAGGCGTTAATACATACATTTCTACATCCATGATTTCAGGAAAGTTAGAAGGGGCTATCTGGAGAGTTTGTGTTTGGTGGGACTTCGGCCCACCAAACACACAAACACTCTCCAGAAAGCTGTGTTTGGTGGGCCGAAGGCCCACCAATAGCCCTCCGCAGGAGCTAGCCAAAAAGTCCGCCCGGGGGGCGGCTTTGCTACTAGTATATATATATTAGTGATGGGTTGAGTGGTTAGTTTTTAACAACCGCAATCGCGGTTGTGTTTGCGGTTTTCAAATTTTCTACAATCGCGGTTGCGGTTGCGGTTATCAAACTTATGACAACCGCAGTTGCGATTACGGTTGCGGTTATCATATACTAGGAAAAATGCGTAATTATTAACTGCAATATTACGTTACAGTGCAATTTATCCACATTTGGTACATAATATATACTTAATACCTTATTTGAAAACAAGTTTTCAAAGCACCAATAGCGGTATATTATATGTACTGTCAATAATGAGTATATTCCAAACTTATATAGATATGATGAAAGAATAGGTCAAATTAATTAATACTATATCATGCACAAAGTGTGTACCATAAATGTATATGGTAGGGGATAAATTACTATGGAGGTAAACTTTAAAGAATAAACGTATTTTCCGGTAATTTAAGTATCTACTGTAAAATATCCATGTCCTCGTTTTCTACAAAGTACGTAATTGTTTTCTTCAAAATGTTTCCTGCCGGCTTGTTGCCGGAGGAAAAGGTAAGCGAGAAGGATCCTTAATAGTTTATTTTATCGTGTTATTCCACACTTATACTGTACTAGTGGTAATGCATAGTAATGTAGATATATAGCCTCGTTACAGACCAACAGGTATCTTGGTGTGTTCTTCCAATGCAATCATATATATATATATATATATATATATATATATATATATATATATATATATATATATATATATATAATATATATATATATACACATATACACGGGTATGATATATACATACATACATATACACATATTTTGTAAGTGCACAGTTCTGTGAGAAAGATGGAGAATTTTCGGTATTTTTTGGCCACACATTTGGATACTTTTGGTGTGAAATGGTTGGCAACACTTAGAGAGAGAGAGAGAGAGAGAGAGAGAGAGAGAGAGAGAGAGAGAGAGAGAGAGAGAGAGAGAGAGAGAGAGAGAGAGAGAGAGAGAGAGAGAGAGAGAGAGAGAGAGAGAGAGAAGAGAGAGAGAGAGGGAAGAGAGGGAGAGAGAGAGAGAGAGAGAGAGAGAGCCCAATCAAACACTCACCAGCCGCCGACCCATAGTCAACTGGCCTGGAACTATCTATGGTCGCCAGTAAGTCCCGCGATCACATCACCATCATATCTGCCAATGTCAGAGTTCTCCAAACCAACATCGGGGACCTGATTAACACTCACGTGATCCCTCACAACCCGGACATCGTTGGGGCAGTAGAGACCTTCCTCAACAAGTCAATCCCAGACATCTTTGGACAGATAAATGGATATACGAGGTGGCATCGACGCGACAGGACACGCGGGACCTTTGGTGGTATCGCTGTCTCCTTTCACAAGAGTCTGTCGGTCCAGCCACTTGAAGTCACTCTACCAAACCATCTGGAGATGATGTTTTTCAAAATATGGACTCACCATCACAGCGCTATCCTGCTGTGTGTGTGCTACCGCCCACAGTGGCAGGGGAGGGAGTCTATTGAGTATCTGCACACTCACCTGCATGACCTGTTGCAGCAACACACCTGTGAGCACGTTGTCATCATAGGCGACATGAACCAACATCTTGTTGCAAGATCCTTTGATGACTTCCTCACAGTGTATGGTCTAACAAACCAAGTTGACTTCCACATACACATTTCCGGCTCATCACTTGATCCTGTTATCAGTGATCTCCCAGACAGTGTCGTCACCTGTTCACCCCTCGGTGCTGTAGGATCAACAGATCACATGGCAATCCTAAGTACAATACAGGTTGCAGCTCAGAGGGATGCCCCCATCACACGCACCAACTGGCTGTGGGGCAGAGCAGACTGGGACGGTCTACATATGTGACGCGCTGCAACAAACACCCTGGAGTGTTCTCCCATTCTGAACACCATTCTCGTCAATGATGTAGAT
>JACEEZ010020618.1:35000-52500 GCA_016584305.1 Chionoecetes opilio | reverse complement strand
TGGCAGAGGAGTGAGCCACCCCTCGCCAGAGGGGTTTCGGCAGATGGGCTTGAGCCGGGGTTGAGAACGGAGATTGTACTTACGAGGGATTCCTCATATACATATTTCGTCAAGTGTATAGTTTTAAACTGAAATTATACGAACTGCCTCAATTACCCTGGCGTCTCTCTACATCCTCACGACACCACTAATATTCCCTACGAAACAGATTGATTGGAACGTGTGTTACTGGACGATTAACTCAACCTCCACATTCCAAGGTGAGTTTACCTATGTGACTAATTACCTGCGAAAAGGAATATCCAGAACATATCTGGTTGCGGCGTGTGGCACGAATACTTATAAGAGCTAAACCGTTAATTACAATCTTTGTGAAACAAGTGTTGGAAATAGTGGTTGTGAGGGAGACGAAACTTTTTGAAACAAGCTGCAGCTTGGCGAGTGAACGATACTTTAAGAACAACGGAGGGTCGATCCAAGAGGTCGGGAAGAGGCCTCTAGCGCCAGCCTCCACAGACGAGTACCACACCTAACTCACGGTGACTCATCTCATCAACTCAAATTATCAACGCCTGTTTCCAAGGATGAAGCGATGGTGTAATGGACATAAGTTAATGAGTGTATCATTGAGAACTACTTTCCTGCTACTAGTGCTCCTAGGGGAATTAAATATTACTCATTCACTCATCTTAACATACCAAGGACAACGAAGGACATCGTTATCGCGAAAACCAGAGGCGCAGGGGAGACTTCCAGCCTATCAGCCCAGGGTCATCGCGAGAGCAGCCTACCATCAACAATTAAGTTCAGTAAATACAAGCATTTAGCTAGACACTACAATTACACTTCATTATTTAATTATACTGACATAATGAATTAATTTAGATTCATCTCGTGATAAGAAATCTTATCAGAATATAAAAGTTACCCTTGCTACGTTTTCTTTCTGTGTAAGGAGATTTCTTTGTAGGAAGGAGAAATAGTACTTTTTGTTTAGCGGGGACATCGGTAACTTGTCATTTTTAGCGGAGGACTTCCGTAAATATTATTTCTCTAATATTTTTTTTTTACCACTAATGTAGACGTTTTGCGTATGTAATTAATTAATTATTAATACGTTATTGTCTCATATAATTTAATGCCAAAAAGTAAGGAAGAGTTAGAATAAAACGTAGATGATTTAACCTCAGACTTAAATAAACTTACGTTAAGGAGTGGTTAGCAGTATCTCACAATGGCTAATACTACTACTGCTACTGGTACTACTGCTACTACTACTATTACTACTACTACTACTACTACTACTACTGCTACTGCTGCTACTACTACTGCTAGTGGTACTACTACTACCACTAACCTTACTCCTCTAACAGCAACACCAACTCATACAATGACGAGTCAATCACAGGCTGGGCAAGCCAATCCTGGGACTGCATTTCCTACTTCATTTAAGGTGTTACCTACAGAGGCATTCCTGCGACCATTTAGTGGAGATGAGGAAGTTTATAGCACTTATCAATGTATCACTCTGTGTGAGGATGTAATGAGTAACTCAGACGTATGCAGGCCAGCAGATAAAATTGCTGGATCGCTGATCGCCAGTTTCACCTTTCCGGTGCTAGCTTGGAACTCCTTATTACCGATCTTTGGGTATTGCGTAATACTAATCTCACACAACACACACACCAGGGCACGAAACGCTAGGATATGGTCCGTTGTTGACTTACCAGGCGTGAAACCCAGACTGTTGAGGTCTCTGAGGCTTCAGCAGATGACTGCGGATCCGTGTCAGCAATAGATGGACAAGCACCTTGCCTGGCACGCTGAGCAGTGTAATTTCACGGTAATTGTTGCAGTCCTGACGGACACTTTTCCTTTCATGATAGGGACGACCAGCCCCCTTTTCCAGTCAGGAGTAATGGTACCACCTGATTGCCACACGGCAGTCAGGACAGCATGCAACCCGCGGATCATAGCCTCACCCCCAGCTTTGAGGAGCTCCGCACTGATATTACAAACACCAGCTGCCTTTCCAACCCTCAACTTTGCTACAGCCTCTTTGACATCGTCAAAAGAGGTTGCGGTTTCGTCAATGGGAGGATCGGCATCCACTGCCTGTAACCCAGTGGTGTGAAGCTGCTCAAATGGAGGAGTCCACAGTGAACAACCGCCCACAGTACTCAGCCCAACGAGCCTTCTACCCATTAATGTCCGACACGAGGCGCCCATCTGCTGCTCGAATAGCACTCACCCGAGATGGAGACTTGGAACGGAGCTTCTTCAGGTTTCGGTAGGCAGGTCGGAGGCCATTAGCGTTCAAATGGCCCTCGACATCCTCAGCGAGGCTCTTGACATACCTCTCCTTGTCTCTCCCCAGGAGGGTTCTAGTCCGACGTAACAGAGCCCTGTGCTGGTCCTGGTTCCTAGCCAGCTTGGAAGCGCGACTCTCTTCGATTTTCTGCAGCGTGTCCGTCGAGACAAAACCACGCCTTGAGCTTGGGCGCTCCCCATTACACTCCTTGGCAGCTTGAAGGTATCCCGCAGTTATACAGAACAGAGTCCTCGAGGGCACCGAGCACATCAAACCGATTTGAGACTGCAACTGCATACTCATGGGCACATGTGAAGTCCTTCAGTTTCTCAAGATGAAACACAGTATGGTTAGCTCATGAGATTCTTCTGGACTTGACATGAAGCTTAAGTGTAGCTACAACAAGTCTGTGATCTGTTGCAAAAAACTCAGCACTACGGTAAACCCTGCAATTCTGGAGGATCTTCCAATGAGTACTAACGAGGACGAGGTCGATCTCCTTAGCTACCCCTCCGGCATTACTATACCATGTCCATCGGTGCAGCTCTGGTCTCTGGTACCAAGAACCTGCAATTATCAACCTTCTGGACCTCGCAAAATTCAGAAGCAGAGGACTGTTAATGTTTCTGGAACCGGAGCCATGGGGACAAACACATAACTCGTACCCATCTCTCACAGTGCCAATAGTAACATTGAAGTCGCCCAGGACAATGAGTGTGTCCCGATTAGGACACTGGTCTAATACAGAGTCGAGTTTGGCGTAGAACATCTCCTTCTCTTCAGTTTTACGCACCTCGGTAGGAGCAGACACTGCAACAAGAGACTTGAAACCCAGAGTGTGTTTCACCCTCACACACATTATACGCTCTTCAACCGGAGTAGCCTCAACAACTGACGGCTACAGTTTGCTGGAGATGCCTATAGCTACTCCCCGGAAATGGTCGCCATTGCTCATGCCGGACCAGTAGTCGGTGTAATCCCCACTACTGGTCTCGCCACTGCCAGGCCTCCTCGTCCTGGAGAGTCCCATTATATCCACCCTCAGCCTACTGAGCTCGCCCGATAGGTGAGGTAGTCGACGATCGTCTGAGAGGCTCAGAGCGTCCCACGAGCCCACACGAAGAACCTTCCAGAGGTTTATCCCAGGAGTGATTCGACGGGCAGGTGCCGCCTCTGCACCGCCCCGGCCACCCCCATAAGAAAAAGATGGGCTAGGGGGACCTACCACTCGATTTAGAGTGCGGGATTCCAGAGGGTTTTGCCCCGCACTCGTCGTACGCAGACCCCCCCCCCCCCTCCTGCGATCCAGCTCGCGTGGACTGAAATGAAGGCTATGATAAATTTAGGTGCTTCAACTTCAGCCCTGCCTGCACCTGACCTTACACACACACATACGCACACACAAACACACACACACACACACACCCCACACGCCACGCACGCGCACGCACGCACACACACACGCACAAACTCATATATATATATATATATATATATATATATATATAATATATATATATATATAATATATATATATATATATATATATATATTAGTGATAGGTCGATTGAAGTGTGGGGCAGGTGTATCCAGCTTCTTTCCTGTGAATACAGGAGTGAGGCAAGGGTGCGTCCTTGCCCCATCACTTTTCAACGCTTGTATGGACTGGGTATTGGACAAGGTTGTAGATCAAAGTGATTGTGGAGCATCCGTCGGCAACACCAGGATCACTGATCTTGTTTTTGCCGATGATGCAGTAATCTTTGCTGAGTCGCTGGAGGTCCTGGTGATGGCTCTCGAGGCGCTGCACGAGGAGGCAAAGCCTTTGGGACTTGAGGTCTCCTGGCTCAAGACCAAGGTCCAGGTGTTTGAAGACTTACTAGATGAAGTAGTACAGTCTGTTCATGCGTGTGGCGAGGACATTGAGATCTTGGAAAGTTTTACATACCTTGGTAGCGCAGTCCATAATGACGGCGGGTCACGTCAAGAAGTCTTACGGCGGATTGGCATAGCCCACGGTGTTATGGACTCGCTCAGCGGGAGTATTTGGCGTTGTCGGTACCTGTGCAGGAGGACAAAGATCCGGATCTTCAAGTCGCTTGTGATCCCTGTCTTACTCTATGGTTGTGAGACATGGACACTAAATAGTGACTTGAAGAGACGAATCAATGCCTTTGGTAATAAGTGTCTTCGCAGAATCATGGGGTATCGCTGGGATGATTACGTGTCAAATCAGCGATTGCACCGTGAGACTGAATCGAGGCCTATTACCTGCATAGTCCGTCAGCGCCAACTTCGGCTATATGGGCATGTGGCACGCTACCCTGAAACCGATCCTTCCCATCGGGTTGTATCTGTAAGAGACAATCCGGCGTGGAGGAGGCCAAGGGGGCACCCACAAGGCTCGTGGCTGGGGCAAGTTGATGTTTCTTGTCGAGAGCTGCTTGGTATGGGAAAGGAGCCTGCATGGGAACTCGCGCGTGGTGACCCCCGGGAGTGGCGTCGTAGGGTGGGCGAGGCGACGCGCCCCCCGGCGTATGCCCGCAATGATTGATTGATTGATACTGGTACTACTACTACTACTACTACTACTACTACTACTACTACTACTACTACTACTGCTACTGCTGCTTCTACTACTGCTAGTGGTACTACTACTACCACTAACCTTACTCCTCTAACAGCAACACCAACTCATACAATGACGAGTCAATCACAGGCTGGGCAAGCCAATCCTGGGGCTGCATTTCCTACTTCATTTAAGGTGTTACCCACAGAGGCATTCGTGCGACCATTTAGTGGAGATGAGGAGGTTTATAGCGCTTATCAATTTCTCACTCTATGTGAGGATGTAATGAGTAACTCAGACGTATGCAGGCCAGCAGATAAAATTGCTTGCATTCGATCTAGACTGCAACCTGGTTCGAGAGCTCAACAATTGATGCAGAGCACAGCACTTGCTGACCGGAAGATTGGGCAAGATTACGACAAATTCAGGGATAATTTCCTGAGAGTTTTCAGTGGTGAAGCAGCAACCACCGTAGTGAAACAGGTAAGTCATGTAACTAACTCAATAAAAACAAATTTGGCATCGCAAACTGTATGAGATGGGTCTATCGTGGCCATACGTTAACAGAGGGGTGCATCAAAATTCTAACGGAGGCACATTGGTGTACTGGAACATAAATTAGTATGGATAATATGTCCAAGTTTCTGGAACTGTTGTTCTATATGCTACATGTCCAGGGGAAGGTGCGTCGTGCAGCTCTTTCTTTGCCTTCCATCCTAAGGACGAGTTAGTGGATTTCATAACAGCCTTAGACGGCAAGCTTATGGAGTCAGAACATTCTATGGCTTTCACAGCCACAGTTGATGGAGTAAATACTACTATTCCAACACCGGAAAATAACACCTTCCGGCCTTCTTATGCAGTGGCAGCTGCGAGAGAGACAATCATTTCTCCCTACTGCAACAAGGTGGGACATACAGTAAAGAAATGCCCTCTGCAAGACAGCAGAAATGCGGAAGGCATCGCCAGTGGGTGATATCAAACTACAACACCACCCACGGCTCCGGGGGGATTCCTTCACCAGGATTAAATCTTCATTTTCCTTCCGGGGAAGAGGACAGCAGCAAAGGCACAAAATAAGTAGGGAATCCTACTACTGCGCGATCCACGGTACTGGTAATCACGATACCGACCGATGCTACCAGATAAAAGAGGCACGCGAAAACTATGAGCAAAGGTTGGCTGCTGGGAGAGGTAAGTCGTCGGGGGAAGACATGCGAGCCTCGTCGCACCATCCAGGTTAACTCAACACAACCGCGAGAGAGATTTTTCTCGCGCAGGCACGGCGTATTTGTCGATTTACCACAATATTGTGGCTGCCTGCCAACAAACAAACATCACGGCAATACCCACAAAGGTAAGCCATCAAAACCTTTCCCTGGCTGTGGACACTGGAGCTACAGTAAATGTACTCTCTGAAGAGTCGTATCAGACTCTAAAGAGGAGTGCACGTGGTGGCCGGTGGTCGTTACGCCAGTGATTTGAATGTGAAGGGGGTCACAGGTTCATCTCTGAAAATAAAGGGAGCAGTGATCTTACCTATTACTCTGAACAAAAAGGGGTTCCTCCGGTTCGTATGGAGCTCTATGTAGCATCCAACTTTCAGCTCACTGTAGACGGGCTGTTGGGTTTAGCTACGATGAAGTCTAATCGAATTGGGATGGATCCCAACTTAAATTTAATATCATTTAAAGGGAAGTAGTTAAAGGCGATGGATTCTCCTATGTCTCTGACTCCCCTAAATGTCAAATCACTCAGAGGGAAGAGAGGCGATAAGCGAGGGCCACCGACTGGTGTAGCTCCCTCAATTCATGTCTCTAACGCTCGCGTGAATCTTACAGCGGGCTGGAAATTTGTGAAGGCCACGATTGTCGGTAACCACGAAATCCCCGATCGTATGGCGATGCGTGCTCCAGTGGCGGTTCCAAATGCACCTATAGACAGTGAAGTATGTCTCGATGGCCCCAGTAAAGTAAAACGATTGGCCGTAGAGGCGACACTTAGCACTGTCAGAGTAGGACATGTCACATCAGCATTGGTTGTTAACACCACAGGTGGACCAGTGCGAGTTAAACATGGAGTTTTCCTTGGGGAAGGGTTGGTGTATGATCGAAAAGTGGTACATGAACCATTGGAGTTACCTACTGCTTGTGTTGCTACGGTGCAGAAGTCCGCCGTTGACATCGAGCAGCGTCTGGTACCAAACCTCAGTTCGCTTGTCAACGTCGTGGACTACCCGGAGTTAAAGCACTCTCTCTTGGAACTCTTGGGTCAGTACCGAGATGTCATAACACTCCCCGGTTAAGCTCTTGGTGCTACCGATACAGCGGAGCATCACATTAAACTCCAGGGACCAAACCTGTGTACATTCCTGCTTACAGGCTACCTCATAGCCAATGGGCTGTGGTTGAAACACATGTAGAGGAAATGTTGGAGCAAGGAGTTATTCAATACTCGTTTCACCCTGGAACAGTCCTTTGTTCCTTGTCCCTTGTCCCTTGTCCCTTGTTCCTTGTTCAAAGAAGGATGGAACTTTTCGCCCAGTTATTGACTTTCGGCGAGTGAATCAGGTCTCAGAAGATGACAGGTATCCGTTACCAGTCCTAAAAGACCTGCTCATGTCGTTAGGGCCGGGTAATACGATTTTAAGTAGCTTGGACCTTTTGTCGGAGTACTGGCAGGTACCCATGGCAGAATCCTCCAGAGAGGTTATGGCGTTCAGTACGCCGGGAGGTCACTACGAATGCCTTCGGATGCCGTTTGGCTTGAAATCCGCGCCGCCTTACTTTCAGAGAATGATAAATACTGTTTTTGACGGTATGATAGGTAACTCCGTGCTCGCATACCTGGATGATATTATAATTGATAGCAAAGTCCATGAGTCTCACTTTAAAACTTTGGAGTCAGTTTTGCAGCGACTGTTGTCAGCTGGTCTCAAAGCCAAGTTCACCAAGTGTGAATTTTTGAAAGCTAAGATTAGCTTCTTGGGCCATACTGTCGACCGGGAGGGACTCCACACCATGGACGATAAAGTATTGGCCGTCAAAAACTTTCCTCAACTCCAGAGGTTGTGATTGTTAGATCCTTTTTGGGACTAGCGGGATTTTACCGCCCCTTTATCAAAGATTTCGCCAGAATGGCGTCTCCCCTAAACCAGCTGTTAAGAAAAGATGTCTCATTTCACTGGGATGCTCCTCAGGAGCAAAGCTTCGAAGAGTTAAAACTTGCACTCGTGAACGCTCTTGTCTTGGCATTCCCAGATTTTTCAGCTCCATTTGAGCTATGTATAGACGCTTCGGCTAAGGGACTTTGGGCAGTACTAATGCAAAAGAGTGAAAGAGGGAAGAACCGTGTAGTCGCGTATGCGAGCAGAGTTCTTATCCCGGCAGAAGTAAATTATTCCGTTACACATCAAGAGACCCTCGGAGTAATTTGGGCTCTCAAACAATTTAAAGACGTTATTTTTTGCTATCCAATAACTGTCTATAAACCCACCATGCAACCGTTACTGAGTTATTTAAGGGTAAGAATTTATCCGGTTGGCTTGCACGATGGTATCTGACGATCCAAGAGTTTAACCCAACCTTCAAATATTTGCCCGGACGTGCAAATGTGGTAGCGGACGCGTTATCGCGAGACGTTCCGGTGGTGGGTGCGGTCACAGGGGAAAATCCCGTGCCGAATTTTTCACTCAATTTTTCACGAATTGGGCGTCGAACAACGTAAACATTAAATTTGGGGGAAGGTCATCTATGCCTTAGAGTCTGGCGATCAGACCTCCTTACCAGCATTATCAGTGAATTACTCGCAATATTTCCTGTCGATTGACAAGGTACTGTGCCGACATTGGCCACAGAAAAGAGACCCAGTGGAACAATATGTTTTTCCTGACGTTTTCGTTCCGCGGTACTCAAAATTGTGCACGATGTGCCCCTGGCTGGACATCCAGGACGTAATCGTACCCTAGCAGCCGCAAGGCGTGTGCATTTTTGGCCCACGATGCGTGTGGACATTGAAGAATATGTTGCCAGGTGTGTTTCTTGTGCCCAAAACAAAGGGGCGGCTCCAAGACCCTCCTCCTATATTAGAATACCCATCACCTGAGGAACCATGGGACGTAGTTGCTATAGATCTTCTACAGTTACCCAAGAATCATCACGGCTCACAATATCTTCTGGTGTATGTAGATCACTTTTCAAGGTTTGTAGTCCTTGCACCGCTGAAGAATAAAACAGCTGCGACTGTAGCCCATGCATTAATAACTCATTTTTTCTGCCCTTATTCCACACCAAGAGTATTGCTCATTGATAATGGTGCAGAGTCCGTAATGCATTGCTTATGGAGATTTGTACATTCTACAATATTAAGCAGACTTTCACGGTCGCATACTTTCCAAGCTCTAATGGGCTGGCGGAGCGCGTTAACAGGAAGATCCTTGACGCGTTGAGGCCTGTTGTAAACAGTTTGCACGACAATTATGAAGATTGGTTACCCTACGTGTCGGCTTGCATTAATAGTTCAGTTAGCGAGTCCACGGGCAAGTCTCCTCACTACATACTTTATGGTGCGGATAAACGGATGCCATATGACCTATTGGCCAAGCCCAATAAACCTGTGTATAACATAGATAGCTATCTGGATCAGCATTTGCATGTCTTTACTAATATACACAAAAAGGTCAAGGACAGGCTACAAGCTTCTCGTGCCGAGATGATGGCACAACAACATAAGCGTGCGGTTCCTATTACTATAAGAAAAGGGGATACCGTAATGGTTCAGAGTCCAAGTAGGAATTCCAAGTTGGCGCCGAAATTCTTGGGCCCGCGCCTTGTTGGTGGTGAGAAGCATGGCAATACGTTTGAGGTATTGGATCCACTGCTTCAAATTGTTCAAATAATTCATAATGACAGGTTAAACAAGACCAAAGCCCGACGTGACCCGGCTTTGGTGGCAGCGGTGGGATAGTAACCGCAAGTCTTTTTTTAGTGAGGAGGATTTCTTTCATACGCTGGGTAATGGTCAAGATGAATTAAATTTGCAACCCTTGTTCAGACAGGATGCTATTCAGCACTACTATCCGGTCTTGTAAGTAACGCTTACCATGGATGTTATTGTAGTACATGTCACCTATAAGTCATCAGAGATTTTTGAGACTTATCGGGTGGAATCTTTTCAATTTTTCTATTAATCAGACTTTTATAACACAGGACTTACTATCATCTCTAGGTTTTAGTGGCTGACGATCTGTCTCTATGCATCTGGCCGACTAGGGGATCTATTTACCGCTTCACTATTTGCCTTCCTTCATATTTAAGGTGGCATATGTGAATTTGACATTTTTAAAGGTAGTCCAGTTGAAACATTGAATCCCTTTCATGGGTATCAATATTTTTTATGAGCGAACATAATGTGACTGTCGTTTGCCCTTACGGAACTTCCTATCAACGGCTTTCTGGTCACTATGTAAGTGTTGGTTTTTGTTTTGCTTCCAAGAAGTTTTTACAAGAAACGTCTCCACTGTTTCCGCTCAAATCTCTTCAAAGTTTAGCATTCTCTAGAATATCTTTTGTTCCTAATACCTTCTCTGACGAGTCGCAGTATACCGCGGCTCTGGAGAACGCCTCTCCTGATCATCCAAACCCCATTGTTTTCTATCCCAGTGTACTATAGCTACTTTGTTGTTGTGTTAAGCGAACTATCACGTTAGGCAAGTATCTTTTATGTGGAAAAGTTCAATCTTCACAGGTCTGACAGGTATAGCACATTTTTTACATGGTTAAGTACATTTTCTTATGCCGCGTGGGCGCGCCAGGCGCGTGACCGAGCGATGTTAAGGCATTATAAGGGTAGAAACGTATGTATGTATGTATGTAAAGTATGATGTATGTATGTATGTATGTATGTGGGGTGTGGCACCAGTGTGGCACGTTGTGTGGCCGCCCTCACCAATGCTGCCGAGTCAGCGGGATGAAGGGGCCGGGCCGTCAGGGTTAAAAAGATGTGAGAGTTGTCATGTAAGTATATAAAGCATCTCTTATAATTATATAAATGGTAACATAATAGATATTTATGTAGAGTAGTTATACTATCAGTTTATTATATGGTAGAAAAATTATTTGCTCATTACTATATGTTTAATAGTGGAGCAGAGGTATATGTAGATAAATAAACATAGTAATTGCCAACTGCTTGGCAGAGGAGTGAGCCACCCCTCGCCAGAGGGGTTTCGGCAGAAGGGCTTGAGCCGAGGTTGAGAACGGAGATTGTACTTACGAGGGATTCCTCATATACATATTTCGTCAGGTGTATAGTTTTAAACTGAAATTATACGAACTGCCTCAATTACCCTGGCGTCTCTCTACATCCTCACGACACCACTAATATTCCCCACGAAACAGCTTGATTTGAACGTGTGTTACTGGACGATTAACTCAACCTCACATTCCAAGTGAGTCTACCTATGTGACTAATTACTCGCGTAAAGGAATATCCAGAACAAAATATAGAAATGTAAATTTGAATAGTAACACATAAGGTAGTACAAGTATATATAATTTATATTAGCAGTGAAATAGAGAAATATGAATTAGAATGGTAACCCATATATGTATGTTTAAGCTAAGAATAATCTACACATTCCAGTAAACTCAAATATAGTTATCAGTATTCCAGCTGAAGCTCCTGACTGTAAAACCTATATGAATACTACATAAATTAAAAACAGAAAAAAAAAGAAAAAAAAGAGATAACGAGGAGGAAAAAGCACAACACTATGCTAAATGAAATATGCAAATGAAATGAGTGAGAGAATAAAATAGTAAGAGGGAGAGAGATAATGAGCACTAAAGATAAGGTTAAGGTGTAAAATTTTTAAAAAGCAGGAGGTGGAGGGATGAAGGAGGAATAAAAGGATGAAGAGAAGACCAAAGGAGTTTGAAATAAAAATATAAAAAATCGAAAAAAATATTGGGAAGGATTGAGGGGGAAAAAATAATAGCATTGAGCAATTCATAGACGAAACTAAGCTTTCTGTTCGTAATCTGCGCTACACATTATCACGATTATACATTCTAGTAAAAATAAGCATCCTATGATCAAAATAGTTTTATAATGAATACCTAAAAGGCAATTTTTACCATATTTTTTTATATTATAAGACTTATATGAACTTACTACCATTTATTATCTATAAAACGGTGTATGTTCAAAGAAAAATTGGTTAGGATTTACATGTATACCTTTAGATCAGAAATGAAATACATTTGCTTATCTATGGAAAACTAAAATAAGTGTGGGAATTTATGTCACCTACATATATTGAATAAGAGGTCTTACCTAATCAAAACCCACCGTCTATCTCATTCCGACACAATACCCCAGCTAGTCAACTAACTAGGATACTTATCGGTGGATAGTGGGTTGAAATAGCTGTAGGCTTTTGATTAATACTGCCTGTCTTGTGATCCGAAGTGGTCGCCGTGATCGAGGCCGCCCGTGAAGGACAGAGGCGGAGGGCTGGAGGCTGTGTGCTTTGATATGGGCGTCAGGAGGTTTTTCATAACCCAGTTATCTTGACGCGCGGCTATAATCTCTTGTGTCGTATTTCAACACGTCCTTTGATTTAACACTTATATGTACAAAATGACGTATGTACAAATCTCTTCATTAATAAATGGAGAAGAGATGTTAATCCCGTGAGGGCTGGAAGTGTACTTACTCTAAACCAGCGGCGGTGACCGGCCGCACAAATCCTACCTACACGTGTCAATTGTCGGTGGCGGCGAGGCACCTCTACCAATACCTGCCACGTATACACGCAGGATAGGAGCAATATTATAACGACGACCAGTAGCCAGTCGCTCCAAAGTAAGGTGCTAATATAAGGTGCAAATGCTTAATAACCACTGGGAATGCTCATTTATATTAGCCCAGTACTTATCATTTACTGAAATTACCTTATATTAATACCCATTACCATTATAATTATAAATATACATCCCTACGCTCTCCTTGATGAGCGGACAACACATACCTCACAAGGGGGGGCAAACAAACCACCACTCTACCAATTATTGAGAGGGTGGTTGGTGGATAATTTCCACAATAAGGTCTAGCAATACAAAAAGTATAAAGGAATGGTATAAAGGAATATGAATATAAGTTTACTGATTTCTAATATTTTCAAATATTCATCAGTTTTGCTTCGAATTCCAAGTATGTAGGGGAAATGTCTGGCAATCAATATCTCTCTCTCTCTCTCTATCGATGCATGCAAGAATGCATATCTCTCCTCTCTCTCTCTCTCTCTCTCTCTCTCTCTCCTCTCCTCTCTCTCTCTCTCTCTCTCTCCTCTCTCTCTCTCTCTCTCTCTCTCTCTCTCTCTCTCTCTCCCCTCTCTCTCTCTCTCTCTCTCTCTCTCTCTCTCTCTCTCTCTCTCTCTCTCTCTCTCTCTCTCTCTCTCTCTCTCTCTCTCTCTCTATCTCTCTCTCTCCTCTCTCTCTCTCACTCATTTCACAAGATAAATACTATATATAGAGATCGACTTTCCCCGGGTGCTCTAATGGCTCTCACTTTGACAATATTTTCAATGGAATGGAGGAGCCAAGGCTGCCCTGCGTATTGTAAATTTTCTATGAAGGAATTATTGCATCTCAACATCCTCGAGTAGGAAATGTTGGGATTCATAACGTCAGGAAGACCATTGATCTGCTTTCTTTTCTTCTTCAATAACTGTCTTTGGGTCAGAATATTTAATGCCATCCCTGTTGAATAATTTTCCTTTCCCTTTACATTTTCGTCTACTTCAAATCTATTGTTTTTTGCCCTTGTTTTATTCAGCTGATTCTATTCTTTCACCACTGGCTCCTCTCTAATGCTACTGAGATATGTTTGAGTAATCAAATATATGTAAAAAACATTACTTGTATCTAAAGAAAGGTTTGTTCGTATTTCTTAATGTAAGTACGTAGCTCGGAGGGGGGGGGGTCTGTACAAAGGAGTGCCACTGTACACTGTTAAGAAATAGCGTGGTGAGGCGTGACCGGTGGTAATTTAGATTCAGACAGACAGATGAAGAGGCTGGCTCAGTGGCGGTTACTGTTTATCATTGCTTAATCTTCAGCTGTTGAGAGAGAGAGAGAAAGAGAGAAATAGAGAGAGATCGTATACATAAAACTAATATGCACTACTGTATGCAACAAAATAAGAATATCAATGATAATAATAATGATAATAATAATAATAACAAGACTTACCTGCCGACACCTGCGTCTCCCACATATCAGGTGAGTAAGCGTCCCACGAAAGGCCTTCGAAGGGGTCCTGTGCCCTGGAGGAGGCTGAGAGAGAGAAAAAAAAGAGAGAAAGAGAGCGAGAGAGAGAGAGAGAGAGAGAGAGAGAGAAGAGAGAGAGAGAGCGAGAGAGAGAGAGAGAGAGAGAGAGAGAGAGAGAGAGAGAGAGAGAGAGAGAGGAGAGGAGAGAGAGAGAGATAGAGGAGAGAGAGAGAGAGGAGAGAGAGAGAGAGAGAGAGAGTGCCAGTCAGGAAACTGACCGTACTGTCACCTCTGTTCTGGTGACGTCAGAGCAGGTTGAGCGGCTGATCAGTGCGGTGGATATGTGTAAAGCCACCGACCCGGATGAAGTCAGGCCACGGCTCCTCAAACACTGCGCCAAGGAGCTGTCAAGTCCTCCCTCTACTGTCTTCAAGTCATGCCTGAAGGAAAACAAGTGGCCTTCAATATGAAAGGAGGCGCGTGTGGTTTCGGTCCACAAGAAAAACTCGAGGTCAGAGCCCAGCAATTAGAGAGAACTGCAACTCCGAAATGCCAGTGGTCGCTGGCAGTTTTAACTCACAATTTGGTGGAAAAGTTGGGTTTTAAACTTGAAAGAAAAATATGGCTTATTTCCACTGCACTTTTAAAAACACCCCAAGTATAATATTAAGAACGATTTTTTTCTATATGTTATATTGTATAGAAGCCTGATTCTGTAAAACATTGTATATAACCAAATAACCAAGTAGGTTATAGTTTGAGGAGCGAGGTAAATCCCTACTCTTGATATTTATAGTCAAACGAATGTTTAGAAGTTTCTTACCTAGGCGGGTCATATTTTCCTGTATTATTGTGTATCAATCAGTAGAAAGCCTGGAAAAGTGAAATTTGATTCGACGCCGTGAAGTGGCAATGTTTTGATTCAATCCCCCGCCACAATCTCCCACCCCACCACTCCCCGCCGCGGCGTATCGCCTCCACAATTATAACCTACATTGTCGCAGCAGCAAGCGATTTCGGCATTCCTTATTCTTCGTTTTTCCCAAAGGGATTGCTTATTGTATTTTGACAAGCGTTTTGCCAGGAACGCAGCAGTACTGTCTTAGAAAACAGTTTTGGAACCGCCCCAATTTTACATGCCCCCAATAGGCATGTAAAAAAAAATATTAAGCTTTGCTACACGAGGCGAGTAATTTGCATTAAATTGCTATTATAGAACGTTCCATCGTAATGCATGTCATCCAAAATAATTAGTAGAACAACAGAAGAACTATATTTTTTGGTTTTCAGATGCGGTGCATCAATGTTTTTCGCGAAATTAATTATGAAAAATATTAGTCGCGGAGGGAAAAACACAGTAGACCAACCTTTGAGTTAAAACTGCCAGCGACCACTGGCATTTCTCGAGTTTCATTTCTCTCTAATTACGGGCCCCACTCCTTATCACTGGGTGGGCAAGGTCATGAAAAAATAGGTCTTTAGTAATATTTAAACACCTGAGTGAGAACAATCTCTCCCACCAGACATTTTGGGCTCGCCCCGCCGTCCACAACAGACCCCCTCATGTTCTCTCCAAAGACTGGCAGGACGCCCTAGATCAGTGATTCCCAAGGGGGTTTTCCGGGGAACCCGGGGTTCCGCCGACCAACCAGGGTTCCGCGAAAAAACCGTAAAAAAATTTTATGGCTATTACAAAAATGACAGTGTTTTAATTTCATAACTAATCCTACTAAACAAACACGCACAAACACTTTCCAACCCCAACATACTCGTACGTGTCAGTCAGAAAATGTTATAGTATGGGAGAAAATAATATGCATAAATTAAAAAAAAAAATACTTTTTCCCGGGTGGGGGATCGCCCTTCATTCCACTCCGAAATTTGGGCGACACGGGGGTTTGGGTGGGGGAGGGTGACGAAACCCCCGTAGAGTATCTACGTTCACGATCCCCAGCCCAGCCGTTAAAACCCATCTTCCTTCGTCATTTTAAAGCAGCGAAACCCGAGTGAAACTTTGTGTTAATTAATTACCTTTATTATTATTTTGATAGGGGATTTTAAAGACTGAAGATGTTCAAATTTGAAAAAAAAAGATGTCGGGAGAGGAGGACATGACGAAGAACAAAAAATCCCACACCCAAATAAAGAAAGGAAAATGAGGATGTTAAAAAAAAAATCGCTTTAAAATGACAGTTATCTGGCTTTTGGGCTTTACAGGCTGGAGAAGAAAAAACGTCCACTTCCTTGTGCATTGTTTGGGGGGAAAAAAGCTCGCTAACCAGCATGGCCCCAGCCCCCCAATTTAAAGCGCCCTTTTAACTCAAATCACAGCCCTGTCAAAAAAAAAACGGGATTTTTTTTGAAGACTCTTGGTTTCACAGCAGAAATAAGGAAAAGTTTTTGAAAAGAAGGTAACCACATGATAACCCCCAAAGAAGAAAGCTTTTTAGTGGAGCTAGTTCCAAGAAAATGAAAAGCCACTATTGCAGAAAGCCTTAATGCCTGCTTGCAAAAAAATTGGGGAGAAAAATGCTGGGTTGAAGAAGCAAAGTAAATTAAACGGGGTTCTGTTTCTGATAATAAAAATTAGTAGGCGTGACGATGACCTGTCCACAATTTTTTTCTGGTATTTTGTCTGAAATACTGCAAAATAACAACTTTTGCTCGCTAAGTAAATGAACAACTGATAAAAAGGTAAGTCAGCTGTGGCTTAGTGTACGTTTTTGAAAATGAAGGGGGTATGGAAAATTATTTTTGCTGTAAAAAATGCCAGAAACTATTAAAAAGGCCACGACTTTAAAACATCTTTCTTCTTCCCTGGAATCTTGTTTTTTTTCCCATGGAACCGTGCGTTGGAATCTGCACTGAGGTGCCCCCTCAATGATTGGCTCAGTAAAAAAGGCTTTGTATCACGCGTGAAAAAAAAAAACCCTAAATCTAACAAATCACTGCTTTCTCCCCCGAGAAGTTTTTGGTTAAAAAAACTATTTGGGGGTTATTTAAAAAAAGTCCTTGGGGTATAAAGTGAACATGGTTAACTTTATAAAACCCGCGCCCCTGAAGTCTCGCATTTTGCAAGGTTGTGTGAAAACAGCAAAAAAATCACGTGACCTTCTCCACACACAGGGTCGATGGCTTTCGAGAGGTAAAATTTTGACAAGGGGGTTCAGCTGGACGGAACTGCTGCTTTTCTTCAAAGAAATAATAAATCTAGTTTATTGATGCTTTTAAACTAAAACTGGCAAAAAGAAAAGAGCTATTAGCCGAATTATCACATTTAAATACTTTAACCGCATGCAGGTGCGAAAGGGAAAAATTCGCTTCCACGACAAACTTCTTGCATTTAAG
>JACEEZ010020618.1:20000-30000 GCA_016584305.1 Chionoecetes opilio | reverse complement strand
TCTCTCTCTCTCTCTCTCTCTCCTCTCTCTCTCTCTCTCTCTCTCTCTCTTCTCTCTCTCTCATCTCTCTCCTCTCTCCTCTCTCTCTCTCTCTCTCTCTCTCTCTCTCTCTCTCTCTCTCTCTCTCTCATATTTGTTTGTTTTTTCACATTCCTTATTTTCCTTTTTTTTGTTGCTATGTCTGTTTTTGTCTGTTTCCTTCTTATTCTGAATTTATCGTCTCCTCCTCCTCCTCCTCCTCCTTCTCCTCCTCCTCCTCCTCTTCTTGCCGAAAAAATTTGCAAGACTTTTTAAAATGACGTATACAGCACCTTAGACAAAGTCCCTCTTACGATATTAAAGTCGCACGGCATACCTGGAAATTTCTGAAGCTGGCTTGAAGACTGTCTTTCCGAGAGAAAGCAGCATGTCGCAATTAATGGAAAAGCATCTAGCTGGCAAAATGTTTCAAAAAGTGTACGGCAGGGATCTGTGGTAGGTCCTGTACTTTTCTTAATCTATGTAAACGATATTGACGAAGGCCTCACCTGTAAGATATCAAAGTTTGCGGACAATTATAAAATAACGAATAAAGTAATCACAACTACCGATAAGATGCAATTGCAATCTGACCTTGATCGCTTAGTTAGTTGGGCAAATAAGTGGCATATGAAGTTAAATACGGGTAGAAAGTATATATAACGTTTTGCATATAGGAAGTGATAACGATCAAATTCACTACTCAATGGACGGACGTGAACTTTCCAATGTCACAGAAGAAAAAGACTTGGGGATTATTATAAGCAGCGATTTCAAGCCCAGTAAACATTTTTCAGAAGTTATTAAGAGGGCCAACAAATTAGCTGGTTGCATAGGGAGAACGGTCGACAGTAGGTCTGAAAAAGTCCTTCATACACTTTTGAATGCAATCGTGCTTCCACATTTTTAATGTTGCGTTCAGCTATGATCACCCTACTATAGAAAAGATATAGTCAAGCTGGAGAGAGTACAAATTTAAGTTACTAAAATGATTCAGAGCTTGCAAAACAAGCCTTACGAAGAGTGATTGAAAGAAATTAACTTGTTCGGTTTGTCAAAAAGTAGATTGCGGGGAGACTTAATACAAATGTTCCATGGCTTCGATAATGTTAAAATAAACGATTATTTGAATATTGATTGGACAAGCACTTCTCGTATTAATGGATACAAGATCATTGGTAAGTGATATTGATCACATAGAGCAAAGCACTTTTTCTTTAATAGAGTTGCTGATATTTAGAACTCTCTTCCAGCACAAGTAGTTAATAGTAACACGGTTGAGGCGTTTAAGAACAAACTAGATAAATACTTAGCATCAACTAACCAACTCATTTCTTTTATGTTTTTACCATGTTTAGCTTCGATTTTGTTTCTCCTGTAAGCTTTCCTATCAAATTCCATGGCTGTTTTTCAATACTGTGTGGTGATTTTTTCTCACTTTTTTGCTGCCGGCATCGGCCGGAGGGAAAGTTGGGAGCCTTCAACTTTGCTACTATTTTACCTCTAACACGTAGAAACTATAGTGGTAGAAAGTAGTCACACAGGCAACTTCGTTTGGCTCATCAGAGTTGTTGCTGTCTGTTCTTTCTTTGTACTCCTTTGTATTCCCCCTGCTCCTCTCATCTCCCTTCCCTTCCATTTTCTACACCTGCGCGTCCTTCCCCTCCACATATTTATCACGGTCAAGTTGAGGCTGTCAGCGGACTAAATCTCTCTCTCCTCTCTCTCTCTCTCTCTCTCTCTCTCTCCTCTCATCTCTCTCTCCTCTCCTCTCTCTCTCTCCTCTCTCTCTCTCTCTCTCTCTCTCTCTTCTCTCTCTCTCTCTCTCTCTCTCTCTCTCTCTCCTCTCTCTCTCTCTCGCTCTCTCTCTCTCCTCCTCTCTCCTCTCTCTCTCTCTCTCTCTCTCTCTCTCTCTCTCTCTCTCTCTCTCTCTCGCTCGCTCGCTCCTCCTCCTCCTCTCTCTCTCTCTCATCTCTCTCTCTCCCTCTCTCTCTCTCTCTCTCTCTCTCTCTCTCTCTCTTCTCTCTCTCATCTCCTCTCTCTCTCTCTTCTCTTCTCTCCTCTCTCACTCTCTCTCTCTCTCTCTCTCTTCTCTCTCTCTTCTCTCTCTCAACTCTATTGTTGTTCCTATTTTCAAGGCTGGTAACATGAATGAACCTAATAACTACCGCCCTATTTCTCTCTTACCAATTATTACCAAGGTACTAGTAAAAGTAATCGCATCTCAGCTCATCCAGTACTTAGAGACCAATCGCCTCCTTAGTAAAACTCAACATGGCTTTAGGACCGGCTTGTCTACGGATCCAGCTCTTTTAAAACTTTCTAACAAGTTATATTCAAATATTGATACAAAAAAGGTCTCCCTCATTGCCCTCTGTGACTTATCCAAAGCATTCGACAGCGTCAGCCATGATATATTAATAAATAAATTGTTCAAGTTAAACATCGACTCCTTCTGGTTTCAAAGCTATCTCAGCGGCAGGACACAATCCGTACGTATAGAAAAATGCATATCCGAGAAGACAGGAATATCCCATGGCGTTCCCCAAGGGTCTGTACTAGGTCCTATTTTATTTATAATTTATGCAAATGATCTCTCGTCCTTCTTTTCTGAATGTGAAAGTATACAATATGCAGATGACACCCAGTTAATTCACACAGGCAGTGTTAACAATATACAAGACTTAATGCTTAGGAGCGAACAATCACTAAAGAAAGCACAACAGTATTTTCACAGGAATGGCCTAATGTTAAACGCCAAAAAGACTCAATGTATGTTTATAGGAACACGAGGACTTTTGTCACAGATTCCCCCTGACATATGTATGCATGTTGACGGGAATCTAATTACCCCTAGCAGATCATTAAAGAACTTGGGCATACACTTTGACAACCATATGCAGTTTAATGAACACATCGACGCATTGTACAGGAAAACTTATGGAACCATTGTCCACATAAACAGACTCCGAGACTATTTAAACCAGACCACCAGGATCTCAATAATACAGTCACTGGTCCTAAGTATACTGAATTAGGCATTAAGATTTGGGGAACATCCAACATCACACATATACAACGTGTGCAAAGGCTCCAAAACTTTGCAGCAAAAGTTGCTTTAGGAGGGGCTGCAAAGCATGACCATGTCACACCCTAATTAAAAGACCTTGGATGGCTGAAAATAAATAAAAAATATCACTTTGAGCTAGGAGTAGCCGTGTACAATATATTTAATAATAGAGTACCTGACTGGTTGTTTTCACTGCCCAAAGTGAGAGATATGTACGAACAACCAGTCAACACTAGACAACAGCAACAACTTCATGTGCCAAAATGCAACACATGTTTGGGAACAAGGTCCCTTCATGTGGCTGGACCTGCTTTCTGGAACAGCTTGCCAAGCCAAGTTAGAGATGCTACCTCCTTGCACACTTTTAAAAGTCACTTAAAAAATCACCTTGTATGTAAACAATTCTTACTCTAATTTTTGACGTCCATACCTGAAATGTATTTTAATCTAAACTAACACCTTTTTTATAACTTTTACTGTATGTTTTTATATACTTTTAGGAAGTCTTACTTTTTATTTATGTTTTCATTAGGATTTTAATGTTTTACAATTTTTATGTATTCTAATATATTTATTTGTATATAGACCATTGTAAGACTCATTACTATGTTAAAAGAATAGCCATTGTAACAATGGAAATATAATTCTGATTCTGATTCTGATTTTCTCTCTCTCTCTCTCTCTCTCTCTCTCTCTCTCTCTCTCTCTCTCTCTCTCTCTCTCTCCTCTCTCTCTCTCTCTCTCTTCTCTCTCTCCTCTCTCTCTCTCTCTCTCTCTCTTCCTCACATCTGTGGAGCCCGGCCGCTCCACTACAGATTTCCTCATGCTCCTCTCCAAAGACTGTCAGGACGCTCTAGAATCTAGATGAACGCCTGGATACACTTGTGGTGGCCCTGGATATTGCTGGAGCCTTTCATAGGGTGTTACACGCGGGGCTTATTGAAAAGCTTCGCGTCAAAGGTCTCCAGGGTGACCTACTACTGCTGCTCGAGGATTACCTCCATGGGAAGGACCCTTCAGGTGGTGATCAACGGGCAGTTATCACGGCCTTCCCCCATACAGCCCTCAGTTCCACAGGGTTTCGTGCTGGGCCCAATACTGTGGAATATATACATCGATGACCTCCTCCGGCAGCTACCAACAGTGGAAGCATATGCTGACGACTGCACACTTGTCTGCTCTTACTGGCGCCCCGACAGCCAGCGCGCTGTCAGTGAGCTGAACAGGCAGCTTAGACTGGTGGAGGAGTGGGGAGAGTCGTGGCAAGTCAGCTTTGATTCGGAGAAGACACAAGCGATGGTCATCTCACGGTCCCCAGATGCCTCTCAAACCGTCTCAGGAAGATTGTGTTTTGGAGGCAAGACACTGCCGCTCCAGGATCACATTAAGATTCTGGGAGTGTCTGTGGACCGTGGCCTGCGCTTCGATCACCACCTTGCTGGTGCTGTCCACCACGTCTCTCTGCACGTGCCTGTCCTGCGGAGGGTGGCGTGAAGCCTCGACTCACGAGGCATCCTCACATTGTACAAAGCCCAGATACGGCCGTGTATGGAGTATGGTGCCTTTTCATAGATGTCAAGTGCAGTCACCCACTTGCAGAGACTGGATGCAGTACAGCGACGTGCCCTTCGACTGGGGGGATAGATGAGGACCAACAGTCGTTTTCCTGGCGTGACTCGCGGGGAGCACCGCCGGGCGTGCAGCGCTGGTGGTTGTCAAAAAGTCAGGTGCAGGAGGTCCCTCCCCTCAGCTCGCTCACCCTTCCTCACGAGCTGTGCAGAGAGGGTTCAAGGACTACACCCTTTAGTGACGTGCTTGTGAAGCCCGCTACACACTCGAGGCAGCCCCAGCGCCCCTACACACCCCAGGAATGCGGGTGGGTTTTTCAGGGCACCCACACCTGACGTACAAAACAGGGCCCCACACCCAAGTGAAATTTGGGCTGCCCCCAGGTGGGGGGAAACGAAACGTCCCCGCTAGTGATGTGCTTTTTTATTGACACTTAAAAATATTTAGTAAATTTAGCATGAAATTTTCTCGTTTTTTGTATTTTGTAGTTTTGATCTTTTTGATACCCCTTCTTTGTATAGGTTTTTAATATGTTGCACATAAAAACTTTAAAAATTTAGGCCTTATTGTATTTTTTTTTTTTTAAATCTTAAAAAAAAGTGCAGTTGAGAAACACACACCACAACACACACACAACACACACACCACACACACACACACACACACACCACACACAACACACACACACACACACATACATAAACATTTTTTTAAAAAAAAAGAAACAAACAGCAAAATAAAAAACGATAAGCAATATTTTCCAAACACAAAAACACAGTCATTTAAAAAAAGCTCTAAAAAAACACCATATATAAAAAAACGAAATAAGGGGGAAAAACAAGTTAAAAATCAGCCCCTCCTCCGGTAGGCTCTGATTTTGATAACAAAAGGTGAAGGATAACCTGATACCCTTAAGCCTTGAAAATAATCGGATATCGGAAGGCCATAATTTTAAATGCGCTGTAATTTATCTTTTTTTTCCTTCTTATTTTTTATGGTATGGGGGAGAGAGAGAGAGAGCGGGGGAGAGAAAAAGAGAAAGAGAAAGAAAAGGAGAGAGAAAGAGGGAGGAAGAGAGAAGAGGGGGAGAGGGAGAGAGAGAGAAGAGAGAGAGAGAGAGAGAGAGAGGAGAAGAGAAGAGAGAGAGGGAGAAAGAGAGAGAGAGAAGAGAGAGAGAGAGGGAGGAGAGAGAGAGGAGAGAGAGAGGAGAAGAGAGTGAGAGCATCTCATCGTTGTGGGTGATCTAAAACCAACCCTTGTCCAGAGGCAGTTTGACGAGCTTTTGCGGTGTTGGACTCCCCAATCACGCGACTTCCCCCCCAATCCAGGGTCTTCACTTGCCCCTGTAATCACCGTTTCCCCTGCAGTATAGTGCTGCCGCCCCGCTAGAAAAACAGTGGGTTCCGCCGCCCACCGGCTTTTTCCCCAAAAGATCAAGCTGGCCACGACAGGAGAGGCAGTGACTCGCACCAACGGCTATGGGACAAGGGAATGAATCAATGAAGGCAACACTTGAAAACATCGTGTGGTCTTACGTGTTTAAGGTGCGTTGACAAGAATGAAGAATTTTACAGAAATCCGTTTCCTGCCAAAAGAAGTTTTGTCCCCTGCCAGAAAAAACCGTCAAAACCGGGAGACCACCCCGGGTTTTTGGCTTAAGCAGGAAAGCACAACAAAAAAAGCAACCTGGCGCGATATAACCCCCACCCCACAAGAGACTTTAAACCCAGAAAAAGGGCCCTGTAAAAATATGAAAGGATTTTCCAAGAGGGACCAACAACGGAGGGACACCTCAAGCGAAAGCAACAGGCTATCAGGGGGCACAAAAGGTTGGTGGAGCAGCATCAAACAACAACAAGGTTTCCCACTGAGCCCGCATCCCCCGCCGCTACAACCCGGATGGCTCTGTTGTCACAAGTCACCGGGTAAGGCTCAGGTGTTGGTGCCCACCTCCAGATGCATTTCCTGACCCCGAACGTGAACCTCCTGCAGTTCCGGCTCTAACCCAAGGGCCGCCCTAGGGGAAATCACCATACCACGGACGAGGGGTTGCAACAACTTCAACAAGGGTCCCAAAAAGGGGAAAACGCTCGAACTGTAGCATGAGCCCTCAACTGCTTAAAAATGTGCCCTTTCAACTTTCTGTGCTCTTTTACATCTTCCCGGGGGTGCCTTTTTATCTAGGGAGTGGCCATTTAGTGGAAAGTCGGAGATTTTGTGCTATCCACAAAAGAAGACAGGGGGATCCCAAAAATACCCCCCATTTCCCCCCTCTCCGTTGTTGGGGAAAATTTTGGTCCATCATTGCCCCCAAAATACTACTTTTTTTAGCTCACCGATTGAAAAATTTACGGCAATTGGGGTTCGACAGGGGAATCCCCAGCGACCTTCTTCTCCTCATTCAAAAGCCCGGAACCAATCCCCAGATCGGGGCGTCGTCGACCTCTTTGTCGTCGCCCTTGACATCGCTGGGGCCTTTTATAGGGTGTGGCATCAGCGCTCGCTACCAAGTGAGAAACCCGGGGATCTGCGGGACCGTTGCACCTCCCGCAAGATTACCTCCCGAAAGAACTTGCGCGTGCTGGGAATGGTCACCTTATATTCCAAACAAACCATGTCCCTCAAGGAAGTGTACTCGGGCCTTACTATGGAACGTTTTCTTTCAACGACATCCTCAGCTGATTCCCGAGCAAAAGTGTACGCAGACGACTGTACTCTCACATTGTGAGAGGAGTGACCCCAAAAAAAAATCATTCGCACAACCCGGGGACTGCAAAACCGCCTCCTGGGGCAAGAATGGAATCCCTTTGCACCAACAAACCCAAGCCTTTCCCCATCTCCCGAGGCAAGATGCGTCAACTGAGACCAATACGCTATTCTCCTGGAAGGCAAAAAAAACACCCCCAGGAGTATTTAACATTTAGGGGTTAGTTCGATGTGGGCCCCACATACACCCGCCACGTCAGGAAAGGTCGCGAAGGATGCGCCTGGAAACTGAGCTGCATCCGACGCGCGCGCACCTAAGGACGCTCAGGGAGTTGGGACACTCACGAGTCCAAGTCCCCCTCCCTGATGGAATACAGCCGCCCTCGCGGTCCTCCTGCCCCATATACCTCGGCCGCTTGACCGTGTTAAGCCGAGCCCCGGTGGCCCGGTGAAAAAACCCTTTAGGGTGCGCACAGAATTCAACCTCTCCAGCAGTGGCAGACGTGGGAGACATGGCGTCATGACAAGCTCACAGGGTGCAATCGACAATAGCAGAGCTGAGCCTCAACCATGGGCCAGGCCCCCCAGCTCCCGTGCGGCCCCAAACATCGATACAGGGGGACGTGCCCTTCGCGAGGACGGAGCATTACCTCCGTTCCTTTCCCACCCCGCATGGCGACTATGCAAAACCCTTTGGTCGCCCGACGACCCGCACCTCACCACTTCCCTGCACGCCTGCAAATCGTGGGAAAAAGCCTGGCTGCAGCGGAACTAACGCAATAAAAACATGCAAAACAAATAAGACAAAAATTTTTATTTAAAATTAAGGGTTTTATATTGTTTAAAGTCTATTCTTTATAGGTAAAAACTATTAATAACTTTTTTTTTTAATTGATTAGCGTATAGGTTAGTTAATTTCTTAAACATTTGAGTATTTTTTAGTTTTTTTGTAGATAATTGCTATACTTTTTCCATTTTTTTATAATCATTGTTAGAATAAAAAAAAAACTGTAGAGGTCTATTTGGGGTCCCAGCCGGGACGTAGACATCAAAACTCCTTTTGTTTTCAATTTTATTAAATTTTTTAAAAAAGAAAAAAAGAGAGAGAGAGAGAAAGGGGGAGAAAAGAGAGGGAAAAAGGAGAGAGAGGAGAAGAGGGGGGAGAGGGGAGAGAAGGGGAGAGGGGAAAGAAGAGAGAGAGAGAGAGAGAGAGAGAGAGAGAAGAGAGAGAGAGAGAGATAAGTTTTTTTATTCCTTTTTTACATCACAAAGGACTGGCCAAGGGCACAACAAAAAGAGGTAACACAAAGCCCACTTAGTTGCCAGTCCCTATGAAGAGGACAGTAAGAGAATAAAAAAGGGGGGTGGGTCAATTTAGTTCGGGTGGTATCTTGTCACTCTTCTCTTGAAAAGATTTAAGTCATAGGAAGGTGGAAATATATAAACAGGAAGAGAGTTCCAGAGTTTACCAGTGAAAGGGATGAAAGACTAAAGATACTGATTAACTCTTGCATTAGGAAGATGGACATAATAGGGATAAGAATGAGTAAAAAGTTTTGTGCAGCGAGGCCGCGGGAGGGGGGGGGAGGCATGCAGTTAGCAAGTTCAGAAGAGCAGTGAGCATGAAAATAACGCTAGAAGATAGCAGGAGATGCAACATTGCGGCGGTGATTTAAAGATTGAAGAGAGTCAGTCAGAAGACTGGAGTTGATGAGACGAAAAGCTTTTGACTCAACCCTGTTTAGGAGAGCTGTATGAGTGGACCCTCCCCAAACATGTGAGACGTACTCCATACATGGGTGGATAAGGCCCCTGTAGAGAGCAAGCAACTGGGAGGGAGAATAAAAAGGACGCAGACGCCACAGGACACCTAACTTTTTAGAAGCTGTTTTAGCAATGGATGAGATGTGAGATTTCCAGTTCAGATTTTTAGTAAAGGATAGTCCAAAAATGTTCATTGTAGAAGAAGGATATAGTTGAGTGTCATTGAAAAAGAGGGGATAGTTATCTGGTAGGTTTTGTCGAGTAGATAGGTGAAGAAATTGGGTGTTTGAGGCATTGAACAAAACAAGGCTTGCTTTACCCCAATCAGAAGTTATAGAAAGATCAGAAGTTAGGCGCTCGGTGGCATCTCTCCGTGAATCACTTAGTTCCTGTTGAGTTGGATGTCTAATAAAAGACGTTGAAAAATTCAGGGTAGAATCATCAACGTAGGAGTGGATAGGGCTTTGAGTTAGACTTAGAAGATCATTAATGAATAATAGAAAGAGAGTGGGTGATAGGACAGAACCCTGGGGAACACCACTATTGATAGATTTAGGAGAAGACAAATGTCCGTCTACAGTAGCTGCAATAGAACGGCTTGAAAGGAAACTGAAGATGAAGGTACAGAGAGAAGGATAGAAACCGAATGAGGGTAGTTTGGAAATAAAAAAATTGTGGCAGACTCTATAAAAAGCTTTTGATATGTCAAGGCATAGATAACAGTAGACCTGGATGTGACACTCGGCAAAGAAGCGCGCTGGACGCTGCAGTACTGGCCCATGGCCAGTCTGCTGGCCTATGCACTTGCTGCATATGACTATGGAGGCCATGTAGTATAATAGCCATGTAGTTGGTATATAGCATATTATATAT
>JACEEZ010020618.1:10000-17500 GCA_016584305.1 Chionoecetes opilio | reverse complement strand
TAAATTGGTGAGACATGACCTACCCTTGGTGAATCCATGTTGTGAATCATTGATCAAACTATGTTTATCTAATTGCTTTCTAATGTTTTTTGCAATAATAGATTCCAATAATTTACCTACCACTGACGTTAGACTAACGGGTCGATAATTTGACTTTAGTCCTGTCTCCCTTCTTAAATATGGGTACAACATTTCCTTTCCTCCACAATAATGGCACATCGCCTATCTCAACCGATTTCCAAAAATTGTGCACTAACGATTCACTAACAACCTCCTTGCATTCCTTTAATACCCTGGGATACACTTCATCTGGTCCTGGCGATTTAAAACTCTTCATTTTATCTATACCCTCTTCCACCATTTCCCTAGTTATCAAAATATCTTTGAGTTTCTCCTCATCGCTTCCTTTGAACATTTGTTCACTATCAGGTATCGTCTGTGTATCCTCCTCAGTAAAAACACTTAAGAAATAATCATTTAGACTTTAACACATATCCTCATCCGTATTTAAGACCTCACCCTGTCCTGACCTTAAAGGCCCCAATAATTCCCTTGTCTTGGTTTTATATAACTGAGAGAACCCCTTTGGGTCACTTTTCGCCTGTCCTGCTACTTTAATTTCATAATTGTTCTTAGCTACTCGAGTTAACTTCTTCACTGTCCTCGCCATCACGTTATACTGTTCTTTGCTTACCTGACCAAACTTGAATCTTAAATACATGTTTCTTTTTACACCAATATTAGGTTTTAAGCTAATGGTCATCTATTTTGGGTCAGTATTTCTTGACCTTATTTCCCTATAAGGAATATGTTTTTTCTGTCCATCAATTAAACTCTTTACAAATAAGCTATAATCCCCCTCCGCCCCGACATCACTTTCAACGCTAATCTCCACCAGGTGTCTTCCTAATCCTTCATAATTTGCCTTTACAGCTTTCACCGCCCTGCCCTTGACCGCATTAACCTTGGAACCTTTCTTCCCCTCCATTTCACACACCTTTTTAATCCCTCCAGGTGCTTTCTTAATCCTGCATAATTGGCCTTTCTGAAATTAGATATTCTTTCTTTGTTGACGCTTAATTTTCCAACTTCCCATTTTAAACAAAATCTGATTTTATAATGATCACTATTTAGTGCAGCAGATAATCATAACAATTGTGCAAATTATGACTAAAGTATGAAATTTTGACCAGTGTTAGTAAATACAATAAGGTTCATTTTCAGATCAGGAGGTAAGTCAGATTTGACCTCTGAGGCTAGTGAGAGGTCAATGACCTCAATTACATTGAAATTGTCATTTTTTCACGATTCTGGTGCAGTTTGTCTGTTTTGGGAATCATTAAAAAGGTATGATGCCATGTGTTGGTCCGTTTATCTTCTGGAGAGCCTATTTATACATAATCACAGAATGCAACCATGACTGAACAAGTGCTTTAAATGAGGTCAGTGACCTCAGAAAACAAATTTATTGAAATACACATTTAGGTTATTGTGGTGTCCAGAACAGCTTGCATGAAATCGTGTTGTAAGATCATCTGTGCTACCTTAATTTATAATGTGCACTGAACATAGTCTATAAGCTTAAAGTACAGTGAGGTCAGTTACCTCAGACACATATATAGTACATACCGGTACATGTAATACACACATATTATCCACATAGACGCATAAATATAAAGGTGTCTGATTGCACCTAACAGTCTCCCGAACATGCACATAATGCAGTGCACTTGAGTGCAGCCTTGGTGCACTTGCAGCGGCCGGTACATCCCTTCTTGCAGCCGCAGTGGATCAGTTCGTGGCAAGATTTTGATGCCGCTGGCAGTGTCGTCCAAAGAGGCTGCCACCCAGAGGCCTCGTTTGTCCAGCCCCAACCAGATGGGATTGGTAACTTCAGGACCAGAGTTTGGTTCCAGCAGTTGCCCTGGAGAGATGCAAAAATGGGATAGGATGACCAAAATGATACAAGGGATGCGTAATTTAGTTATGAGAGGAGATTGAAGCTATTAAAATTACACTCACTCGAGAGACGCAGAGTAAGGGGTGATCTGATAGAAGTTTTTAAGTGGATAAAGGGATTTAATAAAGGAGAGGTAGGATAAGTTCTTACGGCTTTTAACCAGGATAGAACAAGAAGTAAAGGATTCAAGCTGGAAAATCATAGATTTAGAAAGGAAATAGGGAAAAACTGGTTCACAAATAGGGTGGTGAATGAATGGAATGGTCTCAGTAGACAGGTAGTTAGTGCGGAGTCATTAGGGAGCTTTAAAGAGGAGCTGGACAGGTTCATGGATGGGGATGAAAGGTGGATGTAGGTAGTGTTAGGGGACAGGAACTACCACGTGTAGGCCTCGCGGCCTCTTGTAGCTTCCTTATTTTCTTATGTTTCTTCTTATGTTTCTTATGCACGCTTTATGTGCTGCTGGAGTGCTGCCTGCGTTGGGGGAATGTTTTCTAGAGCCCTAGACTTATGTGCGAAGAGCTGTTTCCTACCATCGTTCACTTCCATGGTGTCACTGGTGCGGTCATACACCAGCACAACGAAGCGCTCCAGCAGTGACATTGACTCCTCACTCACATCACTTGGCATGCGTAAGAGTTCTTCAAAGGCATCAGTCACCTGTGGGAACACTTTCCAAGTCTCCCAGGCAGTCTTTTTCCCTCTGCCAGCGAAAAAAGACACAGTGTCGCACCCTGTGAGGGCATGGAAGATGGGGAGAGTAGCGCATTGTCTTGGGTTCATGGCGGCAGCCAGTTGGTGAACAGCTATGTACTGGAAGCTGGATCCAGTACCAAGAGCTATCCACAGCTCGTCAGGATTGATGTTGTTGAATGAAGCCACAGCCAGTACCACAACATCAGTATCCACAGTGCGTATGGCCACATTTCTGATCCCCTTCTGCACAGCATCTGCCACATGTAGAAGCAGGCGAGTGTCCGCCTCCTCGTGTGAACATGGGGAGGCTGGTCAAGTCGGACTTGGCAGGAGAGCACAGGACCTCAGTTCCACATGTTGCATACATTTCCTTGCCATCTGCTATTGGAAGACGAATGGCCTCTCGTGACAGGAAACCAAAGAGCTCAGTCTTGTTTTGATCCACACGAAGGAAGTCCTTCCAGTTCTTAGGCATGACGGTAGAGGGATCCACTCTCTTCCTGACGCCCTTGCCCCTCTTCTGTCTGGTCGTGCCTTTCAGGCTGTCAGGTAGATATACATCCCAGACGAGGTCGAGTCTGTTGACCTTTTCGAGTTGAGTGTAGAAATTTGTAAGAAACAAAGACTGTGTTCACATACTCTTCAAAGGTCTTTGCCGTTACAGGATTGAGCATTTGAACAATAGCTGCTCCGTCAAGGATTGTGGCATCAACCCCAGGTGCGCTTGTGGTTTCGGGTTGGTCTGATTTCAGGCAGTGTAGTAGATCTGCTTTGACTCCAAGGCGCAGTTTTCCTCCTGTTGATAATGCTGGTGGGGCTGCCTGGTTCTCGTGGCAGAAGAACTGGTCCAGTACCCATCACGTGATTGGCAGGCAATATACAGCCTCGAGAAGAGACTACAGTCACTCTTCACTGCGGCGAGTTGGATATGCTGCTTTTACTGCGTCTTGGTCTGTGGCCAACTGAAGAGTGGCAACTTGTTCTTGGGCAGTGTTTCTCTAACTGGCTTCGTGCATAGTTCCAGTCTTTCTTCAACAAACTTCGTGTACTGCTCCTCACCAAGGGACTCAATCTTCCTCACAGTTTCTTGCCACTGGGGTGTCCATGATGTCTCTCGTGTCAAAGACCAGCAGATCTTGAGTGTTCTCTAGGAAGGGATTCCCCATCTCTTCAAACACTGCTATAAGTGCTCTGACATCCTTCATAAAGGCTGCTTGCACTCCAGGTTTCTGGTCATGGTGAAGATGCACAGTGTCGGGAGCACCGCCATGTCCTCTTGTCGCTTGCTCTTCAAACTCTGCAGTGATCCTGGCTATTTCTGGCCCTGCCACCATCCAGCGTCTGAGTGGCCCCAGGGTTTCCTGTCAGTCCAATAGCTCCACCAGACCCTTTGACCACAGCGCTGTTCTGTTCATAACATTCGTCAATTGCCATGGCAGAGAACTTGTTGCTGGTCTTGTGTACCACAAACTTCCCAGACTTGTTTTCTGCCAGGACATCTGGGTGTTTGTCAATGAGGTTCATCATATCACGGATGTGTACAGAAAGCCACCTGGAATAGTGAGTGTGATCTAAGGCGAACATCCAGGGCATGATCTGTGTCAGGGATTGCACATAGAGCTCAAAGTTCCCTTCACGAAGTGATCGGATGTACAGCAGCAAGAGAACCTCCAGTGACAGGGTCTTGAGCCAGTAGTCAAAGTGCACACTGGCCTTTGCTCGCTGTGTGCACCACTCCTCAAAGACCTGATCATCTGGCTGTGTGGTGTTGCCATCATCCGGTGTGCAGTCTTTACTGTATGCCTGATGGAGTAGTGTGTGGAGGGTTGCAGCTGTGACTTGGTGTGCATGGCGGTTCTTGGTAACATGGCTGGCTCGAATGAAGGAATCTGCTGTTCCAGAGCTGGCAATGTCGGCCTGTACCAGGGCGTTCGTCCAACCGCTTCCCTCCAGCCAGTCTCCCAGCAGCTAAAACACAACACAAATTATGTTAATGATGTTCAGATTGTTTCGACACTAGCCTCTGCCTGACATAATGTACACAACACTCAGCCTACTATTTCAGTTGCCAGATACACATGCACAGAACATTGGTCCTGTTACTACTACATGTACTGGTATCTCATAGGTACTACACTGGCTATTACTGTATATCATGGAACTTACCTTCAACACACCCATCTCGATATGCAGACCGCCGAATATGATCACAAAGTAATCCTCTCCATGTGTGGCTGGCCAGGTCCACTGTATTTCCTTGGCAAGTGCAAAGAGTGGCTGATCAGCGGCAAGTACAGGTACTTGTCCAGGGTTCAGGTGCTGAATAGCTGCCTTGACGATGGCCATGGAATGTCTTATCATTGCCACCGAGTGGAGTGTGCGCTGTCTAGGAACAGAGGCAACAGTGCATTGATCGCGGCTGATGGGATGACTGCTTGCTGGACATCGGCATGGTAGGCAGACCATGACACCCATTCATCTATGGATTGCTTCTCTAGAGCTGTCTTCACTGTCCTCAGCCACCCATACTCTTCTTTCACGGCAGCTTCAGCAGCCAGGAGGTCGGGAGGCCTTGCAGGACGTTGAACAGCCAGTGCAGTTAAGTGCTTCGTCCTCATAGCAGCAGGTGGCACACTTGTGTACACTGATGGCAGAGGTGCTACAGGGACTTGGCGGAAGAGATGTCTTGCCCAATCACCACTACACCACGGTCGAGTCCGCCATTCGTGTGTGATGGATGTTGCATTAGGGAGATACCTGTGCCATGAAAGGAATCCTTGGCTGTCGCAGAGCTGGGTTATGGTCAATATTATCGACAGCCCCAGTAGTGAACAGTCCCTTGCGCAGCTTGGGTGGGCAAACAACTTCTTCCATGTTGAAGCGCTGGCAGACACCATTGGCAATGTCTGCTGTGAGCTGTAGTAATCTATCATATGACAGACTCATCCCTAGGCTGAACAGTGTGTCAATCATACACACTGGTCTCCTGTCACAGCGTGAATCTTGAGAGACAAGTAGAGTGGGAGTGGGGTTTCTCTCTCGCGGCTGTGGCGCACTGAGGTTGACTCCACACTGCGTGCATGCTTTACACTTTTGAACACCAGTAGCTGCGATACTGTAAGAGCAGCAGTTGTGGTGCTTATGTTGGCCAACTTAGTCTGGTGCTTGATGTTCGCCCCATCGAGGATCATGTTCACCAGAGCAAGGAGGGATGGTGTCACATAATCTTTCTGGCAGTCAGCGTGGAACGCACCGGCAAAGGTGAACCTGGTCTGAAACATTTATCTACGTACTACCTGTGCTGCTCTTACTAGGTGCATGGCATCACTGTCATGAGCACAGGCCTTCTTCAGGGCGGGACCTATATCTTTCTCAAACAAGAGAAGTGTTTCTCGGCTCTGAGAATGGGCTCTCAGATTAGGAAGCACAGAAAGAAGTCTGTCCTTCAGTCTGGTTGTGTGTATTCTATTGGTTACCGTGGCACCCAGCTGCTCCAGTCGCGTCTTGTAGAGGTTAGCCACGTCTGAGAGTTTAAATACAGGGGCATTGTCCTCATCTGCATGCATGTCCTCCATGAATACCACCAGCTCAGCAAAGGCTATGCCATGCAGACGATCCGCATCCTCGTCCTTGAGTGCGGTTGGTCTGATTTTGTTGTATAATGCACGGAGACAGTTGCGATGGTATTATGCCTCGATGGCAATCATGTCTCCTGCAGACAGCTTGGCCAGCAGTTCAGTGTCCCCCGATTCAGTGGCACATCTCCAAACGTTCTTGTCAATTTCCTTTGTAGCTGCTTCGTGCAGGTCTGCAGTGCCAGCTGGCTTATTGCAGAAGAAACAGATAGGCTCGGTTGACTGTGGAAGCCTGTGGGAGGCTGCTGATCTTGTGTGCACGGTTGGAGTACCGGTACTAGATTGCTGTCCTGAAGCTGATTCTGCTCTGCTCTGCTGGTCAAACATTTTTTTGTTAAACTTTAAACGACATTTCTTGTGCCTTTGAGCCCTTTGTGTCCTTAAGGTAGCTTCTACGCCATCGCCATCATCCAGTCTGTTCACGTTGAGTTCCATTGGCATGTGCCGAAGTCCCTTGAACTGGAGGAGGTCTTCTGTCAATGATGCATAGCCACTACCACTCGGTTTCATGGTTGATCTTAGTGGGCACTGCAAAGGTTCATCTGTCTCTGCTTGGCAAAGAATACAAAGCTCCCAGTTAGTTCTTGGGGGTGGTCTTGATTGCTTGGACGTAGAGGGCTGGGCTGGGTCTATGAGGATATGACGCTTTGCCATAGTGACGATCAGGTCTGGGATGCTTGTATCTTGGCTTCGATCATCAGGCAGGGAATCCTGCAACACACAAGTAAAACAATTGTGTTAGTACCAGCCACCACAGTTTACATTCATTGGCATCAATATTTGATATGTTGAGGTAATTGACCTCGCACTGTCCTCAGAGGTCAAAGCTAGACACCTGTAAATAATTATCAACGCTGTGTGGAATATGTAGACACTTTTATTGGAACACAAATGCATGGTTTGTAAATCATACACATGTTTACCATTAACCAATGACGCCAAACATCAAGATATTGATACTTTGAGGTCACAAACCTCTCACGGTCCTCAGAGGTCAAATCTGCCTTACCTCCCGATCTGAAAATGAAGCTTATGGCATGTAGGCTACTAACACTGGTAGATATTTCATGCTTTAGTCATAATTTGCACAATTCTTATGATATGAGAGATTATAATTATCAGCTGTACTAATATCTAACTTCCCACCAACCTCCACATCTGTAACTAAAGCATCCCTATTTGACCGTAATAAATAGATAATATTATCTC
>JACEEZ010020618.1:0-5000 GCA_016584305.1 Chionoecetes opilio | reverse complement strand
TGTCAAGTTGCGCTCTCCATAGCTAAGCGAAATAAGGGGCCCCAAAGTACACTGTGGGGTGGAAACTAACCCCAGTTACCTATCTAGGGATAAGCTAATCTAGAGGGCTTGATGCTAAATATTGTGATATTATGGTATATGAGAAGCGTTTTTTTTAGTTTCTACCTTCGTATGTCTGTGCCACTAAAGGGATGATATGCATGAAGTTATTGCGCTGGCTGGAGGAGCCAGATGAGGAGGAGAAGGAGGAGGAAGAGGAGAGAGAGGAGGAGGAGGAGGAGGAGGAGGAGGAGGAGGAGGAGAAGGAGGAGGAGGAGGAGGAGGAGGAGGAGGAGGAGGATTTTACATAGGATTACATAGGAATAACAGACACCAGGAGACCTATTGGTCCATGACGAGGGTATCTGCTGAACTACATACTACTAACTATCAACTACTTGTAAGAAAACAGTTGGAAAATTATACCATGTCCTTAAAAGAAGATAGGAACATGGAAGTTTCGTAGTACAGAAAAATAGGGTATGAAATATACTAACTACAACTACCACTACCACTACAACTAATCGATCCGGGGGACTAAATATGAATTCGCAGGGTACTATCAATACCCATTTACTTTACAGTGCGCATCAAGCCTGTTTTTAAATGTAGTTATTGTGTTGGCTTCGACAACATTTGCTGGTAACTTGTTCCATCGATCAACGACTCTCACATTGAAATATTTTTTCGGAGATCAGTGATGCAACGTTGACCGTTTAGTTTTAAACCATTATTTCTTGTTGTCACTTGAGTTGAAAGCTCGAATAGGTTCTCTTGATTAATGACATCAAATCCTTTTAGGATCTTAAAGGTTTCTATCAAGTCCCCACGGATTCTACGATCCTTTAAGGAAAACATATTAAGTTTCCGCATTCTCTCTTCATAAGATTAATTTCGCAGAGATGGAATTTGTTTGGTTGCTCTTCTTTGCACTGATTCCAATTTGGCTTGATCTTTTACGAAACAGGGCAACCAGAATTGAACGGCATATTCCAAGTGCGGCCTAACCAAGGACGTGTATAATTGTGTCATTATTTCGGAGTTTTGTGTTCAAAGTTGCGTTTAATAAAGCCCAACATCATATTCGCCTTTTTACTGGCAGCTAGGCAATGCGGACTGGTTTTAAGATCATTACTGATGATGACACCTAAATCCTTTTCCTGCTGTACTTCAGTTAACGATTTATTTTGCATTTGATAGTTATATATGAGGTTTTCGTTGCCTATATGCATTACTTTACATATATCGGAATTGAATTTTAATAGCCATTTATCACTCCAGTCTGATAGTTTGTCGAGATCACTTTGTATGAGTTCGCAGTTTTCTCTAGTATATGCTTTACCGCCTAATTTGGTGTCATCTGCAAATTTCGATTTTATAGATATAGGAGGAGGAGGAGGAAGAGGAGGAGTAGTTAAGAAGAAAAAGAAGTAGAGGAAATGGAAACCTGAGTAATCAAGGCGAAGAAGTAAGATAGCAACGGAGAGAGAGAGAGAGAGAAAGAGAGAGAGAGAGAGAGAGAGAGAGAGAGAGAGAGAGAGAGAGAGGAGAGAGAGAGAGACGAAGAGAGAGAGAGAGACGATAGAGAGAGAGAGAGAGAGAGAGAGAAGAGAGAGAGAGAGGCCAGACGAGAGATGGAGAGAGAGATGAGAGAGAGCGAGAGAGAGAGGAGAGAGATAAGGAGAGGGGAGATTTGTGGGCCGCGTCTCCAGGATGTGGAACATTTTCACGGCCGCTGTCCCTCACATCCAGGAGATGAACACACAAAATATAATGTTGGCGTCCAATCGGTGGAGACTATTGAAGCCCACCCCGCTGAGGCTAGTGATACTGTGACACTAGTGACAGCAACAGTGCCTCAACAAACACTCTAGTGATGCATAAATGTACATAATGTTAGTTTTTAGGTCTTATATTTATGTGTAAAAATTGCCCTTAAGATAGGAAACACGACAGTGCACCTTTGGGCTTTAGTTATATGTATGTTTAAAAAAAAAAAAAAAAAAAAAAAAAAAGAGGAGAGAGAAGAGAGGAGAGAGAGAGAGAGAGAGAGAGAGAGGAGATGAGAGAGAGAGAAGAGAGAGAGGAGAGGAGAGAGTGAAGAGAGAGGAAGAGAGAGAGAGAAGAGAGAGGGAGAGAGAGAGAGAGAGAGAAGAGAGAGAGAGAGAGGAAGAGAGAGAGAGAAGAGAGAACGAGAGAGAGGAGAGAGAGGAGAGAGAGAGAGGAGAGAGAGAGAGAGAGGAGAGAGAGAGAGGAGAGAGAGAGAGAGAGAGAGGGGGGGGAGAGAGAGAGACAAACAGACACACAGACAGCAGACAAACAGACAACAGACAGACAGACAGACAGACAGAGAGACAGGCAGCAGACAGAGAGTGAAAAGTCCCCTGGACAGAAAATATATTTTAGCCTGTTGAATTTTTTTAACCTTCTGATAAGGATATGTTTTTAGATATATCCCCTTGGGATAAGGCCCCCTATAGTTTCGAACACTTTATTGCCTTAATCCATTAACTTCAAGCCAACAGACCCTTGCAATGATTTGAAGGAGAGAGTGTGAGAGAAAGAGAGAGAAGCGAGAGAGGGAAGAGAAGAGAGGAGAGAGGAGAGAGAAGAGGAGAGAGAAGGAGAGAGAAGAGAGAGAGGGGAGAGGAGAGAGAGGATAGAGAGAGAGAGAGAGAGAGAGAAAAGGGAGAGAAAAGAAGAGAGAGAGAGGAGAGAGGGAGAGAGAGGGGGGAAGAGACGGGAGAAAGAGAGGGGAGAAAGGACCACACCGATAAGAATGTTTTCAACGCCACAAATCTAGTAACAAAAAGTAAGTAAATTCCAAACTGTTTTACACACACAACTATTTGACTATGATAAAATTTACAAAATGACAATGATGAATGTTTTGTGTGTGTGTGGGTTTGTGATGTGTGTGTGTGTGTGGTTTTTGTGTGTGGTGTGTGTGTGTTGTGCATGTGGTGTGTGTGTTTGTAGGTGTGGTGCGTGTGTGGGGTGTGTGTGTGTTTTTGTGTGTGTGTGGTGTGCGTGTGTTGGTGTGTGTGTGTGTGTGGGGGGGTGTGTGTGGGGGGGTATTCCCCCTGATGATTATGATGATAGATAAAAAAAATAATAGTAAAAGCCCCTTCACTTTTTTTTTGTTCGAAATGTTTGACTACGTGTCCAAATGAAGGGGGGAAGAATATAGGAGGAATAGGGGAGGAGGATAAGGAAGGGGGAAAGAGGAGTAGAGATGAATGTGACTTATCTAAAATTAAAAATTTTTTGAAAAAAAAAAATTCTTCCAAATCAGCTGAATACTCTCTCTCTCTCTCCTCTCTCTCTCTCTCTCTCTCCCTCTCTCCTTCTCCTCTCTCTCCTCTCTCTCTCTCTCTCTCTCTCTCTCTCTTCCTCTCTCTTCTCTCTCTCCTCTGTCTCCTCTCTCTCCTCTCTCTCCCCTCTCTCTCTCTCTCTCCCCTCTCTCCCCTCTCTCCTTCTCTCTCTCTCTCTCCCCTCTCCCCTTCTTCCCCTTCCTCTCTCTCTCTCTCTCTCTCCTCTCTCTCCCCCTCTCTCTCCTTTCCCTCTCCTAAACCCTCCATTTGTAAAAACAAAAAAATCCCATGTAAACAAAAAAGTAACCACATTAATTCCCAAAACATATAGTAAAAAAATTTACTAAATTACTGATATTTCATTAAATAAAAAATCTAGGAACGTTGTTTATTTCCGGAAACATTTTTTTTAATCGCAATATTTTTGGGAAGGCAGGGAAAAGCAAGCACATGTTTTTTTTTCCCCCTTTAGCGGCTCAGCTCATGCTTCAAAAATGTAGGCAATGTGAGAATTTCCTGTATACATTTCAAAGGGATGTACAATTTGTAAAACTTCAGAGTTTGATAATGTATATTGGACGTTTTATTTTATGATTGTAAACTACTGAAGTCTTTACCTTCTATGTTTTATATTAATGTAGTTTTTTGATTTTCGGTCTTCGACGAAATTAATTTTTATAATTATCACTTTATAAATACCGTTAAAATGGCTCTATACTAAAAAAAAAAATGAACACAGAACACAGCATGGGTCATATAACTGTATTTCTAAACATTCAAAAATCTTTTAAACCATATTTGGCCCTTTATTTATATCAAAAATTGACCTTACACATTATTTTATTTTTGCTTTTAAAAGACTGGTCTCGGGTAAAAAAAAAGTAAAAAAAAGTCCCCGCCTTCGTTTTAGGGGCCTGCCAGTCCCATAACGAAGACAGTAAAAGATTGTAGAAAATTATAATATTACCAAAAAAAACAGTTTAGCCCTACTGTGTGGCCTTTAGTCAAAACAAAGTCCCTGAAAACAACAACAATCATTGGGGGCATACACCCGGGGCTTTCTCCCCCCACTTCCCATTTTTTTTCAATAACTTTCCCCCGCTGACGAGAAGCAGGTTTTTTCAAACTTTCCTTTTATTCATCTCTCCCACCCAAACCCCCATCCACACTTTTCATAAATCAAAATTATAATTAATCATACGACTAAGAAAGTTTCTTCCCCCCACCACCCACACCCGCTTTAAACTTAATAACATTTAAAAACACCACAAACCCCTATATCACATCACCCCCATATGCAATAAACACAATCATCACAACCCAAACACAACTAAATACTAATGCTATACTACCACACTACCATTTAAACCATTACTTTATTCCCATTTTCTACTAAAACAACAACTACTATACTTCTACTACTACAACAATAATAATAATACAATAATAATAATAATCTCTAATACCATTACAACTACTACAACTATAACTTTTACTAACCACTACTACAATCTATATATTGAAGATATAATTTTAAGAAAAAATAAATTTTTTTTCCTTTTCCTATTGCAATAATTTTTTTTACCACCAATTTTACCGCTTTCCATAAAGAGAAAAAAAAAAGGGAGTTTTTTTTAAAAAAAATAA
>JACEEZ010020617.1:25000-27077 GCA_016584305.1 Chionoecetes opilio | reverse complement strand
ATCCCGTTTTTTTCCCATACAGATTCCGTAAAAAATTATTTAAATGTTAGAGTTTTTTTGACCCGAGGGAAAAAAGTTACCAGCAAATGTTGTTCGAACCCCAGCAAAACAAAAAATTTACATTTAAAAACAGACTTTGACGCAACTGTAAAAATAAATGGGTATGATAGTGCCCTGCGAAATTCATATTATAGTCTTTCCGGATCGATCATCAAGCCCAAAAGGGATCACACTGCCCCATTTGTTTAAAGTCACTCAAAATATTACCATTTTTCTAAAGTCTATTCCCTACTGTGTTACAAATTGATGTTTAAGTATTAAAACGGTTTTTGGTGCCGATAGCATTGCGAGGCATGTTTCCTACCAGTGAGGATAAAACACTCTTACCCCACCAGACAGGAAGGTAACCTTCGTGTACCACAAGGTTAGAAAAACAATGATACACAGAACATTAGATTATAAGGGAAAAACACGTATATTGGAACAAGGTAATCAAAACTATAGACCATCATTGGCTTTTAAATCAACTTATAAATACAGAATTAAGAAAATTTCCATGGACCATGAATTTAAATGTTTTATATTTATTTTTTTGGTGTTTGGATGTAGCATACAATAGAACATTTAAAAAAAATTTTAGATTTAGCCTTCTAATAATTTAAATACATTTTTATTATATAGAATAGGAGGGGCAAAAAAATACCAGTAGGTATCAGTCCTCATTGCCCATGTAACAATGAAGAAATTAAGTCAATATATTATATATATAATATTATATATTATATATAATATATATATAATATATATATATATATATATATATATATAGGGGTTGTTTATGCGCAACGTTTCCCCAAAGGCACTTGGCATCATCGGGGCTAAAAATAGTTAAAAATTTAATATATTGCAATGCTAAAAAAGCGAACATCTAAAAATTTATTCTAAGAAACAAAAAGAATATTCCTATATTATCTAAAATTACTAACTAATAAATAAAATATAAATTTTTTACTTAACGGACCTTGGTGTGTATGCTTTTCTGAGTTGGTAGAGGACTGAATGAACACTAGTTTTTTCGTGGGTGACATTTCAGCTTGTGTGGGCGACGAACCGAGAGTCGGGAAATCGAAACAGTGGTAGTCATTTGAGTATATGTAGTTGGTGTGAAATGACTTGGTATATTAAGATCAATAATCAGATCAATCAGATTTAATTGGGTTATTTCTGATCTTAATAACCAGTCATTTCACACCAACTACATATCCCTCAAAATGACTACCCTGTTTCGATTGCCCCGACCCCTCGGTTCGATCGCCCCAAAACAAAGCTGAAATGTCACCCACGAAACTAGTGTTCATTCAGTTCCTCTCCCAAACTCAGACAGCATACCACACCAAGGTCCTTAAGTACAAATTATATTTTTTTTTTATTATTTAATTTTTAGATAAAATTAGGAATATTTTATTGTTTCTTAGAATTTTTTTTTTTTTTTTTAGATTTGCTTTAATTAAATATTTAATATTTTAACTAATCAAGGGCCCTTTGGGGAAGTCGCTTAAAAAACCCCAAATAAACCAAGATGCCGGGCCCTGCATCAATGAAAAAATAAAAATTTAAATAAATCAATTATATTAATATATTATATAATATATAATATATATTGTTATATGTTCATATAATAAAAAAATTTTTGAAAATTTTAAATTAATTGAATTTGAATATTGTATTAGTAAGTTTAGTTATTATTCCTTTTCATTCCTCACTCTATTTCTATGTTCCTATCTCTTTAGGGACATGGTATCATTTTCCAATGTTCCTCTTACATGTAGTTATAGTTAGTAGTATGTTAGTACAACAGATACCCTAGTATGGACATGGTCTCTGGTGTCTGTTACTCCTATTATTCCATAGTCTTCTCTCCTCATCCTCCTATCTCCCTCCTCTTTCCTCCTCCTACTTCTTCTTTTTGTCATCGTACTCTTCCTCTTCCTCCTGTTTCTCATTCTCCTCCACTTCGCGTCTTCTTTTTGCTGCATTTTGTGTTTCCTGCCTACATTTCTCTCTTCTTTTATACAGT
>JACEEZ010020617.1:0-20000 GCA_016584305.1 Chionoecetes opilio | reverse complement strand
CTATCGTGACGACAAAATGACCGTTGATTTTCCATTCGTGACGTAGTCTTACAGCTATCATGACTCCATCGTGACCATCTTACGACCGTCATGAGACATACGTACAGGCAGCGTGACATTGTTGCGAGGCTATCGTGGTCTGCGCTTATCGTGGTCAAATTTCACGATAGCGTCAATAATCAGATTGGTGGCGCTATCGTGGTTCGATTATGGAATGTGTGAAGGGAGCTTAACCCAGTCATCCCTGCAAACGCAGTCACCCCTGTTTTCTCTCGAGCCTCGGAGAGAGAAAACAGGGACTCTCAGCTGGCTACTTGCCAGCTTCCTGTCTCCCCACACAACATTACCACTTGTGAGTGTTATGCATGTTTTATGTTTAATTAATGTGCAGTTATGTTATTTTGTATGCTATTTTCTCTTTCAGAATGCTTTTTCTACAGAATAGGTAGTACAGTGTGGGTAATATAGACGCTGTGTGTATGTTGTGTTTGCTATAGTTTATTTTAGCTTGAAAAATGTTTTTTTTTTTTTTTTTTTTTTTTTTTTTTTTTTTTTTTTTCATAGTTGATGGGGTTCTGGAAGCAAACTTATATTTTACCATTATTTATGTGCTTCGCTATACGAGATTTCGCTTTACGAATATGCCAGGTGGAACCTAACTCCTCGTATCTTCGGGACCTCCCTGTACACGGAAATGGTCGAAAATAGCGAACGTTCAACTCATATAACGAACAAAGTCCGTTATAGTGCACATATATATATATATAAATACATAATATAAACTACCGTGCATGCCTCTCCAGTGGCACATACAAGTCTGTAATAATGCTAACATTCTTGAAATATGGCGCCTGGCGACATTAGTGCAGTGGCGACTAGTGTTGTTGACGGCAGCTCTTGTTTTAGGCGGAAATTAATATATTTTCTTTAACTGCTTCACCTCCCCACCAAGTTTATAAAATAATCCATTTCTGCTACCATTCACCTTTTTTTCATAATAATCATTTAATTCTTTCCATCATTTTCCTGAACAAATTTCTGGTAGTAATGGTTAGGTTAGGTATGCAGAAACACAGGTTAAAGCTGATTAGATAAAATATTGGGCACTGTAATATCAAGATCAAGAACTGGAACCGTCATAGAAAATAGGAACACGCGATAACGTGAAAAGTTGGAACTTTCGCTGACGGTAATGAGAAATCAGGTAAACGAGAGGGTAAAAATGGACGAGGACTGCGTGGTCATTTTCCGAGACACTGATTAACTTTTCCTAGCATAAAAAGTAACATGTTTACAATAGGACCAAAATTCCCTACACAATTGGTTGTGTTGTTTCCGTTTACCTTATTGAATTCCAAAAAACATTCTCTCTATGAGCTTCCGTCGCAAATCATTACTTTCGGAGATATAAGATGTTCTTAATAGGAAGGAGTGTATAGGAGATATGAAAATTAAACTAACCTAACCCCACCTTTTGAGTCACTAAACTAAACTAACTAAACTAACCTAACCTAACCTAACCTAACCCCACGCTTTAACCTCCTAACTAAAGCCAAATCTGCATTAAAAATGTGTCTGCGGCAAGGGAAGAACAGAGGCGATGCAGGTCACATGAGGAAGAAGAGCACGTAAACCCAATTGTCTCTCGCCTCCCTATAAACAACATGGCATTATTTCCAGAAGTAATGATTTGCGACGGAAGCTCATAGAGAGTAATGTTTCCTAGAATCCAATAAGGTAAACAGAAACCACACTCCCAATTGTGTAGGTAATTTCGGTCCTAGTGTAAAATAATACCCCCCAAAAATATGCTCTATCATATGGATATTTTTATTTTCCGGAAAATAATAAAAAATTCATTTTTTTTTATTTTTTTATATTAATCACCAAATCCTACCGTTGATAACACTATAGTCGCCACCCGCCCTAATGTCGCCAGGCGCCAAATATTACGAATGATAGCATCACTACTGCTGTGTATGTGCCACTGAAGATGATACACAGTAGTTTATATCATGACTGTATAATCTACCCTGTTTCAGTGTTGTTTTATGCTTTGTATCTGCAAGTATATACAGTTTCAAATTTCCCTTGAAACTTGACCAGGAAATAATAGTCAGTGTCTTATAAATCAGGCAAGTGACGGAATTAGACCGGCACCCAGAGGCTTTCAGCCTAGATGAGAAGGATACCAATGTTGGAGTATGTGGACATCTCAGGTGTAGCGTGGGATGTTTTGAAATGGCCGTCTGCCGGGTACCACTGGTTGGGTGTGACCCCTGGGGGCCCTTAAAGTGACCCTTTTTTCGGGCTAGCATAGATATTGGAGATACCACATAAAACCAACTTTACATGGTCAAGTACATCCCCCAGAGTGTAAAATGACTAATGCCAGACGAATAGCCCGCTGTTTTAGCCCTGCCAGACGGGCCAAAAAGGGCCAAAAAGGGCCAAAATTTCGAGCTAGCATAGATATTGAAGATACCGATCGGAACCACTTGTACATGAATGAGTATATTCCCCAGAGTAGGAAATGACCCATGCCAGACAAATGTTTCTCTGCAATGGTGCCGCCGGAAGCGCTTAAAGTAAGCTCCACGACCCCCGCCACTCATTTAGGCTAGCACAAACATTGAAGATACCGGATGGAACCAACTTAGATTGAATGAATACATTCCCCAGAGTAGGAAATGACCCATACCAGACAAATATTCCTCTGCAATGGTGCCGCCAGAAGCCCTTAAAGTGAGCCTCACGACCAAGGGCGTAGCCAGAGGGGGGGCCAAGGGGGCCATGCCCCCCCCAATTCAACACATCTACTTTAGGAGTGTAGGGTGTAATTTCATCAATTTTACTATATTGAATATCATGCAAAGAACCAATAAATGACCCCCCATAGGGCTCAATATGCCCCCAATTAAGTCATATCTTCAAAAAAATTCTCTAGGGGGCTTACAGCGCCTCCCAGACCCCCAGCTGATAAGCCACCCACCCCTCAACCATCATTGGGAGGTGGCCCCCCACAATTATTTTTCCTGGCTACGCCCTTGCTCACGACCCCCGCCACTCATCTAGGCTAGCACAAACATTGAAGATACCGGATGGAACCAACTTAGATTGAATGAATACATTCCCCAGAGTAGGAAATGACCCATACCAGACAAATATTCCTCTGCAATGGTGCCACCAGAAGCCCCTTAAAGTGAGCCTCACGACCAAGGGCGTAGCCAGAGGGGGGGCCAAGGGGGCCATGCCCCCCCCAATTCAACACATCTACTTTAGGAGTGTAGGGTGTAATTTCATCAATTTTACTATATTGAATATCATGCAAAGAACCAATAAATGACCCCCCATAGGGCTCAATATGCCCCCAATTAAGTCATATCTTCAAAAAAATTCTCTAGGGGGCTTACAGCGCCTCCCAGACCCCCAGCTGATAAGCCACCCACCCCTCAACCATCATTGGGAGGTGGCCCCCCCCAATTATTTTTCCTGGCTACGCCCTTGCTCACGACCCCCGCCACTCATCTAGGCTAGCACAAACATTGAAGATACCGGATGGAACCAACTTAGATTGAATGAATACATTCCCCAGAGTAGGAAATGACCCATACCAGACAAATATTCCTCTGCAATGGTGCCGCCAGAAGCCCTTAAAGTGAGACCCACGACCCCCACCACTTATCTAGACTAGCACAAACATTGAAGATACCGCACATAAACAACTGCAAATTAGCAAGTAGCTTTCCCCGAGTGTAAAATGGCAGATGCCAAACAAATTATTGAAAATAGCCATTGTCTTGCCCTTTCCTCAAATGTCTGTCTCAAAATTTAAATGATCCTTGTCTTGTCCTCAAATGAGGAGTTTTCTAATAAGCTCACGCTCAAGCCTGTCTCTCGGGCTGTCACATCCTCTGCACTTTCAGCCTGAATGATCTATCATTTACCGTAAATTCCCTGTGCTTTTTCGGGACATATCAGAATTACCCTTCAATACAACAACTGAAACAGTTCCTAATAAAAAATGTAGTTTATCATTTTATTTGTCTGCACTTGGTGAAAATATTGGCAAAACAATTGAATACTTGAAAACTCAATCTTTAAAAATTGTCTTTTCATGAAAAAACGCAAGTTCAAGCAGAATGAGGCTTCAGGAAATATCTACCTGTATGTAAGCATTCACAGAGTACCTATTTTAGGTGTGTCTGTCTGTCTTGCGACGAACATTTAACCAAGAAGTAATTTTAAGTGCTTGGCACCTCGAAAACAGTCCGGGATGGAAGACAGTTGAAAGCGTTTGTTTACATGCACACACACACACACACACGCACGCACGCACACACACACACACACCACACACGTTTATACGATAATATTGAAAAAAACATCATATCTCACACACACACACACACACACACACACACACACACACACACACACACACACACACACACACACACACACACACACACACACACACACACACACACACACACACACACACACAAAGTCCACAAACACTTTTACACACACACACACACACACACACACACACACACACACACACACACACACACACACACACACACACACCACACACACACACACACACACACACACACACACACACACACACACACACACACACACACACACACACACACACACACACACACACACACACACACACACACACACACACACACACACACACTAGGAAAACTAAACAAATATTTTATTGCCGGTTTTCCTGGAAGTTTGCCCGCGGCGGAGCAACAGTGCGGGGCGACGGGGCGGGGTGGGGCGGGACGGGGACGGGAAGGGACGGCAAGGGATGGGTCGGGGCGGGACGGGGACGGGACGCATGTTCCAGTTCTCAATGTGAGTATGTGGTTTCCGAATGAAGACGCCTGGCTGTATCTCCGAAACTAACCATAGGATTTTCTCAAAAATACCTTCATTGTGATTCCCACGCAAAGTTACAAGTTGTCTATCGAAAATAACACAAAAGTCGCCAAGACAACGTTTCTTTTTTATTTACAGACGTGTGGTGGCGTTAATACTTACATTTCTACATCCATGATTTCAGGAAAGTTAGAAGGGGCTAGTCTGTGTCATTTTGTGTCTTTATCTGTGTCATATTATGGCTATAAATGAACAAATTACAAAAATAAAACCGAGTGGCGACGTTGATAACGGGCTACACTAAGGTCGCCATCTAGTGTTTATGTTTAGAGTGTCCTCCCGCCGTCGTCGTCGCCCGAAAAAAAACAAGTAGTGAAATTTGAAACCGTATATACTTGCAGATACAAAGCATAAAACAACGCTGAAACAGGGTAGATTATATAGTCATGATATAAACTGCTGTGTATCATCTTCAGTGGCACATAAAAATCAGTAGTGATGCTATAATTCGTAATATATGGCGCCTGGCGACATTAGGGCAGGTGGCGACTAAAGTGTTATCTACGGTAGGAAACCTAACCTACCCTATCTGTAACCTAACGTAACCTAACCTGACGTTGACGTGTTCATGAGTAAACGCCACATACTCTTCCAGAAAACGGGACTATGCGGACGGGACGAGGGGGAGGGGGGGGGTACTGGCGGACGGAGCGGGGCGGGATAACAGTTTCCTCAAAGCAGTTTCCGGAAATTCATTTAAAGCAAGGTATTACTGCTTTGTTTATCGTTATTTTTCATTCGATCCACTTCAGTGAATTTCTGATTTGAAACATCTATGTGCTAGTAATTACGAGTCCAGCGCGTAATCAAGATCATGGATGTAACACACACACACACGGTCACGCTATCAAATTTTCAATGGGAAATCTAATAATGCTTGAGCGAGAGAGAGAGAGAGAGAGAGAGAGAGAGAGAGAGGAGAGAGAGAGATGAGAGAGAGAGAGAGAGAGAGAGAGAGAGAGAGAGAGAGAGAGAGAGAGAATAAAAAAGCCTCGGTATATAAGACAAGAAGCAGAGCAGCAGCCACACATTCCCTGCAGCCTTCAAAGAGAGAACAGTCTGCCGCTACAGAGCAAAGATGGTGAGTTGAACCAAAGACTACTCTACTCTATAGAATAGTCTTTGGTTGAACACAAGTTGATCCACACACACACACACACACACACACACACACACACACACACACACACACACACACACACACACACACACACACACACACACACACACACACACACACACACACACACACACACACACACACACACACACACACACACACACGCAACACGCATATAAGTCAATAAGAACATGAGAAAATAAGGAAGCTACAAGAGGCCGCAAGACCTACACGTGGTATTTCCTGTTACTTATCACTACATACATCCACCTTTCATTCCCATCCATGAAATTACCCAGCCTCCTTTTATAGCTCCCTATTGACTCCGCACTAACTACTATCCTACTATTGTAAAACATCACAGCCCCCCGAAGGTAAAACATCTAAAACCGTAACTTATACATAAGAAGAAAAAAAAATTAAATCTTTATAACTTTTTTTCTGAACACAACTTGAAAAAAGACAGAAAACACATAATTTCTCGGATCACAATACTAACCAGTGTAAACAAATATCAATATAGCATTCTAGGAGCCATGATTTACTTGTATGCAATAACTGAAGCACATATAGATACATATAGTATACATGAAGATTCACATATTATATAGGGTATTATAAGGTCACACTAGTAGTGATGGTACTAAACCCTTGAGTCCCAGAAAGTTATTTTCATTGTAATTTGGGTAGTACCATTAGACGATTTTAATGAATAGAAGCAATGTTTTATAGATATGACCTGTTTAGTATACTTGTCCACTAGGTAATTTGGTATATTAAGTTATTTTTCCTAATTTCATGGCTAACAACAGACGATTTTATATAGCAAAGGAAAGATCTGGGCGTGAATGGGTAAATAGTTATCTTTCTTCCCTGTGTGGTATATAGTAATAGGCATATAGTATTAGGTGGTTTATAGTATTATTGATAATCTTGTTTCTCTCTGTGGCGTTAGCATCGAGGTTTATGTCCTTCTCGTGGTGTGTTTTGTGGCCGTGTGTTGTGACAGCACTGCCCTGCCTCACACAACCACCCCCAAATGCATCACTTATTGCCCATTTCCCGACGACATCACGGCTCCTACAAATGCTGTGTCGTCAGCAGTAAGTATTTCTTAATATTACATCAACAGGACTAACCAAGGCAAAACAAAAAGTAACAAAAGTCCGCTAGCTGTCAGTCCCCGTTAAGAAGACAGGAAGAGAAAAATATATATGACCTTTGTTGTGATAGCTGATGTACCGGCCTGTGATCTCACATTGCGTATTTATTTTGATGTAGGCCTATGTGTGTGTTTGAATTTCAATTGTACTGCAGGGCATTTCTTTTACTAGAATGTAAGTGAAAATAATCATAACACCACTTCATTCAATACCATTTGTGTGTGTGTGTGTGTGTGTGTGTGTGTGTGTGTGTGTGTGTGTGTGTGTGTGTGTGTGTGTGTGTGTGTGTGTGTGTGTGTGTGTGTGTGTGTGTGTGTGTGTGTGTGAGTGTGTGTGTGTTGTGTGTGTGTGTGTGTGTGTGTGTGTGTAGTGTGTGTGTGTGTGTGTGTGTGTGTGTGTGTGTGTGTGTGTGTTGTGTGTGTGTGTGTGTGGTGTGTGTGTGTGTGTGTGTGTGGTGTGTGTGTTGTGTGTGAGAGTGTGTGTGGAATGAGTGTGAGTGTGTGTGTGTGTGTGTGTGTGTGTGTGTGTGTGTGTGTGTGTGTTGAGGTGTGTGTGAGTGGTGTGAGTGTGAGTGTGAGTGTGTGTGTGTGATGGAGTGTGAGTGTGTGTGTGTGTGTGTGGTGTGTGTTGTTGGTTAAGATTGTAAGTTAATTTAATATTAGTTAATACCTGTATTGTAACTGATGGGGAAAATGCCTTATCTTACGCACTTTTAATACAGCATCAATCTAGCAATATACTCATTAGGAACTAGACAACTTTCTTGGTAAAATACAGTGGACGTACTTTTTTCCCCTATTAGTTATCTCTTTTCTTCAGCGATTACCTTCCTTGATAAAGTTATCGTATAAGTACTATAGTTATAACTCGAAACGCTATAAGAAGAAGTCCTAGACAAACTCTTTAAGATCAAGATATCAGATCAGCCATTGTATTTTTTTTCCCTCAGTATATACGTCTAAACTTCTTCTTTCTTTGTAGCAGAATTCGCATCCTTCTCTCACAGTTACGGGAAAAGGTAAGGAACAAAACCATAACGATACACTAGAAACACACATAACACACAGCACATCACACACCATGATCCACACAACACACAGTCACAACACACTTCTCTACCATGCAGCACACAACACCGCACACACCACCACACTACGACAAACGACAGACACACACACACACAACATACACAACACACACACACACACACACACACACACACACACACACACACACACACACACACACACACACACACACACACACACACACACACACACACACACACACACACACACACACAACACACACACACACACACACACACACACACACACACACACACACACACACACACACACACACACACACACACACACACACACACACACACACCTGTGGTTCCTGTGGTGAATAGTTTCAGGCAACAGTTGATGCCCGTGGCCACGCTGATGCGCCGCCACTAATATAACCCGTCTGCTCGTCTCTTCGCCATCTGGTCTATGATGCTGTTGCTGGCAGCGCAGAGGTGGTAATGAGGCAGCTTGGGTTGATCGGGTATTGTCCGTAGGAACTTGTCTAGGTGGTTCTTGAAACGTTCAAGGTTATGTTCCGTTGAGTCACGCAGGTGTCTGGGCAGTGCATTGAAGAGGTGTGGCCCTCTTATAGCGAAAGCGTTTTCTTTGAGCGTCTTGACTCTTGTACTTGCTCTGGGGTATATCCTTTCAATATGGCAGAGCAGACCCCGTCGTGGGTGATTGCTAGACCGTACATTCAAGTTATTTACAGATTTTCCGGTCAATATTTTGTAGATGTATAATATAGCGTACCTTTCTCTACGCCTTTCTAGTGAGTAAAGGTCGAGTTCACGTAATCTTTCCCAGTAGTCCAAATGTCGGACGTCAAATATTCTATCGGTGAAAGATCGTTGTACTGCTTCAAGTGACTGCTTCTCTCCTGCTCGCCATGGACTCCACAGCTGACAACAATACTCCAACAACGGTATCACGAGTGACTTGTATAATGTCAGCATAGGAAGCCTTTCACGTGTCCGGAAAGTGCGAAGGATCCAGCCAGCCTGGCTTCGTGCCTTCTTTACCACATTTTGTATATGTTGGATAAAGTTTCCGTCACAGCTGAGGGTAATTCCTAGGTCTCTTATATGCTCCTTGGTGTTTATATGTGAACCGTCCGGTGCTGCAAACGTGTGTGCATTGTAGTTAATTCCCCCTGAACTGTAATGTATATGCTCAAATTTGTTGTCATTGAAGGACATGTTATTTTGCTCTGCCCACGAGTAAAGTGATGCCAGATCAGTTTGTAGTTGTTCGGCATCAGATACTGAAGAAACTTCCTTCAGTACCCTGGTGTCATCAGCAAAAGAAGCTACAGACGAGTGTAAGACGTGTCTGTTTATGTCGGAGATGTGGATCAAAAATAGCAGAGGTCCAAGTGACCGATCCCTGTGGCACTCCACTGTTGACCACTGAGACTGAGACACTGCACCGCCAGCCGCTACACACTGCTCCCTGTCAGTAAGGAACGAGTGCAGCCACATCCCGAGCTTTCCAGTAATGCCCATTTGTCGTATCTTGTGTAGTAAAATGCCGTGGTCTACCTTGTCAAAGGCTTTCGCAAAATCAAGATAGACCACATCAACATTTTTGTTATATTCCAGCTTTTCTAAAATTGTTTCATAGTGGGCGAGCAGTTGGGAGAGGCATGAACGCCCAACGCGAAAGCCATGTTGGTCTGGTATGTGTTATTTTGTTCGAGATATTGAGCCATGTTCTTAACTATTATTCTCTCCAAGACTTTAATAATGTGGGAGGTTAAGGCAACTGGTCGATAATTTTTTGCTTCTGTCTTCGACCCTCCCTTGTGGATTGGTGTGATGTTGGCACTTTTTAATTGCTTTGGTATTATTCCGGATTCTAATGAAGTTCTATAAAGAGAGAGCAAAGGAACGCTCAGCTCTTTAGCACAACGTTTAAGGTTCTTTAAGGTTCACCACACACACACACACAACACACACACACACACACACAACCACACACACACACACACACCACACACACACAACACACAACACACACACACACACACACACCACACACACCACACACACACACACACACACACACACACACACACACACACACACACACACACACACACACACACACACACACACACACACACACACACACACACACACACACACACACACACACACACACACACACACACACACACACACACACACACACACACACACACACACACACACACACACACACACACACACACACACACACACACACCACACACACCACACACACACACACACACACACACCACACACACACACACACACACACACACACACACCACACACACACACACACACACACACACACACACAACACACCACACCACCACCACACACACCACACCACCACACACACACCACACACCACACACACACACACACACACACACACACACCACACACACACACACACACACACACACACACACACACCACACCACACACACACACACACACACACACACACACACACACATAAAGAAGAGAAAGGGGAGATTTTATAGCAGTGTATAGAGCATCAATGGGTCTGGAAAAAATTGATAGAAATGATCTGTTTGTGTGGGACGACAGAAGTACAAGAGGTCATGAGAAGAAATTGAAAAGGGCAACATGCAAGAGGGATATACAAAAATACAACTTCCCGTATAGAAGCATAGAAGCCTGGAACAACCTTGATGCAAAAGTAATTAATGCAAGAAGTATTCAGGACTTCAAAGGCAAACTGGATAATAGTAGATTTGGAGACGGGACAGTACGAGCATAGCTCTTTTCCTGTATGTTACAACTAGGTAAATACAGCTAGGTAAATACACACACACACAAACTCTTAAACACCCATAAGGATAAACGAGTATAGTTCATTTGTATACAACTCGATGAATAGATAAATAAGGAAGGCAAGGTAAATACAGCATCTTCCTTACCTGTCTGTTTCCCCCGCAGAGGTGCAACGATGACTTCGATTGCCACGGGGGCGCCAAATGCTGCAAGGATCTGTGCCTGGGAAAGGTGTGCAGGACTTTTTACGGCTGATACCACAACCACTGCTGCTGATGTTGTTGTTGATCTTCTCTCCACAAGCACTGCTCCCTCAGCCATTGTTAATTGTTCGTCCTGGAAAGTGTAGAGGAGAAATAAATAAATCACAAAGATGAATTCACAGAACTATTATATAATCCTCCAATGCAACTACAATTATATAATATAGTCAACTGTCACACGTATTGATGATTTTTCAGGTTTATTACATACTAACTTGAAAAACTGGTACTGAAAAACTTGTCGAAAAAGAAGCTACAGACGACGTGTAAGACGCTGTCCGTTTATGTCGGAGATGTGGATACAAATAGCGAGGTCCAAGGGACCGATCCCTGTGGCAACCCACTGTTGACACTGACGAATGAGACACTGCCACCGCCCAGCCGCTACACACTGCCTTCCGTCCAGTAAGGAACGAGGTGCGCACATCCCGAGCTTTTCCAAGTAATGCCCATTTGTCGTATCTTGGTAGTAAAATGCTGTGGTCGAACTTGTCAAAGCTTCGACAAAATCAAGATAGACCACATCAACATTTTTGTTATATTCAAGCTTTTCTAAAAAATGTTTCATAGTGGTAGCGAGCAGTTGGGAGAGGATGAACGCCCAACGCGAAAGCCATGTGGTTTCTTGGTTCATTTGTTATTTTGTTCGAGATATTGAGCCATGTTCTTAACTATTATTCTCTCCAAGACTTTAATAATGGGCGAGGTTTAAGGCAATGGTGAGTGATAATTTTTTGCTTCTGTCTTCGACCCCCTTGTGGATTGGTGTTGTGTTGGCAATTTTTAATGCTTGGTATTATCGGATCTAATGAAGTTCTATAAAGAGAGAGCAAAGGAACGCTCAGCTCTTTAGCACAAACGTTATAAGGAGCACAGAAGGCAAGGTCGGGTCCAGCTGCCGCTTAGTAGTCAAACTATTAATTGCTCATTCTATGATGTCTCTGCTTAAAGGTTAGTCCGTCAGTTTTGATGTGCAGTCAGTACCTTGGCGAAAAAAGTCCATAGGGGAGTTGATTATTTTGTCTTCACGGGGGTTGCTGAAGACACTTTTGTAGGAGCAGTAGTTCTTCAACAAAATCTCCTTGGGTTCCATTTCTGGTTCTGCCCGTCTGAGTCACACACACACCACACACACAGGCTACACACACGCACGCACACACACACTACACACACAAACACACACACAGGCAACACACACGCACGCAACCCACACACCACACACACACCACACACACAAAGCACACACACACACACCACACACACAACACACACACACACACACACACACACACACACACACACACACCACACACACGCACACACACACGCACACACACACACACACACACACACACACACTAAGGAAATGAGGATAATAAGAAAAAGGAATACATTAACTCTTTCATTTCCATTCCTCCAAATTGACGTCTTTTCAGCGTTTCTCTTCCCTCCTGCTCTTCCTCTTCCCTCCTGCTCTTCCTCTTCCCTCCTGCTCTTCCTCTTCCCTTCTGCTCTTCCTCTTCCCTCCTGCTCTTCCTCTTCCCTCCTGCTCTTCCTCTTCTCTCCTTCCCTTTGTTCCTTGTTCCTTCTCTCCTTCAATCCTTATAAAACGAAAATTGTGTTCCCCAGTGATGAAGATAATAATGATAATAATAATTATTATGATAATAACAATAACAACAATCATAACAACAATAAGAATGATGTTAACGATGATGATAATGATGACGATAATAATAATGATAAAACTATAAAAAAATATTACTAATACTAATGACAACAAATACTATTGCATAAAAGTCTGTAGAGTTAGTGAACCCTGGCAAGGTGTCACCGCAGAGTTTTTCAGCCACACTTGCTTCTCGGTACAGACTTTCCTCGCTCACCCTCGCGCGTGACCTTCATGTTAAAGTGAAGGCCGAAAGTGAGGCTTCATGTTAAATACTTGACAGTCCATCCTTTTTGCTTGTCCCACGCCCCCCTAGGTAATTACCCACGCCCCCCTAGGTAATTACCCACGCCCCCCTAGGTAATTACTCACGCCCCCCTAGGTAATTACCCACCACCCCTCGTACTTACCACTTCCCCCTAGGTAATTACCCACGCCCCTAGTAATTAACCCACTTCCCCCAGGTAACTACCCAACCCCCCCCTAGGTAATTACCCCACTTCCCCCTAGGTAATTACCCACGCCCCCATAGGTAATTACCCACAACCCACACTAGGTATTACCACGCCCCCCCTAGTTAATACCCACGCCCCCCTAGGTTTTACCACGCCCCCACCCCCCAGGGTAAGAACCGCCTGCTCTATATATATTGGAGTCACTGTTGGAAAAGTAAAGGATTGTAGGTAAAATGTTTATGTGTATTGTTATGGTGGTTAGTATGTAAGGAGGGATTATCTTCTCTCTTCTCTCTTCTCTCTCTCTCTCTCCTCCTCTCTCTCTATCTCCTCTGTCTCTCTCTCTCTCGCCTCTCTCTCTCTCTCTCTCTCTCTCTCTCTTCTCTCTCTCTCTCTCTCTCTCTCTCTCGCCCTCTCTCTCATTAATTAGTGGCTAAAAGTAAAGTTAAAGTAAGAGATCCACACCACATTTTCACCACACATTCACCAAAAGTTGTTTCACCATTAATCATCACATTCATTACATTTGTATATATATAGAAAAAAGGGAAGCGTGTGTGGCTGTGTGTATTTTACATTGTGTGCATATGCGCCTGTAGCAGTGGTGACCCAGGCTCGGATGGTTAGCTTCTGGAGGGTCACTTGAGGGCTCTGATGGTTGGTCCTCACCTCGTGGTGCGGGCAGGCAGGATTTTTTATAGTTGACGCTGTGACTAGAGGCTCATTTGCCGCCATCTGTGTCTCCGATGCACTCGCATTGAAGGTAGAGGTTGATCGCAGGGAATGTGGGTTGTTCTTAGGACAATCGACGTGCAGAAAGGTTTTGGGTTTCGTCGGGACCAAAACTCGGTCACCGAGAACGACAGTCGGGAGGGACGACTAAATCCACTCCGCTACCGCTGCGGACTCCCCTCCCTCCTAAACAGTGTGTTTTTCGTGTGTGTATTCATACTAGCCTTGTATTTTACAGGGCCAGAGCAACGTCTTTGCCCCGTTTTATGGCCCCCGTCTCCATTATCATTAATATTTTTATCATTCATCCTTAGTGGGGTAGTGTTGGCCCGCGAAGCCAACCACCCCCGGGAAGGAGAGGGGGGTCACAAACCAACCGGCTGACACCCGGTGGTTGTGTGGTGGGTGGTGATGTGTGTGTTGTGTGTGGTTGTGTGTGTGTGTGTGTCGTGTGGTGTGTGTGTGTGGTGTGTGTGGTGTGTCCTTGTGTCAATGTCGCTTTATCTGACAGCCTAGACCCCCTAGAGGGAGAGTGGTCGGCAACCCTGTGGCTCGGAGCCGCATGCGCTCTTCAAGAGACCTGTGCGGCTCATGCCATTACATAAAAATGTCAGAAATTATCATTTTTTTTAAGAAATAGAGATAAAATACTGGCATAGATAGCCGCAGTAAATAGTGTATGTGACCCAGGTCCTGGGTCTCTAGGAAAATATTGGGAGGAATTCTTATACTTCTTATACTTATTATTACTTCATTATTATTATTATTATTATTATTATTAATTATTATTATATTATTATTATTATATTAAAATATGAGATTAATGTGTATGTGGGAATATTTAATTCCCATATGGTATTATGGAGGAGGAATATTTTATTGTTTCGTAATTTCCATTTATAATTTACACCGCGGCTCCATCAGCACTGCTTTTCTGCCAATTTTGAAGGAACTGGCTCTTCTCGAATTCTGGGTTGCCGACCTCTGGGCCTAGACCTTCATAATAATCATAATCATCATAATAATAATAATAATAATAATAATAACAATTATAATAATCATAATAATGATAATAATAATCATAATAATAATAATAATAATAATAATAATAATAATAATAACAAATATAGTAATAATAATAACAACCTAGACCTCTATAAGTGATTCAGATCCTTCTTCCTTCCCTCCCTTCTTTCAACATGAAGTTAAAAAATTAATAGAGTAGCATGGAAAGGTCTATTTGTAGGGTCTCTCCTATATCCCTTCACCCTCCTCCCTCTCTCTCTATCCTCCCCCTCTTCCCCCCCCTCACTTTCTCCTCCCTCCTCCCTCTCCCCCTCTTTTCCTCCCTCCCCCTCTTTTCCCCTTCCTAAAACCCTTCAACCTACACATATTCCACAGGAGAGAGAGAGAGAGAGAGAGAGAGGAGACGAGATGAGAGAGAGAAGAGAGAGATGCAGAGAGAGAGACGAGAGAGAGAGAAGAGAGGGAGAGACGAGATGAGGGAGGGAAGAGAGAGAGAGACGAGAGAGCGATGAAGAGAGAGAGAGAGAGAGAGAGAGAGTCAAGTTGCTGCCGCGGAAGACACCAGGCCATGGTTATATTCACGTTCGAGGGAGGACCCCAGGCTTACTCAGAGGGAAGCTGAAGTTGGCAACGGATTACCCTTGCCATTCAAGAACTTCCATCAAACATCCTGGGGGGTGGAGGTTGAACCCAGGGCTCCAGCTTTGACCGAACAGGGAGACAGTGGCGCGTCGAAGCACTCCTGAGGGTGACTCTCCTGCGCCCAGTAAGGCACCTGCTCGACGCTGAAAGGCCTCATGCGGCTTATATAAGGCCAAGTGAAGCCCGTCATAGAGTATAGTCCTCTCACTGGATGAGTAGTGCCCAGTGCCACCTGTCACTGTGGGGACAACATGCCAGAGGCGCGTGAGCGCCTCATTACACCAACTGACGACCATATCACATGGAAACGTCGCCCGCGGCAACAGTTGCAGCAGCAGCAGCGACGACAACAATACAACATCAGCGTTGCAGCTCCAACAAACAGCAACAACAACAAACAAAGACTACCGCAGGAGCAGTGCGGGATGATCCCCGCTCCCAGGCTTGACAGCCTGGGCACCGGAGGAGATCGGTGCCCTCACATGTTGCACAAGGGCCCAGGTGCAACACTCTTCCCACCTTGCAGGACTTCGGGTCCCGTGGAGGAGGTCAGAGCGCGCTACGAGGACGGTTAGCGTCAGGTGATTCCTCATCGAGGCCTCGAGGACCCACCCGTGATGGGCCAGCCGAGCTTTACTTGGGCCACGGCGACACTGTGGAACCCTTCACGGTTGAGGTGGATGTTCGTTGGGCCATGAAACACCAGCAGATGAAGGTGCGGCCCACAGATGGTGCCGCTTACATCAGCCGTAGTGCCTCGTAAGGCGTGACCACAGTGTCGTGTCAATAGTGACACACAGTGACACACACATAGTTATACACACCATAGTGAACACATTGACACAGTGACACAGTGTAGTGTATAGTGCGCCTGAAAAGTGCCTGTGTACTGCCCCCCCCCGGACCTCGCCTTAACATAGATATTTAGCTATTATCTATAAGGCACTGCTTTAGGATAGATGTCCCGGGAAGGGGACATCTTGAGCTGCTCGCCACTCATTTTCTTCACCAACCTCTTTGCGATTTGTCGCCCCATGGATACCATGTGCAGTTGTTTAAATTAAAAACAAATAAAACAAGAGAGAGAGAGAGAGAGAGATGAGAGAGAGAGAGAGATGAGCACGAGAGAGATTGAAGAGAGAGAGGAGAGAGAGAGAGAGAATAGATGAGAGAGAGAGAGAGAGAGAGAGAGAGAGAGAGAGTCGTAAGGATGTCAGTTTATGTGGTGTGTGTGTGTGTGTGTGTGGGTGTGTGTGTGTGTGTGTTTGTGTTGTGTGCGGTGTGTGTGGTGGTGTGTGTAGTGGGTGTGTGTGGTGGTGTGTGTGCAGTGCGTGACGTGCTCGTCTTGTGTGCGTGGTGTTGTACGTAACCAAGGTGACGCTGTGTACACGTGGATCCAGGTGTACATGTGGACGTGACTGTGTACTGTGACGGTCATGAGTGTACACTGTTACATGTCTGTCTGTCTGTCTGTCTGTCTGTCTGTCTGTCTGTCTGTCTGTTTGTATGACTGTTCGTTTGTTTCTTTATATCTTTGTCTGGTTGTATTACTCTCTCTCTCTCTCTCTCTCTCTCTCTCTCTCTCTCTCTCTCTATTTCTCTCTCTTCTCTCTCTATCCTCTCCCCCCCACCCCCCATCTACTACTCTCTAGCTCTTCTCTCTCTCTCTCTCTCTCTCTCTCTCTCTCTCTGTCTCATAACACTCTCCTTCCATCTTTCCCTCACTCACTTTCCAGCCTTTCCTTCACACAATTCCTTCAAACTCTAAACATTCTTCTACAACATCCTCCTCCACCTTATATCTTTCCTTGAACCCTCCTTCCTCCACTGCCTCGTCTCCTCCTCCACTTCCTCTCCACACGCTCACGCTGCCTCCTCCACACTGCCGCGTTTCTCCACTTGCTCCCAACTTTACTATGGGGAAAAAAGTGTATACAAAATTATACCTTGCACACTGGACACACTTAATGCTTCCTCCTTATAGACAGTGAGGCTAAATTCCTTTCATTTCAGAGCATGTATACCAGTCCTTGTGTCTGTGTGTGTGTGTGGTGTGTGTGTGTGTGTGTGTGTGTGTGTGTGTGTGTGTGTGTGTGTGCGTTTTTTACGTTGTAACCTATAGCGCCTGCAGGCATATGGAGGGTCTGATGTTGTTTCGAACTCGCTGTTGTGGCGCAGGATAGTAGATTATTATAGTGACACCTGTGGTCTCAGGTGAAGATCTCATTTTCTATGATGTTCTTGATCTCCAGGTTAGGCGCATGCAGCCCCTAGAGTCCACCGTCACACTCGCAATCGGCAGACAGGTATACGCTGCATGTGGGTTGCTTCGGTCACTCGACGATGGCTTTGACAGTTGCTACTTGGTGAGACTTGAACTCGGGACCTTCTGCTCCCCTACCAGGCTTTGAAAGAGTTGCCCCCGGCAGGATTCAAACTCGGGACATTGAGTTCAGCACTCCAAGACGCTAACCACTTGGCCACCGCCTCCCCGTGTGTGTGTGTGTGTGTGTGTGTGTGTGTGTTGTGTGTGTGTGTGTGTGTGTGTGTGTGTGTGTGTGTGTGTGGAGAGCCATCAGGGCGAGTCAACATTTCATCTTCTCTACAAATACAGACCTTCCATGCGTGTCCCCTCCTCCTCCTCCTCCTCTCCTCCTCCTCCTCCTCCTCCTCCTCCTCCTCCTCCTCCTCCTTCATTCATCTTCTCGCCGCCAACACGGAAGGAAGTGAAAATCTTGGTCTCCAGCCTTACCAAACCTCACACATACGTCGTTAAAATCACACTAAGTTTTCTTTAGAGATTTTCCCGTCGTAACACACCTTGCATTTCATTTAATATAGCGAGCTTTATATATTACTACAACTAACACACACACACACTCCACAGTGAAAACACAGTGAAACGCATTGATAGTGAGTAAAAACAATTTCTATAACTTGCACGGTCTATGTCCTAATTTGTAATTTATTTGTGCTTGTTTTTAAATAACGTAAACGTTCTTTTTAGTTCTATCTATAGCATTTCGTGGCATTCTTAAAACTGGTACAAGGTGTGGTATTTCCACTCAGTTTTTGAGAAAGTATTCCCTAGGGACAGACCGACCCATTTGTGCTCAACCGCGTCCCTCCTTTCCATCCTGAGAGAGAGGGAGAGGGAGGGAGAGAGAGAGAGAGAGAGAGGGAGAGAGAGAGAGAGAGAGGGGAGAGAGGAGAGAGAGAGAGAGAGAGAGAGAGAGAGAAGAGAGAGAAGGAGAAGAGAGAGAGAGAGAGAGAGAGAGAGAGAGAGCGCCACGCTTCCAACAGATATAACATAAGCGCATCACTTTGTCTTAAAAGTTTTCAGTTTTTGTTAATTCGAGTTGCCGTACATCTATTTAAATCCCCGCAGCGCATAATATTTTATTTTTCAGCATGCCTTCCATTCTACGCAAGTGTCTGAGTTGCAGCGGAAAGTTCGCTCCACAATATTTCATCAACTCCACAGCCTGTAGACTTTCTGTCTTGTCAAACAAGCAAGAAGAAACCCTCGCACTGTACAATGATCTTAAGAAGAGTCATGACAGTCTCCGTGAGAGTTATGACAGTCTACGGAAGGCTGTTGCCATCACTTCCTCCACCCCACCCACATCTGCCATCACCTCGCCCTCCTCTTCCCTTTCTTCCGCCTCGAGTAACACCTCCTCCTCTACCCCCCCTTCCTCCTCATCCTCCTCTCCCAGATTTTCCCCCGCACACCCCTATACCTTAAGATCCTCCACCTCCTTAAATCTACCCGGCCCAACCGTATCCACATACCCTTCTATCTCATCCAACCCCTCCACCTCCTCCACCTCCTCCTCCTCTACCTCCTCCTCTTTCCCCCCTCCTCCTACTCCTCCTTCTCCACCTCCTCCACCTCCTCCTCCTCCTCCTCCCCCTCCTCCTCCCTCCTCCTCCCCTCCTCCTCCGCCTCCAACCTCCTCCTCCTCCTCTCCTCCTCCTCCTCCTCCTCCTCTCCCCCTCCTCCTCCTCCTCCTCCTCTTCTAGCTGCCAACACGGAAGGAAGTGAAAACCTTGGTCTCGGCCCTTACAAACTC
>JACEEZ010020616.1:496405-506073 GCA_016584305.1 Chionoecetes opilio | reverse complement strand
TTACCATTAATATTATCATTCATTATATATATTATTCACCAAACACAGACTCTCCAGATAGCCCCTTTTAACTTTCCTGAAATCATGAATGTAGAAATGTATGTATTAAAAATGGCCTTAACACCTTCCCCTGGTCGATCTGGTTCCAAAACTGTGCCATATGATGGGATTCCACCACAGGGGGCGGCACCTATCGCGGACACACAGACACACAGACAGACAGACACACTTTCGCTGATGTTATTATAGATTATTATTATTATTATTATTATTATTATTTCGAGTGAGTTCTCGGTGAAACCATTGGAGCTCTGATGTGTTTACTGATCGTGATGATTATAAAGAAACCCTGTTAAAGTTCATTAAGTCCCAGTTATCCTCATATATTCTCTAAATCTTTAGATTCTTTTTTTCCCACTTATTGTGGGTGGTGGCAGCGTAATTGTCAGGTTTGTGGAGCCATTCAAATTAATATCTAGCCAAAAGGGGGGCACTACAATATGTTAACCGATGTGAAAAAATACGTCAAAGAATGTTACGTATGCCAACAACACAAGACTAGCCCTGGATAACAGCAGCTTTGGCAAGAGTTACCACCAGTTAGCACGCCATTAGCTAGAGCGTCGTTAGATTCAATAGATTTGATATCAGGACACCAAGGTTTTAGATATGTGTTGACAGTGTTAGATCATTATAGTAGGTATAAGTGCTTGTGGGCCCTTCGGACCCATGTATTGATGTTTGTAGTAGTAGTATATATTAGACATGTAATTGCAAACTCCAATCGTGTTGTTGCTGTCGTTGGTCACTGGTCAAAGTGCCTCGGGGTAGAACACGTTCCGTGTGATTCCAACCCTTTGTGTTCCGTGTGATTCCAACACACACATACTCACACACGCACACAAACGTCCATGAGTCTACTGAGTTTGTGGAATGCGGCAAAACGTTACCGCAGAGCTTTTCATGTAATCTAATACTCCTAAAGTGTTTTTTATCCCATAACCCCCGTTCAAAATGATTCAATCGACGTGGTGTCGATTCTACTCTATCGACCAAGCTGCTTACCACCTACGATTTATTGGCGATTTTTTTTGCCTATTCTCATCAAAATTGAATTTACAGTTTCGGCTACCCAAAACAGACAGACAGACAGACAGACACACACCACGGTTACTCCTGTAGTATATTAAATGTCAAGTTTTACCCAATGAGGACATAATAAAAGGCACGGAGGAGGTGTGTGGGGCGTTCGGACGCTACGTGAGCGACTTCGGCACTCCCACCTCCCTTATCTGTGACAACGGAGGCGAGTTCACCTTTTAGTCCAGTTCCCAATGGACAAAACAAAGGCTTTCGTTGGAATTTTTTGGAGATTTGCAAAACTATAAATTTTTAGAAACTTTGAGACCTTCTAAACCAGGAAATCAATGTTTACATTTTTTTCAATTACAATATGGCGGCAATCTTGAATATTCAAAATTGCGGCCATTTTTGTATGTATTTCACATTTTCTCCACTTCTAATGCTCATAGTCTTATGATTTTGGTGTCTAACCATATATTTTCTTGGGCAAGGAATCCAATGAAACAACCCACAATGGGCTACAAATAACCTCTGGCACTGTGGATTGGATTAATATAATTTTTAGGACAACAAAAATTGTCCATTTCCAATACATGGCTCTCTCTGCTTTCAGGTTCTTATACTAGTAAAGAGTACCTGATCCATGAGTGAAGTTTGTTGCCCAACAGAAGCAACCTGCATATTGCATGCTAGACACTCTGCAACGAGATCGAAGCAGTGTGGCATCGCCCGTGTAGGCGGACCCGGGACCACAAACAAGCGGTTGGCACCTATGATTCACGGTAACATAAAGGGGCACTTTTTCCCCCAAATGGAGAGGCCTTGCCATGCAGTGAAAGTCCAATTTATTCACGCACTGGAAAAATTGGCAACGCCAGAACTTACAGAAGCAAGGGAAAAAACTAGAAGAAGACCCAAGCAGACCGATTCAGATTTTGACAATCTCATTTGGAAAATTGCAGTGGTTGAGGGGATGGTTCTTCTCCAGAAGCGGACTAAGACACAGCATCTGTTGTGACCGTGAAGGATCTCGGGTTTACTTTAATGACAGACTTGTGAACCTCACCAGAGCCCTTTGATGAAATTATTCTTGGTTTGACACCTACAAGGCCTATTCCGAAGAACAGAACCAGGCAAAAGAGGCGACAAGCGAGGGACCCAGTACAGTATCAAGTACAAGATGCGACCAGAATCAAACACATCATAATGAGTCGCTTCTTGTCACATGACCAGACAAAGGCCGAGCTCACAGAGTAACGGGCTCAGAAGGAAAAACTGGACTACAAACAAAGATTCGTCCCAGCTGATCATCACATCTGCCGCAGGCCACACAAGAAGCAACAAGGATGTCGGTCACTTCCCTCACAACAACCACGAGGAAATAGACACCCTGATGATAAGCCTGGGAGTCGCTGCAACTGCCCACTCCTCAAGGAATATGGAAATGACGTTCTTCTCTCCTGATACCGATGTTCTTGTCCTGCTCATAGGAATTATGATGTGCTGGCCAAAAAACACCTCAATCTCCATGATTTTAGGACGCTTCACATCAAGCCAAATATGGAAAGCTCTGAGACCAGCGAAGGAAAAAGCTTTACCAGCATTGCAACGCATTCTCTGGGGCCGACAACACTGGTCGTTTGGGCACGAATAGGCAAACGATTTTTTGGTTCAAGCTGTTCCTAGATGCTGACGAGCATCTCAGGGCTCTATCCATGCTATGTGTGACACAGTGTGAGCGGAAATGTCCTGCAAACCCTTTGGGCCAGGTTTTTATGCCAGGCATACTATCTGAAGGGCATTCAGATCTCAAGCATCCCTGATCTACGCTGGCACTTATTCTTCAAGTACATGGCAGAAAGTGACAAGCTGCCACCTACAATGGGTGCCTTGAAGCGGCACATCATGAGGACACATGTGCAAGCACGAATCTGGGGTCAGGCTTGCCTTCCCCATCAGGAGCTGCTGGACCCGCTTCAGAATGGGTATCACAAGGGTGTTGATGGCTAGCTAAAACCAACGACCGCAAGCCTTTCCCCAGCACCCAAGGCCATTCTGGAGATGGTGAGATGTCATTGCAAAAAACTTGAAAAAAGACTGCTCGTCCCAGCGCTGCTCGGGCAAGTCCAAGGCCTTACCTTGCACAGATATGTGTTTGTGCAGCGCACAGTGAGACAATGACGATGATGCTGTGTACAACTAATGTGATTATGATGATAAGATTACAGTGACAATTAATTAAATATGCACTATTACTGTGCCGAGAATACTTTTTGAACATTTTCATGATTAATGCGCGTATTCGTAGTCACATACCATCATTGTACGTGGTCATTGTTCACTTCTGTCTTGTCCTAATTAAATAAAAATGTCATGCCAGCTCTGTTGTGACTGCAATAGAAGTACTGTATGATTGCCCTAGTACTTTCCATGACAGCTACAAGATCAAGTGAATAATTTTGACTGAGTAGAAATGGAACAAAATCATAACAATTACAACGAGGAATCATGGTATGTAGCTACGAATACGAGCAAAATTATATGATTTATTGCAAAAACACTGTTCCATTATATTCCTCGCCCTTGAAAATGTATATTTGGACACCAAGATCAGATGTCTACCACCATTAGAAGCAGAGATATCGTGAAATCCATGCGAAAATGGCAGCCATTTTGAAAATCCTAGATGGCCGCCATATTGTGATTGAAAAAAATGTAAACATTGATTTCCTGGTTCAATAGGTCCTAAGCTTTATGAAAATGTAGTTTTGCAAATCTCCAAAAAACTCAAACGAAAGTACATAAGGAACTGGACTATCTGCAGCCTTCAAGGACCTGTGTAATACGCACGGGATACGGACGGGTTACATCACGCCATACCACTCTCAAGGGAACAGCCTAACCGAAAGGATGCACCGGACGGTAAAGAGTATTCTCCGGGCATGTGCAAGGCCACCCATTCGCTGGCCACAGTTGCTACAAGAAAAAACAGGTGGTCATGAATCAGGCGGTTCCCCACTACCCCCGGTCAGCAGCCCTTTTTCGCCTTCTTCTCCCGCCATAATCCAAGGACCAATGGAATTAATTTGCCAGAAGTGTCCGGGACGAGTGATGAGCTCGCCTTGGCACACGAACTGTTACAAAGGACCCATCTAAATATGGCGGCGCAAGTTTCGAGAGGTGGCGAACCGACACAGGCGTAACCAACGAGTATGCTATGGGCAAGTAAACTCCTTGGTGTGGGTGAAAGCCGAGACAGTGATGCCAGGCGTGAGTAGCAAACTTCAAGCCCGTTGGGTTGGTCCGTATAAAGTGAAAGAAAGTATACGAGACGGCAGTGCGTATGTATTGGTAGCGTATTGGTAGTGTATGTATCGGTATTACCGCGGGTGCGGTAGGGCGGGTCATACTATTTTTTTTTCTTCAATTAATGGAGAAGGATGTTTAAATAACGTATTTTGGTGTGTAGAACACAAATTTGAAGAAAAAGTATAATTCTGATAACCCTAACCTAAATCAATTTGTAGTTGGTTATTATTAAATGGGTAATCAATTTGTTATTGCAGTTACCCCAGCATAGGCCTCTTCAATTTTTCTGTCATGGCTGTTCACATTATTTTCTGTCATTGTTCTAACTACTTCATAAAATATATAAGACATCTAAATATTTAAAGAAAAATAGGTCTCATTCAACTTAATTAAAATTTGCATACAGTTTGGCATATGCTGCCATAGATAATAATACGCATAGAAGTAAGGAATAATGAAAGACGCATGTAAGCAAAGCATCACCTTGTTGCACTGTTGCAGACAGCATAAACGTCTTGTAAACACCAACCGCTCCTCGCAGAGGCGGTAAGCTTTGTGTACCAAATACCTTTTGCTAGCCCAAGTTTCCTGTGAAGCAAAATAAATACCTATGAAGGGAAATGTTAAAAAATGAAATAGTTTGGCAGTTTTCCCTAATATTTACCTGTGCATTACTATTATACACGCCTGTAGTGGATAAACCTGATGTATAATTGTTTATATTTCAGTGTGAATTTCTTAAGAAATGGGTCAAGTCAGAACAAGGACGAAATCAAGTTCTCATTTGAGTAATCTTGTTGGCACTGGGCGGAGCTGTTGGTGTCTGAACTGCCAACGTGTGGGATATCCATCGACTTGAGGGAGCAAAGTGAAGATGACGGAGGACTACCAATTGGACAAGCTGGTNTTTATCACATCATGAGAGCGAAGAAAGGCTTGGATGAATTTGTAATGTGGTGAAGAATTTTCTAGAAAGAAAGCACACTATGAAGAGATTGTGGAAGAGCTACTAATGAGCCTGCGAGATCTTGGATGTAGAATGAGTATCAAGGTTTCACTATTTACACAGCCATTTGGACAAGTTTCCGGAGAACCTTGGGGATGTGAGCGAGGAACAAGGGGAGCTTTTTTCATCAGGACATTAAAACAATAGAAAACGGTATCAAGGCCGGTGGGACTCACAATGATGGCGGATTTTTGCTGGAGCTTGATGAGAGACAACCCAGAACTGTACATCAAAAGATCAGCCAAGAAAAAAAAATTCACATAACTGCTACTTGCCTTTTGATCTTTTGCACCATATATATGAAATTGTTTATATTTTCTATTTCAATTCTGTCACTATATTTGATTTACTTGACATGGACTTCGTAATCTTTTTTAATTCCTTGATTAAGAATAAAACAAATGATTACTAAAATCACGTGTTTTTATTTTGAAACCTTCGATATATTGGGCTGATGAGCCCATTTTTCATCATAAATTAAAAAATTTGCTATATGGGCGAAATCCTGATGTGATAGACAAAAATTGAGTTCATATTCGTAATCAGCAGCCCAAATTCAGTTAAAATTTGTTTTAAAACCTTTTGCCAAAAAATATCGTGTTGACCAGTGAATTATCTCTCATTCTCTTTTTTCTTTTTTTCTCTCTTTCTTATATCTATCTATCTATCATTCTCTCTCATTCTCTCCCATTTTCCCTCTTCGCAATCTCTCTTTTTATTCTCTCATTCTCTCTCTCTCTCTCTCTCTCTCTCTCTCTCTCTCTCTCTCTCTCTCTCTCTCTCTCTCTCTCTCTCTCTCTCTCTCTCTCTCTGACGAGATTTACTCGATACACGCGCGCCAGAGCCATTCAAGCCGGCATGATGACGGATTGACCTCGGGAGAAGTTGGACAAGGGACGAGTTGGACAAGGGACAAGTTGACTAGGTTACGCTTTGGACTGGTACCCAATTGACTTGAGTATAATATGACTTGAGACCGAAAGGTCTTGGGGAACAATTGACTTCATTAACAATCGCCTCAGTACCAATTGACCTGCACCCGTGATGGTTGGGCGGGTCATACTATTTTTTTTTTCAATTAATGGAGAGGGTGTTTAAATAACGTATTTAGGTGTGTAGAACACACATTTGAAGAAAAAGTTTAATTCTGATAACCCTAACATACATCAATTTGCAGTTGGTTATTATTAAATGGGTGATCATCTTGTTATTGCAGTTACCCCAGCATATGCCTCTTCAATCTTCCTGTCATGGCTGTTCACATTATTTTCTGTCATGTGAAGATATTTTTGGCTGATGGTGATGAGGATCTGGAATTGGAGAGAAGTGGTGCTGAAGATGAGTTTGTTCCAGAAGTTGAGTTTTTTCCAGAAATTGACCATAAGCCTGCAGCCTCGACTAAGGTACAGAAAAACTATGATGAGACTTCAAACATTGCCCTTGCTAGTGTAAGATATGGCATAGGGCTAAGGCCAACTGCAGCAATAGCAACAGCAGCTCTGATTGATGCAGGAATTATCACAGAAGACAACACAAGTAAAGTGATTGATAAGGGCAAGGTCAAGAGAGCACAAGAAAAGTTGATGAGAGAGCTGGGGCAAGAGTTTGAAGAAAAGTGCAGGGAGGACGGGGGCATCTCCTGCATCCTCTTTGATGGGCGGATTGACCTGACCAATGTGATGATGGAAGCTGAGGGAAGTGACCAATCTTTTCCTGCTATGATCAAGGAAGAACACTACAGTGCTGTTAGTGAACCTGGGAGCTACTATATGTTTCACTTTATCCCAGAGAAAGCAACTAAAGAGGATTCACATGCGGAGAAGATTGCTAAGATCATGTTTGGTTGGCTGAAAGAGAGGGGTTTTGATAAAACCTTGTTGGCCATTGGAGGAGACTCTACAAATGTCAACACAGGTGTGAAAGCTGGAGTAATGCGGAAGCTGGAACTGCACCTGGGGAGAAAGCTGGTCCGGTTGGTGTGCAACTTACACACTGGTGAACTTCCCCTGCGCCATTTGATTGTTGGCCTTGATGGCCCTACTCTGTCAGACAAAAAATTATCCGGGCCAATAGGAAAGCTCCTTGATTCTGCTACAGACTTTGAGATCAATCCAAACTTCACGCGTATCTCCGTTGGCCCTCCACTGATCAAGCTGCCTGACAAGGTCATTCAAGATCTCTCAACTGATCAACACTATGGCTATAAAATTGTCTGTGCAGTCAGGGATAGAGTGCTTCCTGCAGGGCTGGCTCTGTTGGAGATAGGACCTGTAAACCACAGCCGCTGGCTCACAACAGCTAATAGAATTCTCAGGCTTTGGGTGTCAAAACATGGACTTAAAGGGAAGAACCTGAAGAATCTGCACTGCATTATGGAATTCATCATTGGAGTGTATTGTCTATGTTGGTTCAACGTGAAAGTCAAACACTCCTGGATTGAAGGGCCTAGGCACATCCTCTTTCAACTGGACTGCCTTAAGTCACAGAGGAAGGAGGTGCTGGACATTGTGATGCCAACTGTGAAAAGATCTGTTTGGTATGCCCACAGTGAAGCCATCCTCCAAACAATGCTGTGCTCTGAAGATCAGAAGGAGAGGATTTGGGGGGTGGAGAGAATCCTAGCCATCAGGGGAGATGGGGACCCAGATGCTCAGCTAGGAGACTCCTCTGTTAGGACCAGAAGGACACCTGACATTAATTGTGATGCTTCCAGCATAGGTGACCTGATCAGCTGGTCAGAAGATGTGTCAAAGCCACCTCTCACCTGCTCTCTAAGCATGTCCGAGGTGAAAAACTTAGTCAACACACCCATGGAAGTGGTCAACTGGCCTTGCCACACACAAAGCATTAAGAGGGTTATTAAAATGGTGACTGAGGCTTCTGCTAAGTACTTTTCATATGAAAAGAGGGATGGAGGGATCAGGGCTCAGGAAACCAGCAGGAGGCTGATGTCCAAAAATGAGTCAAAACAGGACTTGTGCAGCCTGGCAAAGTTCAAGAAGTCAGGAGAATAATCTTTGTAATTGTATTCAGTGATATACATGCGATTGACATGTTAATAAATTTGAAAATTTGATTTGGCTTTATCAATATACATGATTTGCCTTATGTCCTCTAAAATTATATAAAGGGGCTGTAAAGGGTAAAATTGAAAAATTAGAAATTCAAATTGATGTAAGTTAGAGATGTTCTATCCAAAAAATAAGCTCATATTTGAATTCCTTGTATAAAAATACATAATTTAGACACCCCTAATGAGAGGATTTCATTCAGATTCATGATGGCACCCAAGTATGACCCACCCTACCGTGATGGGTGAGTGACACGTGTGAAAGGGGAAGAGTAATAAATGGCGAGATAAGACGATAAGGAAGAAGGGGAACATAATATCCATGTCTACAGCTACAACTACTACTACAACTACCACTACTACTACTAATAGTAATAATAATGATGATAATAATGATAATGATAATACAATGAACAGTTACCAGAATCAATACAATGTATATGGCTAGAAAAAATAGCCTAAGTCTTGACCGTACGCAAACGTTCGAACGGAGGTAAGCTCAGACAGCCTCGAGAGACGCGAAAAATACTTTACTTCATCACCTCACTGTGAAGTATCTAGAGTACCTAGAGAGTTAATTGTTCTTGCATAATGTAGATGAAAGATGAATAGTATAGGCTTTAGGGGGGAGTTCGTGTACATGGCTCTTTTAGAGCATTACCCTAAATTTTATTGTTATATATGTCATAGCCGTCAAAAAAAGTTAGGGTAACACTTCCAGATCAGGTACAGTTTTTTCCGCAGAGCCCGTTGAAGATTTTTGGTCGAACGTCCAGAATCGAAATTGACGATATTGTAGTTTCATGCAATAAACCACCATCAGGTCCACAAAAGTTATTCATTGTGATTAATTCTCAAGCCTTTGATAGTACTAACAACATTTTATGAGTATTAAGACACATAAACCTCGGGTTTCAGTGCGAAATAGCTAAAATGTTAGTGATTTTAGTCCAAAAATCCTTCGAGTTTGAAAATGCCTCTATGTTTGAAGGCTCGACACAAAGTCAATATTATACTTAGAACTGTCATACTTCTCCAAAAGTTTCATTATCAAGTCCCCTGACAATTCCAATTCGCATATTGGTTAAAAAAAATTAAGTATGGTGGCGAGGGAGACAAATATAACCGAGAGTCAACCTTAACTTAAGTTGCCGCGTTTAGCCGCGTTTAGTGATTTCGGTCAAATGATCATATCTCTCC
>JACEEZ010020616.1:458905-491405 GCA_016584305.1 Chionoecetes opilio | reverse complement strand
TCTCTAACAATTTTTCTTCTGCATCTTTCCCTCCTATGCTTCACCCAGATGGCTCCACAGCTGTCTCATCTACTTCTAAAGCTGAACTCTTCGCTCAAACATTTGCTAAAAATTCCCCTCTGGCTGATGAAGGGCTTGTTCCTCCTTCTCCTCCAACCTCTGACCTTATTATGCCTGTCATTAAGATCCTTCGGAATGATGTTTTCTTTGCCCTTTCTGGCCTAGATCCTTGGAAGGCTTACGGTCCTGACGGAGTCCCTCCTATTGTTCTCAAAAACTGTGCTTCTGTGCTTGCACCCTGCCTGGTCAAACTTTTCCCTCTATGTCTATCTACTTCCACCTTTCCTTCTTGCTGGAAGTTTGCTCACATCCAACCTGTTCCTAAGAAGGGTGACCGTTCTAATCCTTCAAACTACCGCCCTATAGCTTTGACTTCCTGCCTTTCTAAAGTTTTGTAATCTATACTTAATAAGAAGATTCTTAAGCATCTATCTGCTCACAATCTTCTATCTGATCGTCAGTACGGTTTCCGTAAAGGGCGATCTACTGGCGATCTTCTAGCTTTCCTAACTGAATCTTGGTCATCCTCCTTTAGGGGTTTCGGTGAAACTTTTGCTGCTGCCTTTGACATATCAAAAGCTTTTGATAGAGTCTGGCACAAATCTTTAATTTCCAAACTACCCTCATTCGGTTTCTATCCTTCTCTCTGTACCTTCATTTTAAGTTTCCTTTCAAACCGTTCTATTGCAGCTACTGTAGACGGACATTGTTCTTCTCCTAAATCTATCAATAGTGGTGTTCCCCAGGGTTCTGTCCTATCACCCACTCTCTTTCTATTATTCACCTAACTTCTGATCTTTCTTTTATTTCTGATTGGGGCAAAGCAAACCTTGTTTTGTTCAATGCCTCAAAAACCCAATTTCTTCACCTATCTACTCGACAAAACCTACCAGATAACTATCCCCTCTTCTTCAATGACACTCAACTGTTTCCTTCTTCTACAATGAACATTTTAGGACTATCCTTTACTAAAAATCTGAACTGGAAATCTCACATCTCATCTCTTGCTAAAACAGCTTCTAAGAAGTTAAGTGTGCTGTGGCGTCTGCTTCCTTTTTTATCTCCATCCCAATTGCTTGCTCTCTACAGGGGCCTTATCCGCCCATGTATGGAGTATGTCTCACATGTTTGGGGAGGATCCACTCATACAGCTCTCCTAAACAGGGTTGAGTCAAAAGCTTTTCGTCTCATCAACTCCTCTCCTCTGACTGACTGTCTTCAATCTTTAAATCACCGCCGCAATGTTGCTTCTCTTGCGCTCTTCTACCGTTATTTTCATGCTCACTGCTCTTCTGAACTTGCTAACTGCATGCCTCCCCCACTCCCGCGGCCTCGCTGCACAAGACTTTCTACTCATTCCCATCCCTATTCTGTCCATCTTCCTAATGCAAGAGTTAATCAGTATCTTTACTCTTTCATCCCTTTCACTGGTAAACTCTGGAACTCTCTTCCTGTTTCTATTTTTCCACTTTCCTATGACTTAAATCTTTTCAAAAGAAGAGTAACAAGACCCCTCCCGAACTAAATTGGCCTACCCCTTTGTTTTTATTTTATTCTCTTACTGTCTTCGTTATAGGGACTGGCAACTAAGCGGGCTTTGTGTTACCCATTTTTGTTGTGCCCTTGGCCAGTTCCCTGTGATGAAAAAAAAAAAAAAAAAAAAAAAAATCGGTCTAGGGGTAGGATCTTCAGTTTTACGAGCCTAGTTGTATCCCATACCTTAAAGTACATGTTTAATAGGTGGTAAAATTATAAACCCTCGGCCTTTATACATTTGGAGTAATCGCTTAGCAATGGCTAAACAATTTTGGAAATCAAAATGTTCTAAAAATGCTTCCGAAAACATCATAAAACTGACTGAGAACTTTGTTGTTTGTGCCAAGAAAACACAGGTGAGAAGTTATTATAACCCATCTAGTCAAGGTTATGAAACCCTTGCGACTAGCACTGAAAAGTTTTACACTCTAAATGCATTGCCCATACCAATTGATCGCAAGAGACTTGACGATGGGGTTAGCATTTTAAAGAGCCTTAAATATAACAAAGCAAGGTATCACAAATTGTGTAATCTTAGATTCAAAACAACAAAGTTGGAAAGGAAAAAGGTTTCGTTGTGTCCAAACGAGAAAACAGATGATGGCCCAAGTGCAAAATTCACACGCAGTAGTCAGAGGCAGGCACCTGCAGAAAATACACAGGATCTTAAAGAAGGAATTTGCTTCATCTGTGACAAGCCTTCACCGATAAAGGACTTGCGGCTTACCATGACCTTGCTTGTACACGTAAAGCTTCAACGGTGTGCTATTATTTTACTGGACGAGAAGCTTCTAGCAAAGGTTAGTGCTGGAGAGGTTGTGTCCCAGGACCATAGATACCTTCCATCTTGTTTAACTGGTATTTACAATAGAGAAAGAGCCTGGCTAACTTCGCAAAATGTTGGTGAGCATTATGTACAACGCCGCCAAGAGGCATGTGCTCATGCTTTCGCTGAATTTTAAATGTATATACGAGAGATGCAGTTGACTACAGATGGGTCTTGTTAATTCACATTGGTGGAACTTTATGATGTATACAGACAGCGACTGCAACAGTTTGATATTGATCCGTCCTTCGTGCACCGAACACGATTGAAAGAGCAGATTCTTGCTCGCATTCCGGAACTGGAAGCTTTTCAAAAAGGACGAGAAGTGTGGTTTGCTTATGCAAAAAAAGTCGGGGAAGTTCTTGCTACAGCATGCGACTACAATGATGCATTAATTGTGGCCAAGGCAGCCAAGATAATACAAAAGCAGTTGCTGGAAAAGAAGAAAGCATTTGAGGGCACCTTGGCTGAAGACAAGAGAAGATAATTTGTTCCAGCAAGTTTGCTAGAGTTTGTGAATGTCCTGCTGAATGGTGGGGACATAAAGCCTCAGCTTGAATATGGAGCATCATGTACTGATTTAGCTTTAGCACAACTATTGCAATTCAACTGCCGAAAGATCCATCAAAGGCATCATTTGTCAAACATTATAGGTTAAGAGAACCCCCGTTTCCTATTTATATCGGTGTTCTTGTGTATTCCAAAGCGAGAAAGCGACAACTGATTGACAAACTTCATCAGCATGGCTTCAGCATAAGTTATGATCGAGTTCTTGCTTTGTCAAAGGAGTTGGGAGAGTCAGTTGTAGCCAGAGCGGCGGATGAAGGGGTTGTTTGTCCTACTATACTGAGGAAAAGACTCTTTACAACATGTGCTGTTGACAACTTGGATCATAATCCCAGTGCCACTACTTCACAAACATCATTTCATGGAACGGGGCTCTCTGTGTTTCAACATCCCAGCAGTGATAACAAGGGTGATGTCAGATGTCTTGATCCAATTGTCAAAAGTGTAACAAAATCAAAAAAAGTTCCTTCCCTTCCTGAGTACTACACAAATGTGCCTCCCGCCCACTTTAAACAAGGGAAGCCAATCCCAACATCCAATAAGAACGTAGTAACAACAGGAAGTTGCGATATCGAAGCACCTATCTTTCGAGTATGAATGGCTTGAAAAAGTCGCTCTCTCAACCAACAGTGAAACTGTGACACATTTATCATGGGCAGCACATCATGCTTCTCAGAAGCGACAGCCACCCTTTGAAGTGAATTTGTCATCAAGGTTGCCTCTTTTCAAGGAATCAGCTCATTCAGTGGCAATGATGAAACATTCCATGGATATTGCCAAGTCAACGACATCTTTTTTTAATCCGAGTCAAATTCCAATCATTGCAGCTGACCAGCCATTATTTTGCCATTGCCAAACAAGTACAATGGCAATGGCACTCACAGTATGGTGATATGTTAATCATGTTTGGCGGATTGCATCTGGAAATAACAGCATTCAAGATTCTAGGTGACCTTCTGAAAGACAGTGCCTGAACTGGCGCTCTTGTTGAGGCGGAAATAGCCAATCCGAGAACGGCAGATTCTTTTCTTTCTGCTTCTCATGTCAAGAAGACATGTCTTGCACATCAAGTGACAGCTGCCACGTTATACCATATACGCGAAGCTACCTACATCCAAGACGTGGGAGGAGAGAAAAGCGTAAGTATTGAACAGTGGGTAAAAAAACGTGAGTCTGAATCCCCACAATTCTATTTATGGAATTTTGTGCTTCATCTGGAACTCCTAGTTTTCCTTTTCATTAGGTCGTATCGGGAGTCACATTTCCAGCTTTACAAAGCTGTGCTACAGAAACTCCTCCCTTTCTTTTTTGCTTTAGACCATATCAATTACTCCAAGTGGATTCCAATTCATTTGAGAGATATGGAGAACCTAGAAAGCAACCCATTTGCTGAATTCGAGAAAGGAAATTTCTCTATCCATAAAACAGCTCCACCGTTTTCCATCAATGGCCATTGATCAGGCAGATGAAGAGAATGTAGTTGAAGTAAAAGATCTTGACAATTTCAATGGTTTTACTTCCAAAGCAGAACACAAGTGAACAGGACTGCTGGCGTGCTCGGGGTGAACTGCCTCGCCTTTCACTCGCACCGCCCACCTCAGCTCCTGCTCCGTACATGAAGCAGGTTGGTGACTCGAATCACACAACCAAACAAAATATCAATAATAGTTTGCAAATCATTCATTTACATAAGATGCACTCCCCCCTGATATCTAATCACAATAAGTGCATACCCTAGGTTTTCTCTCTCTTGTGAAGCGCCTCAACTGTTCGCGGGGCGGCACATTTCCGCTGTCGGGGTCGGCCTCGTCTCCTTCCGGATCTTGCGTGGGTAGACGAATATAAATTTCATCGCACTCCTCATCCGTCACGTCGCTTCTATCGTGTGACGCTATAGAGAGTGAACGATGACGTAGGTCCCGAACGTGACGAGGGATGCCGTTGATCTCGACTGCTTGGTCAGACAACTCTCTCGTGACAACTCCTCTTCCATATAGTCTATCACAGCGTGCGTCGTGTGGCCGGACCCAAACTTCCTCTCCAACTCGGTAGGTGTTGTTTACTTCCTCTGTACTCTCATTACAATCTTCTCCTCAGATTCTGACGGTGTACCTATACAACATGTTAGCTGGAACATTCGATGTCGTGCAATCGTCCTTCGGCATCAGGTTGTACAGGTACACCGCCTCTGCAACTGAGCAGCCATTCCTCGTGGCGATGACTTTGATGCTGCGGTGACACCTCTCGACTACACCGTTGCCTGACGGTACATGTGCACGCCTGAAGCGGATATGCATGCCCCACTCCCTGGTGAATGCAGAGAAACTCTTGCTACGGAAAGCAGTGTCGTTATCTGTAAGCAATTCTTCTGGAGCTCCTCGCTCAAAGAAAACTGCCTCTAGCTGTTGAATGATGCTCGCACTTGTCTGAAGTCGCATGGGGCGCCAGAGAGCAAACCGTGACGGCCCACAATCTATGAAAGATAAGTAACTCCTGCCGCCGTAATGTGTTACGTTCATCCCGACTCTCTTCCAAGTTTCGTCTACGCCCAGGCTTTCTTTTCTCCATTTCACAGCTGCTGGGTCAATGGATTGACACTCTTTACAGTTTGTAACAACTGAATGTACCTTCCGCCTGGTGACAGAAGAGTTGACGTGCTTCACGAAGTAAAGCGCGCGCCTTACACCAGGGTGCCCCATAGTGTCGTGTACTCTTTTAACTAAGTCGTCGATGCTCGTGTCGTCCATGGCCATACACACGGCTGCAGGAGTGGCAGTGGTCTTCAGCCATCGCTGTGGCACGCGAGTAAGGGCGTCTGCCTTGTTGGTTTTTTATGGTACTAGGGACACCTGCACCTGCAACCCGCACTCTTCAACTAGAGACGTCACCAGACCGATTCGCCGTCGAATGAGCATCTCGCCTGCTGCTCTCGTCCTCAGTCTGCTCTTCTCTGAGAAACTGTCTGAGATCCATCGAAAAACTGTTGAAGAATCAGTCAGTAACTCCACTTCCTTTATCTGCCAGGCTAGAGCGAGGTTGAACCCTTTTACGACCGCGTCGAGCTCAGTCATATTGATGTGCGAGGAGTCATCCTTGCAGAACCGGCTGGCGTCTTCTATGATGCAGCCCTCAGCCTCGATCACGACTCCAAGGGCCAGGGAGCTGGCGTCCACCCACACTCTGGCTTTGCTTCCCTTTACGTCCCATCTTCCTCGAACGGGATCGTTTTTCTTGACTTCTTTGGTAATTTCCTCAAGAATTGTTTTCAGCTGGTCGTCGATAACCACCTCATCCCAACTCAATGTGAGATGGTTGATTTTTCTTTTAATGAAAGCAACAGCAACTCTCAGCCAACCGCAGACCGGGAAGTGACCGAGGAGTCTGCCAACGTATGAAAACACTGACCGGCGTTTCAGTCGACTTGGCACTTCCCCCACCTTGTTATCGCGCTTCCAGTGCAGACTGCCTCGCTCCCCCCACACTCTCAAGCCCAACACTCGTGCACCGTCAGCGACACGTTCAGGAGTCTTCCTTGTCAACCCGTAACGAGCGAGGTGTTGTTCTACTCTGCTCGTCGTAACTACGTCCTCATTCACTAAGATATCGTCAATGTAGGCCGAAGTTCCTTCCTTGACAACAGAGTCCTGTGACAGCTCACACTTCAGAATCGCTTTCATTATTAGCGGTGCAAAGTTTAGACCAAAGCCTAAGCGGGTCAAGCAATACCTGCGCCCCTTGAACACCACTGATTGGTACGGCCATAGAGAGTGGTGTATTCGAATTTCCAAGTACGCTTTTTCCAAGTCAATCACTGACACATTAACACCTTGTTTACGCCACTCTCTCAGCTTGTCTGCACACACATCAGCGTCGGCCGTGAAAGCGTTGACGTTGGTATTAAGTTCTCTAAAATCCAACACTGGCCGAACTTTTCCTTTGTTTCGCTTGATCACTGCCATCAAGGGTATCAGTCCTTTAACTGGCCCATGTACATCCTTTTCATATGACACTAGCCAACCATCAGCGATCTACTTTTCTAATTCCTTTTCATACACTAGTCTAGCTTGACGGGACACCGAATACTCCTCTATTTGGTTCTGAAGGACACCTGGCTCAACTCCCTGCGACCATTTCCACATGGTCGTCCACGAGTTTGTTGCGGCATCATAAGTCGCACTGAAATCCTGTTCGTCAACACCAATCACTGTGGCGGCGGCTGCGCAGACGGCTGTATCCTCCTTCCCGAATCGCACAAGTCGCTCCACGTTCACGGTGGCCCCGCCCAGTGCCATTATGCCATTCATGCCAAGAATGAACGGGAATCCAAGAAGATTAGAATCGACCACAAGCACATCCACGTCGACAGATGATCCGTTGCTCAGATGAAGACGCACGATACCTGTGTCCTTGCAAAAGTGCTCCCTACCACTCACTGTAAGGACGCTGACGACCTCTTGCTTCCATGAACTGCAACATGATACATGGACAATGCATCGTGATCTTCCAGTGTCCACCAAAGCCGTCGTCAGAACACAATTCATCCACATGTCTGCAGTTGGTAGCGCCTCTTTTATTGGCTGACGAGAGAGGAAGTTGACGCTGCCACCTCCCCTCCTTGCTCGTTTCCCGGACCAGTGGGTGTAACATGACCACGGGGCAGTGGGGTCACTCCTCGCCCAGCCCTTCGCCGGTCCCTGCTGTCTGCGGTAGAACCACGACGGCGCAGCAAACAGTCTCGGGCGAAGTGATTCGGTCCATTACACTCGTAGCAGCGTTGACTCGTAAACGCTCTATGCTGCCACCCGACTCCCGACTCACTGGCTCCTAAGCACGCGTCCACAGAGCCAGGGGTGTAGTCGTCCTTGATAACTGCCCTTGCCCGTGTCAGGATCTGACCCAAGTCGATTGACTCCATGCGTGATCCCGCCATCAGTAGTTGACGGACGTTCTCCGGGAGCCCAGCCACGAAAGCACAAGCGAGCCCTATGTCAGTCAAGCCACCAAACAAAGATGCCAGTCGTCGTAGCTCTGCCAAGAACACGTCGGGAGATTCACCATTGCGTAGCTTCCTGCCAGCAAACTGCTCGTAATCTATGAACGGGTCGACTGCGAACGCTGCCACAAGTGCCTCCTTTACCTTGTTAATAATTATAAGCTTCTTCCTGTCCCCTTCAGGCAGTTGCAAGTAGACTGCAAATGCACCTCCAGTAAGACGTAGAGGAATGACACTTGCCACGTCATCAATTCCTCTTATCTTGCAGACAAGTTCAAGTTTTTCCAGCCACTCGACCACTGATTGCTTGTCTGAGCCGCGTCGTATTCGGGGATCAGTCGTAGATCAAAGTAGCTCTGCACGTTCTCCGACATGGTTCTTGACAATTTCAATGGTCTTACTTACAAAGCAGAACACAAGTGAACTCGACAGGACTGCTGGCGTGCTCGGGGTGAACTGCCTCGCCTCTCATTCTCCCCGCCCACAGCAGCTCCTGCTCCGTACATGAAGCAGTGTTGGTGACTCGAATCACACAACAAAACAAAATACCAATAATAGTTTGCACATCATTCATTTACATAAAGATACACATAATAACGCTCATGTGAAAGGTGATGGTGGCGCTATTGGGCTGTTGGAGGATGTAGATGCTCTTTGCAGGTGGACTGTGGTGGGTCCAGAAGTGAGCCGCCTAATTCAAGAGTTTGAAAATAGACGTGAATCTGAGCCGAAATCTGACAAAAAACACCATGACGACAATAAATGTGTTTAAGATGCTTTTTTGAACAAGATCGAGAGCCTCAAAAATGTAATCAAAGAAATGGGTAACTCTTTTGAAGAAGATTCGCCTGACTTGATTGTTTTAGACAGCTATGAAATCATGGACAGCAAAGTGAGCGAATCTTTAAAATCAATTCAAAGCCTTGGTAGGACACAGCTTAAAAATTTTATTGCGAGACTCACGACACCAAGCAAATTTTATGAACCCATATAGAAGAACAAGATTTTGTTGTTCAGTAGGAAAATGCCTGCTTTGATGTCAAAGGATATATAAAAAAATTGCTCCAAACAATGAAGGAAGACTGCAACCTATTCTCACGCTTCTTCATATCGTGTCCGAATAGATAATGTGACTTAAATGAATAATTTCTCCACGGAAAACTCTAAACTCAAAACTCTCCTCCAGCACTTGCACATAATGAAAACATGCACCAGGGAACAAAATCCCAGTTAATGCCTTTTCTGGGGAAACTCATAGATTCCATCATAGTAGACGATGCAGCGTTCGTGAACGCGGTGCGCCCAACAAAGGGATCGACAATGGAGTTTTACTTACATAATAAGGTTCTTCCAAGAGTGCAGAAATACACACAGAAACACAAACAAACACATATTGTGTTTGACATCAATAGGACATATAGCATGAAATAAAAAATAAGACAAAATAAAGGCATAGGAGTCCGTAGAAAGGTCATCAGCACTACAACAATTCCCAGCAATTTGGCTAGTTTTCTCAGGAATAATCAGAACAAAACTGAGCTGTTTTAATTTTTAGCTAACAACATTGTCGCATCAAAGCTTAATGAGCCAAGGTGCATCATTGCCACCAAAGGAAACACAGCACTTTGTAACATTACTGGACAGGACGTGTCTGATCTACATGGCTGTACTCATGAGGAGGCAGACACTAGGCTTTTACTACATGCTGCATATTCTGCAAAGCATGATGGAATGACAGATGCAGTCATATGCAGCTCAGATACGGACGTCGTGGTCACAGCTGTATATGTCATGGCTAATACTGGTTTGGACAAACTATGGATTGAATTCGAAAGAGGAAAGGATTTGAAATGGATTCCTATTCATGAAATCGCAATGGACATGGGACCAAAAGCATCCGCCCTTCCATTTTTCCATGCTTTCAGTGGAATGACACTGTGTCTGCCTTTCGTGGTAAGGGAAAAAAGTATGCATGGCAAACATGGATGGTGTTCCAGCAGATAACACCAACTTCTCGTCAAATTAAGTTTGATCCCGTCAGCTGTTACTAATGAAGATCTGCAGATATTAGAGCAGTTTGTAGTTCTTTTGTATGACCGAAGCAGTCCGTACCAAAAAGAAAATGAAGCCAGACTTGACCTCTTTGCGAGATAGCAAAGACCCTATGACTGCATTCCACCCACAAAAGCTGCTCTAAGAGAGCATTGCAAGAGAGCTGCTTTCCAAGCAGGGCATATTTGGGGACAGTCTCTTGTGTGCAGTCCTGTTTTACCTGATCCAAAGCAATGGGGATGTGAAACAGGTTGATGGCGCGTGGCTTCCATACTGGACAGACTTGCTTGCAATAGCCAAATTTTGCAAGGAATTGAATAAATGTGCATGCAAAACAAAAATGTAACGGCAGATACAAATGCCACAAATCAGGTATTTGATGTACAGCTCTCTACACCTATACTTGTTAAGTGTATATTTGGTACATAATTGCAAAATATACAATGTGAGCGAAATTTTGAAAAATTCATGGTCATTTGCGCAAATGTTAATTCCCGCAAATGGGCATTCCCGCAAATGGTCATTCCCGCAAAATAGCATTCACGCAAAAGACCTTTCCCGAAAAGGTCATTTTCACAATATAGATTCGCCCAACTGCCATTCTAAACCGCAGCGTAAATCGTAGTTTACAACAGTACTACTTTTCATGATTTGTCCACTAGAGGGGGAAGAGAGCAATAACGTCATAAATATCGTGACGTAATCTGTATCCTCTAAATTTTTGTATGTTTCTTTTCTTAATTTTGCGCTACATTACAGCATAAAAGCAAAATTGCGCACTCAGAAATTCCATCCGCTAGGGGTCACCCAAGCGTTTTTATATTGCTTATAAATAGGGGGTTCCCCGGTAAAAATTTCGTGTCCCGCGGTGGATTTTGATTTAGGGGGGTGTAAAGAGCTTTCATGCCAAATCTGTTGCTTGTATCACTATTTGCACTATTTTTTTGTTATCCCGCCTAACTTGTAGGTAAGAGGGAGGGAGGAAAGGAGATAAGGGAGAGCGAGGGAGGACAGGATGAGGAATGAGAAATTTGAGGGAGGGACAGAAGAGGGCAGGGGTGAGGGAAGGATGGCCAAAGGCAGAAAGGAGAAGGAGGAAAAGGGAGAAACGGAAGATATAAGGAAAAGAAGGTGAAGAAACGAGAGAAAGGAAAAAGGAAGATAGTAAGAGAAAGAAAGGAAAATATACAGCAGGAAGCAAGGGAAAATGAGGGATATATATATAACTGGGGAAAAGAGGGAAGGTGGATAGAGAAAGAAAGATAAAGTGAAGAAAACATGAAATACAGAGAGAGAGGATATTATTATTATTATTATGATGATTTTTAGTAATATTATAATAATTATTATTATTGTTATTTCTTCTTCTTTTTCTTATTCTCTTCTTTTTTCTTGGCATGTTGGTTCATTCGTCCTGCCTCCCTGACTTATCGGGCTCCTCTGGTTTCCCCTCCCCCTTCCCCCTCAGATAATTTTATTACCCGCTGAGTCATCTTCATCATGTTTATCTTGTTTTCCTTTCTGCACTTCCACTTTGCATCTCTCTCTCTCTCTCTCTCTCTCTCTCTCTCTCTCTCTCTCTCTCTCTCTCTCTCTCTCTCTCTCTCTTTTTTTTTTTTTTTTTTATTTAAACAACTGACATGGTATACATGGGGCTACAAATAGCAAAGAGGTTGTTGAAGGCAATGGGTGGCAGAAGCTAAAGATGCCCCCTGTCCCGGGGACATCTATCTGAAAGCTATGCCTTATAGGATAAACTAAATATATAATGTTACAGACTGAGGGTCACTGTCCGTCACAGGCACTTTTCAGGCGCACTATGTGTGTGTGTCACTATGTATCACTATTGACACGACACTGTTACGTCTTACGGGCACTAAGGCGGATGTAAGCGGCACCATCTGTGGGCCGCCACCTTCACCTGCTGGGTGTTCATGGCCACGACATCCACCTCAACCGTGAAGGTGTTCCACAGTGTCGCCGTGGCCCAAGTAAAGGCTCGCTGGCCCATCACGGTATGGGTCCTCGGGGCCTCGAGGAGGAGATCACCTGACGCTACCGTCCTCGTAGCGCGCTCTGACCTCCTCCACGGGACCCGAAGTCCTGCAAGGTGGGAAGAGTGTTGCACCTGGGCCTTGTGCAACACTGTGAGGGCACCGACTCTCCTCCGGTGCCCCAGGCTGTCAAGCTGGGAGCGGGGATCATCCCACTACTGCTCCTGCTGTAGTCGTTGTTGTTGTTGTTGTTGCTGGTGTTGGAGCTGCAGCTGATGTTGTTGTTGTTGTCGTCGCTGCTGCTGCTGCCACTGATGCCGCGGGCGACGTTCCCTGTGATATTGGTCGTCGGTTGGGTGTATGAGGCGCTCAGCACGCCTCTGCACTTTGTCCAGCAGTGACAGGTGGCACTGGGAGCTACTCATCCAGGTGAGAGGACTGTACTCCATGACGGGCCTCACTTGGGCCTTATACAGCCGCATGAGGCCGTCAGCGTCGAGCAGGTGCCTTACTCGGCGCAGGAGAGTCACCCTCAGGGAGGCTCGACGTGCCACTGTCTCCAAATGGTGGTCAAAGCGGAGCCTGGAGTCAATCTTCATCCCCAGGATGTTGATGGAGTCCTTGATGGCAAGGGTATCGTCCCCAAACTTCAGCTTCCCCTCGAGTAGCCTGGGGTCCTCCCTCGAACGTGATATAACCATGGCCTGGGTCTTCTCGGCAGCAAACTTGACTTGCCACCGTCTTCCCCAGGCCGTGATGTCACCAAGTTGACGGTTGGTGGCTCTCTCTCTCTCTCTCTCTCTCTCTCTCTCTCTCTCTCTCTCTCTCTCTCTCTCTCTCTCTCTCTCTCTCTCTCTCTCTCTCTCTCTCTCTCTCTCTCTCTCTCTCAAAAAAAAAAAAAAAAAAAAAAAAAAAAATCTCTCTCTCCAGAGAGATGATAGAATGCGCGGGGGGGAGGAATTTGAAACAAAGCACCCTGTTTTATAGATCAAGGTGTGTAGTTGTAGAGGGTGTGACTGCAAGTGAAGTGTATAAGCAGCCCAAGGTAGCGACCTCGTAGAGGGTCGCAGGTAGCAGGTAGCGAGCGGGAACCGGTCAGTCTGGTAATTCAATCACGCCCATAATGGGCGCGCCTGATGATTGATAACTTACCTCCTTCCAATTTGTAGTGCTGATGATGCAGGGATATGTATACATTTCTTGAAGTGTATTTATATTTGTACAAGTAGATTAATGTACATGTGAGTTGAACAGAGGAATCAAAATCAGAATACATTTTTTTTTTTCATTATACAATGATTATTCTTGTACATCTTATATAACACAATTATGCAGATATCAAATACACAGTACAATCTTAAACATATAATAAAACACATAAGTGTGTACTCACATTAAAATAGTAAAATCATAGAATAGTAAAATAGTCATACACAAGTATGTTGTCATTCAGAAGTAAGAAAAGCGTAAAATGATAAAATAGTCATACAAAGGTATGTAATCATATATATGTGATAAAATCTAGTAAAGTTAATGGTTAAGCATTAAAAGATAGCTTGTAAGCTTCTTTTAAAAAGTAAAAATACATTTGGCGTTCTTAATGTGAATAGGAAGACTATTCCATAGTTGAGGTCCAGACACCAGCACTGACCTGTCTCCTGTGTAGGTGTTAGTTTTGGGAACGTATAGCTGGTGCTGATGTCTTGTGTTTGCACTATGTGTGTCTCTTACCATAGGTAGTGGGAACAACCAACATGGTAATCTTCTATTATTATATATATATAGGAAGCCTAGACAGTCACGTCTGGCCCAAGCGGGCGAGGCCGCGGAAGTGAGAGCGGGTCAGAGGGCAGCTGGGTGATCTGGGCTGCCCGGTGACAAAAACATGACGCCAAGCGTACAGCCAGCGGTTACCATACATCAACATTTTACCAACATTACAACCCCCTTATCATTTGCCGTGGAGGCAGGGAGCCGATAAGTGTTAGGCCTTTACTTAGAAAGTGCGTGTGCGTATACTATTATTTTATTAATACAACTAATACTAATTTTATTAGAAATAAAAATAATAATAATAATAATAATAACAATAATAATAAAAATAATAATAATAAGAAGAATGAAAATAATAATGATAATAATAATAATAATAATAATAATAATTAATAGCAATAACTAGCAATAATAATGCCAACAATAATAATAATAACAAAAATATTAATAACAATAATAATAATAATATTAATGATACTACTACTACTACTACTAATATTACTACTACTACTAATAACAATAATAATGAAAATGGTAGTAAGAAGAGCAGGAGGTGATTGGAGACACAAAAATGCCAGCCACCTGAGTGAAAAGCGTTGAATTTTTATTTATTTTTATTTATTTATTGAAAATGTTGTATTGGAGCCTATAGCGCCTGTAGGCTTATGGAGAGTCTTGATGTTGGTCGATCTCACCCGTTAGTGGCAGAGGCTGGATTTTTATAGTGACACCTGTGGTCTTAGGTGAAGATCCCGTTTTCTATGATGATCGGATCTTCAGTCAGGATCATTCAGCCCCTACAGTTTATCCGTCACACTCGCAATCGAAAACCAGGTAATTGCTGCATGCGGGTTTCTTTCAGCCACTCGACGATTGATTTGACAGTTGGTCATTGGTGGGACTTGAACTCGGGACTTTCTTCTCCCCTACCAGGCTCTTGAAAGAGCTGCCCCCGGCAGGATTCGAACTCGGAACATTGAGTTCACTACTCAAAGACGCTAACCACTTGGCCACCGCCTCTCCAAAATTGGTTGATAATAATGATTGAGGAGGGTGCAGGAAACAGAGTAAATACTGCGACAAATGTGCCAATATCAGCTGTCATATCAGCCCCAGACATATTATTATATATTAACCTAAACCAACTTGGCAAGGTAAAAAATATATGTGGCAACGTCATGAGGATCTTCACGCCAGATACTGAAATGGAGGCGGGAAAAACACGGCGTACGACATACGCCGTTAATGCCTGACGTGCAAAACACGGATGGCGTACACGGTATGCCGCGATCGCTGTAAGGGTTAAGGTAAATAAATGGTGAATACAAAATATAAAAAAACTTGAATGAAAAAAATATAAAAAACAGTGAACGACCGGATAACCAAAACATAAATTAAAGAGAATCATATGTATATATATATAAATATATATATATATATATATATATATATATATATATATATATAATATATATATATATATATATATATATATATATATATATATATATATATATATATAATATATATATATAGTATGATCGAGTGGTCGATCCTTCACAACCGCGGTTTGAGTTGTGTCATGGGTATATCGAATTTCTCAACCGCGTTGCGGTTATCATATACTAGTAACAATGCTAATTTATATTATGGAATGTTACGCTATAGTGCGATTTACACAATTGGTACATAATATATACTAAATACTTATTTATGAACACAAGTTTTGCAAACACAAATAACGTAAATTATATGTCAGTAATGTGGATATTCTAAACTTATAAAAGTACATATAATTTTATATAATTTAAGAGTTATCATAATGGACAATTTATTTAGTGTGTTTTTACGATTTTATGTGATAATTATAGAACAAATATTTTCCGAAGATAACAACTACATTATAACTGTAAATGTATTTGCTAGTGGATTCTTAACTATAAAGTATACTTTTTCCACGGTTACTCGGCAGCCACGGCCAGAATCGCATTGTTATTGTTTATCACTTTATCATGACCTCACGTGCATATTTATATAACTAAAGCTTTCACAACTGCAACCGCCACTTATGAACGGGTATGCAGTACGGATTAAAATTCTAGAAATTATTTTTCGTGCGGTTGCGTGCGCTACGGCCAAGCCATTATTATATATTATATGACCTACACGTGCATTATATCTAATACTAAGTTTTCACAACTGCAACCCACTTATGGAACGGCGGTAGCGGTTACGGATGTGAAAACTTCTAGAAATGCGGTTGCGGACTGCGGCATGCGGTTGCGGTTGTGATTTTTTGTGCTGTTGTAGTGCGGTTGCGGTTGCGGTTGCGGATATTAGAACCAACACTAATATATATATATATATATATATATATATATATATATATATATATATATATATATATATATATATATATATATATATATATATATATATATATATATACATCAGATGGGAATGGTGGAGGAGAAGTAAAATAATACATGATGCATAAAACACAGAGAAAGGGAGGTGACGAGGGAGGGAGTAATTGAATACTGAAACGAATATGACCCATCATAAAAAGAAAATTGATGAAAAAGAACAATGAACATTTGGAAATATATACAGGAAAGTGGTGAGTGGACAAAAATTCTAAGCGATATTTACACAAGTTTTCCATCAAAATTTAACTGCAAAAAAATACGGCTAATCATAGACATAAAAATATAATGAGAACATATAATCGGTCCCCCCCTCAAAAAAAAAAGGTGCTTGAATAAAAAAAAGATATGCATAGCATACATTGCGATAAAAGAATGGACAATGTAATAAGCGTTCTAAAATGTAAAAACGATGTGCATATATTAAAACAAAAAAAGGACAAAAAACATTAATCTGAAACTAGAGAGTATAAAAGTAAAAATAATATATACCAGTAAAACTGGGAGAACACATCCATAAACTAATGTTATTTTCATTGCAACATAACACTGAAAGATATAAAGATAGCCAGCGTATTACTTTCTTCATTAAATTAGACAACGTCACTCTGTCGCTCATTCTTTCCACAAAAAATCTGTGTTATAGAGCGGAATAGAAGAGTTCAGTGAAGCAAAAATGAAACCGGGCTATATTTAGTTGACCAATAGAACGGCGCCTGCCCGTCGAATCACACCTGGGCTAAACCTTCGGAAGGTTCTTCGTCTGGGCTCGTGGAACGTTCTGAGCCTCGCAGATGATCGTCGACAACCTCTTCTATCGGGCGAGATCAGTAGGCTGAGGGTGGATATAGTGGGACTCTCTGAGACGAGGAGGCCTGCCAGTGGCGAGACTAGCAGTGGGGATTACACCTACTACTGGTCCGGCATGAGCAATGGTCACCGTTTCCGGGGAGTAGCTATAGGCATCTCCAGCAAACTGCAGCCGTCAGTTGTTGAGGTTATTCCGATTGATGAGCGTATAATGCGGGTGAGGATGAAACACACTGGGTTTCATGTCTCTTGTTGCAGTGTACACTCCTACCGAGGTGCGTAAAACTGAAGAGAAGGAGATGTTCTACGCCTACTCTGTATTAGACCAGTGTCCTCAGGACACACTCATTGTCTTGGGCGACTTCAGTGCTATTACTGGCACTGTGAGAGATGGCTACGAGTTATGTTTTGGTCCCGATGGCTCCGGTACCATAAACATTAACAGTTCTCTGCTTCTGAATTTTGCGAGGTCCAGAAGGTTGAGAATTGCAGGTTCTTGGTATCATAGACCAGAGCTGCACCGCTGGACATCGTATAGTAATGTCGGAGGGGTAGCTAAGGAGATCGACCACATCCTCGTTAGTACTCGTTGGAGGATCCTCCAGAACTGCAGGGTTTACCGGAGTGCTGAGTTCTTTGGAACAGATCACAGACTTGTTGTTGCTACACTTAAGCTTCATGTCAAGTCCAGAAGAATCTCAAGAGGTAATAATGCTGTGTTTCATCTTGATAAACTGAAGGACTTGACATGTGCCCATGGGTATGCAGTGGCAGTCTCAAATCGGTTTCATGTGCGAGGTGCCCTCGAGGACCCTGTAGAACTGTGGGATACCTTCAAACGTGAAACTCTACAGGCTGCCAAGGAGTGTATTGGGGAGCGCCCGAGAGCAAGGCGTGGTTTTGTCTCGACGGAGACGCTGGAGAAAATCGAGGAGAGTCGCGCTGCCAGGCTGGCTGGGAACCAGAACCAGCACAGGGCTCTGTCACACCGGACTAGAACCCTCCTGGGGAAGAGGCAAGGGTAGGTATGTCAGGAGTCTCGTTGAGGATGTCGAGGGCCATTTGAACCTTAGTGACCTCCGACCCGCCTACCGAGCCCTGAAGAAGCTCCGTACCAAGTCTCCATCTCGGGCGAGTGCTATCCGAGCAGCAGATGGGCGCCTCGTGACCCACGGGAGTTGCGTCGTGGGGTGGGCGAGGCGGCACGCCCCCCGGCGTATGCCCCCAATGATTGATTGAATATAAATTTGTAGTGTGTAGTGAACAGCAATACAAAATCAAGTGGATAAAAATAACTAATACTACAGGAGTATGATAATATGCAGAAAATAGTGAAAACATATTTCATAGGATTGAAGTAAAGCGAAGCAAAGTGCACTAAGGAATTGCAACGTAAAAAAATATATAATGGAATAAAAGGCGTTCCACCAACACGCTAGACAGTCCCTCATGCGTCAATTGGCAAGCAAGGAAGGAAATGACTTCTATATTTTCTTTTATCCAGAAATCCAAATTGCCTTCTCCTGCGGTGCCGCCTTTTGTCCTCGAGCACGACCGTGAACGCGGCCAAGTTTGAGGCTTTCCATTCTACATAAGAGAACGGCGATAACTGCGATTGTGTTTGGGGTTCAACAACCATTACTATCACCGTTACTGCCACAACTACTACATTTGTCGCTATTATTATCATTACGTCTACTATTAATTATACTACTACCACTACTAAATCTACGTACCACTAATTATTGGGGAAGGTGGGGCAGAATGGCACCCTTAAGGTTTAAGTCAAATTTTTGCAAAACTTGTGTAATACATTTTAAGACTGTTGGTGTTTTTGCAATCTTTATTCATCATTAAACAAAATAAACTCTCTTTGGTAGAACCAGTTTGGATCCTTTACTCATGAGAATTAAAAACAAAAAAATAACTGCAGGTTGGCCATTTTGTTCACTAGGTGGTGCAACATGGCCCACCAATATGGGCACAATGTACCTCATAAGGAAATGCTTAGTAACATTTCAAAATCTACCTTCTGATAGAAAATCGTACAAGAAAAAGTATTAAACGTAAAATTAAATAATTAAGTTCTTATTCCATTAAAACGATAATTCCTCTCTGGCTCAGTAGCATGAACAGCAATGAATTCTTACTCACTACACACAAATGCAATGTGACCCAACCTTCCATAACATATACTCAATATCCATATAATTATTTTTTTCTAAACTATGTCCTCATCTTTCTGCAATGGAACTGTGCTAGTCAGCACCAACAATTTATGATAACTATTAATATTACACATCAAATTATCAGATAAATTCAATATCGTCTTCATCTACACCTGCACAGTCGTCATGGGCCCAGTTTTTACAAGTAGTACACTAGATCCACCCTTCACCTGCTCTCTTGCTGTATGTTTCAGTGCGGTATAAACAGACTGTCATCATCATCCTCGGTCTCACTTGACTCATGATGTGTTGCAGTTTATGCGCAACTCTTCTTCTTCTTCTTCTTCTTCTTCTTTTGGATACAACCTGCAGCATTTTTTGCATTCTGATGTGGATTATTACTCTTTAGCTTGGCCGCTATTGCCATTTTTATTTCACACTTACCCTTTTCAGTACACTGTTACTGTGTCAGTTACTATGGTAACCCGGGTGTCACACTAGCCCTGTGTCACGAGGTAACGGGTCTTCACCCACCACAGGCTCTAAGGGCTAATACCACGGAGATGAGCACCGAATACCACGCGCAGCATTGCGTATGCTCCCATCTTTACCTTACCTTTTCAGTACATGGCACCCTGGGCCATTTTACTCCTTGCGTAAATGGATCATTTTGCCCCGAAGGCAATCGAAATGTAAACCACAACCACAACGGAATAATGTGGGTGCAGGTATATGTTTCAGTAGTAAGTCTTAGTCACATAGTCACACTTAAGGAGCATGCAATAGTACATGTAATTACAAGTCACAGTATTCCTACAAACACGATTTTATCAGACTTTAAAAAATAGACCCGCTGGTGATGAAATATTGTTAGGTGTTTTACACCTAAACAAACGATGGGTTCCAAGCTTGCCCCTATGTTACTGCTGATTGAAGAACCGAGGAGTAAGTACATATCCTAACCATTAAATGGCAGCAGTTAAAAACACAGAAAACAGGGGTGGTCCATATTACCCACATGGTCCATTATGCCTCACTTTTCCTTAATATTGCTATTACTATTACTATTAATTAATGATATAAACAATAACAAATATAATGTAAATATCATTAACAATAACAATGAAAATGATGATTTTACTACTATTACTACTACCACCAACTGCTATTACCGTCTACTGCTGCTACTACTTTTGTTCTACTATTACAACTACTACTTCCACTACTATTGTTTCTATCTCTCCAGTGTCCTATCCTTTTCATTCTTTCTTGCCTTCTTCCCTCATTGCCATGACACCCTAAATTTCATATCCTCGATCTTGCTCGACAATCCCTTCACCTCTCACTCATGACACACGAACTTTTCCAAAGTCCGCCATTCATATTTTCTAACCTCAACATTTTGACACCTTTTTTTCATCCCTCCTTCCTTCTCCTAACACCTGCGACAATTTTGTTCTCCCTCTCACTATCTTACCCGTTTCTGAAAGCGCCTTTATTCTGAACAACCCAACATCATTACTCTTTCGTCAACTTTTTTTCTCCTCTTCTTCTTCCTCTTCCTCACTTTCATTCTACCTTATAAACCCCTTTTCTTTCATCATTCTATGACTATATGTTAACATTGTCTCCACTTCCAAACTCATTACTCAATTCATAATAATTTATTTTTCCTTCTCCGAACTGTTCTCTTTTTTCTCAACACCGTCTACGTCCTAATTTCATGCCATCTGTACCTTCCTTTAAGTCTTCCTTTTTTATATGATCATTATCGCCCCATACCTTTACACCTTCAATCTTCATCCCCTCCACGAGTCCATATACAGTCCATCTTACCCTCTTTATCGTTTCCTCCTTCATTGCCTCTCTTGGAACACATTCGTACCGGAAGCATCCTCGTACTCAATACCGCCACGGCGACAAAAAACAAATTGACTCAAACGAGGGGAAAAACATTTGGGCGGCACTGACATTTAAAGAAGCTCTTCTGACACCTATATCTATATGCAAATATGTAGATAAACAAACTTTTCCCTCACGCTGCTCAGGAGGAAAAAAAATGAAAAAGTTGAGAGCAGGGTTAAAAGAAGGAAGAGCAAATCTAAAGAAATTTGAATAGGAGAAAGAAACAAAAATAGAACATAAAAAGAAAACGAAAGACGGTAAAGAGGTAGTAAAACTAAAAGATGAGTAGGAAAAGAAAGCATTATGGCAGCAAAGGAAATAATAAGAGATAATAAAGTGCGGAATATAATGAATGTGAGGGAAAAACAGAAAACGCAAAAAGAAGCAAAATATCAAGCAAAACTATACAAAATATATGAAAAAGAAGATAGAGAAATAAAAGTAGCAACTTTAAAGGAAAAACAAAGGAAAACAATATTGAGTGTATACAAAACATCAGTAATGGAAATAATGATATTGTGAAATGCATTGGAAGTGACTATGATAGTATACATAGATACCATAGGTATACTTAGCACACTTAGTACATTAAGGAGCAGAAGAAAGATGAGGACGTAAAACGGTTAGATAAAAAATGAAAACAGGAATATGGCGCGTTGGATGTAAGTCAAATTAGATATATCTACATCTGGATTGTCCGACATCTGATAATGCTAGCCCCGAGGGGTAAAGGATGTTACTGCTATTTTTTTTATAATATACCTTGAGGTTGAAATGTAAACACTTATTTCAAAGTATGTTCTATATTTACATAGTTTACAAGTATATCACTAGTTCACCGTTACGTGTATGTAAACACGTAAATGAGTATTTTCGAGTGTTTATATCATACTCTTATAAGTCCACACACCCAACCCATTGCATGCAGATTTGCTGGAATTTCAGGGATGGTCAACAATATTTATGCGAGGAATATAATAATTATCCCGCTCCCCTCTTGTGGGAGTAATGAGTCCATACCGGGGGCAACGTGAAGGATCCACCCATCATAACGATCACCGGTGGACTACCGTCGCCTCTGTACATATGGGATGAGGCTGCGCATTTGTTAAGACACCATCCCTATATAGATCCCAGTTACACTATAAACCTCTCTTTAATTTATGACTATGAGAAGAGACAAGCAGTACTCTTTTTTTAGGAAACTATATATATATAAATCATTGATAGGTACATGTGAAATAGCCCATGTGTAGCCCATGTGAAATATGTGATAATACTACATACCCATTATATGCTGCAAATATTGAGTCTGAATCGCTAACTACATGAGCACGGACTTCCCATCACTTTTTAACGTGATTATTACTCAAGGCACATACACACATACAGACATATATACGTAGACAAGGAATTCCTGACCAGCCAATATCCTAACATTGCTTAGTTACCTAAAGCTGTATTTTTGTCGTCCAAGTAAGTCTTGGATACGAAGACCGTTTTTTTGTCGCGATTGGTTTCTGCGACAAAAACACAACACGTTTGGTAGGAGCCGAAATAATAATCAACGCAAAACATCACAAACAATATCACAGAGTAGTATAGCACACATTTCAGCTAGTGTTATAATTTTGAGGTGAATACTGACGGTATATATGAAGGTTATGATAAACAATAACAACACGGCGCCAAAAGGTTAGCCAGTAGTCAGAACTTCACAGAAGCACTGAAAATATAGCCAGGAGTTGGCCTGTGTTTATCTTGCCTACATAATTACCTTTTGTGTTATGTGTGGTGACGATGAGTGTAAATATACATCCTGTCCAGTCTCTTCAGATATATTATATATGATAAACAACATCCCACATCACCGAAAAAGTAGCCGAAAACATCTGCGTAATATTAATGCCACAAATTTACCTTTCTTGATATATGTGGTGACCATGAGTGTCATTATTACTACTGTCCTGTCTGATATGGTGTATGTGCGACTGTAGGCATGCACATTTCTCTATTATTTACGTTGTACAAGGAACTGTGACGTCATTCATGATTCCTGTGACCCCATTCATTATAAAACTATCTGCATCACTGCATATTGTAAATCATTGACAAGCATAAAAGTATCCGCGAGAGAGTTATAACATTCTATGTACTTAAGCACATTTATATTCAATAATGAATACAGGCTTACAGGCTGGGAATGAAAGGAAACACACCAACTAGGTGTACGAAAAATACTTTGTTTATATACCAGACTGTCATACCCATTCAAAGAAGTTGCCAAGACAAGACTGCATATAGACACAAAATCACAAGCTTTCCTAAACATCTCTGCTTCTCGGCCTTAAGAGATGAAACCGATCATTACCTCACCACACTGCAAGAGGTCAGTAACACATATCTTTCTGGCCAGCAAAAATGACTGCTTAAGGAAGGAAAAACTAAAAGTTCATGTAATCAAAAGTAAAGAAAAAGTGTTGGTATTATTTCAGTTTGACATTGGAACTCACTTTGGTGGACGATTTTTTTTCTGGTGAGTTTTGATGTGTTTTGAATTAATGTGCTAACCGTTTCTGCCGCAAATCACTTTTTTTGGGGTAAAGGTTATGTTAGGTTAGGTATAGCTTATGTTAGGTAAAGGTTAGGTGTGGTTAGGTTAGGTAAAGGTTAGGTTAGGTATAGGCTCGGATATGTTGAATTTTGCTTTTCAATAATTTTTTTGTCGCAAATCACTTAATTAAAAAAAGTTATTTGCTACAGAAACGGTTAGAAAATTGATTCAAAACACATCAAAACTCACCAGAAAAAAAATTGTTTCGTCCACCAAAGTGAATTGGGGCGTTTTGGTTAAGGATACTACATACCGCAACAATTTTAATTTCCAAATTTCTTCTGTGGACCTCGGAGATTGTTCATATACGAGTGGTTGTTCATAAAATTCTCATGTACATATCTTTATAATTCATTTAAAGTTGGTTTCGTGCCTTATTATGAGGTAACAACATATTTTGTGAAGTTTTGTTGATGTGGTCATATACGTCAAGGAATGAATATATATTGGTTTTACACATGTGTATTGTGTATGTATATTTCTTTATCTATACTTTTATGTAAATACTCCCAGCGGAGAGTGCGGAGTAAATGTGTAGAAGAGGCATGACTCTCGTCACATACAAAACAAACAAATAAAATAAACTCAGTGGACGAAAAATTTCGTTTTACTGCACTTAACCCTTCTCCACACTACTAACAGTTCGAGAAATCACATACAGGGCAGGATAAATATAGGATAAATGAAAACACAGCGATAACTTATTGTAAGTTATTAGACAATCAGGGAAGAAAATTAAACGTGGCGACAACCTTCATTCACGCACATCCAGGCACTCAAAAAATATCCGAGCTAAACTCAAATAATATACACTTATTATAGTGAGGGCTGTTAAGGGAATGAGGGTCCAATGGGTCAGTGTACATCTGGACCTTCTTGTGGATGGATTTGTTCTCCCTATCCTTGGCATCTGCTTCTTGCCTTGCTTTCATTTCTTCCTTGTGGCGGGTTATTTGTTCTCCAGTGACTTCCCTCATGTCTGCTACATCCTTTGTTAATCTGCTACAAATATGCAGACAGAAGGCCCATCTCTTCAGAGCATTTTGTTTAGAGTGCTGCCAATATGTCCTCCAGGTCCATGGCCATACCTCATGAATGTAGTTTCAATGAACATGTCTGACCATAATATTCCATTCCATAATCCAGGTAAATGCCTCATCACATGCTGGCCTTTGAGGAACTGGGAAGTGAGTTCCTTGGGTAGCTTTTCCATTGACCTGAGGTAATACAAGCCATACCGGGCATAGTTTATGTGGCCTGCAGAGAAGAAGAATGGCAGCATTGCACTGACTGTCGAGAGATGCAACGGCCAGTCATCTTCCCGCTCACATCTGACAAACATGATCATGATGAGGACAGGCTTGATGAGACAATCAACCCACAGTTTTGTGGTCCTGCTCAGGGAGGACCTCTCTTCCAATATCTCCATCAACTCATCATGACTCTCCAAGGTCTGTAACATATCATGTAGAAGTCCTTCAACCACCATTCGAAGGGCCCTGAAGTTCTGTGGAAACTTCTTTCCTAGGAGCATATATTGTACTCCTCCAAATGCAGCTTTCATGATCACCAGGTTCCAGAACATTCATCTCTGCATCATCATCAGTGTCATCACGGTGAAGGAGGTTCGGTGCATCATTCTCCACTTTCTTGATTAAACATTTCAGCAGGTCAGACTTACTGCCAAGACGAAGCTTTCCCTTGTCTGAAAGTGAAGGTGGAAAAGGATGTTTGATGGAAAATGATGATGAAGGATGTTTTCATGGCGGAAGAATGTGTTCCATGTCACACTCTCTGTATTGTGCAACGATGTACAGTCTTGAGAAAAGGCTAACATCTGTCTTTAGACCTTCAATCTTGTCTGCTTGTTTACCTCTGGATTTTCGAACAGAAGACTTGAACAGTGGAACGGGGTTCTTCTTCATTGGGTCATGAATAGACCGTTCAAAGTCATCAAGGACTAATTTGCAGCAGTCACTGAATTGCTGTTTGCTAAGTGTCTCAATCGTGCGCGCAGTATTCACCACAGACTGGTTGAGGACATCATGATAATCCAAATTCAGAAGCTCTTCAATATTATTGAGAAATGGGTTGCCCATTTCCCTCATTGTGTTTGTAAGGTTAAACACCTATTCCTTGAAGCTCTCCTGTGTTGAGCGGGCTTGTTCATGATGAGAGTGATCTTCATTTTCCATGCTAGACCAGTTTTCAAACTCTGTAAGCAGACGTGCTTGTTCGGGACCTGCCAGCACCCATTTCTTAAAGCTAGATGAATTTTCCGTGAGTTCTACTGCCCCACCAGAACCCTTCACCAGCTCATAGTTCTGTTCATGAGCATGGTCGATAGGAATGGCCGAGAACTTGTTTGCGTATCACCCAGTGTCCGTGATTCATAAATTCTTCCATGATAGAAGACGGCAGGTTCTCCATGTCACGTATGTGAGCAGGGATCCAGCGGGCATAATTCTGGTGGTCTAAGACAAATAACCACGGTGCCAGGGCTTTCAGTGACTGCTAACCAAAGTTACCCTCTCGATGGGCTATAACAAGGAGGAGGCCGAGGAGTTCAAGCTTTAGGATTGTATCCCAGTACTTAAATGATGGGTTCTTTCTGATCATCTCGTGTCTCTATCCTCTTCTGCTTCGTCACTTGCTGGGGTCTGTGTTTCAAGAAATGCTTCCTTCTGAAGTTTCCTCAGAGCAACATCACATACTGCTAACATGCAAGTCTCGTTCTGGTGAAGTGTGAGCAATTGATGAAAGACTCTGCTGTTCCTGATGTGGCAAGTCCTCTTTGTCCTGTGTCAGAGCATTTGTCCATCCAGAGCCTGCTGGTAGTCACCAACAGTTTTCCACACAGCTAACTCTATGTGAAGGCCACCAAACATGACCACATACTTGTCTTCCCCGTGGGTCTCTGGCCACTTCCATTGTACATATGTACTTTGCCAGTGCAAAATGAGTAGCATCCATTGCTATCACTGGGAACTGTGTGGGATTGATTAACTATTGATTACCGAACAACGTTCATGCCATGCTTTATCATAGCTACTGAAGCTGCTTTTTCACAGAAGAGAGGCAAAAGTTGTGATAGGGCCGGTTTTATATTTTGGGTGGAGTCATTTTGATGAGAGGCGTGGTAGACTGACCATGCCAAACTATCTCCTTTTTATAGTTCATCCTTTTTAAGAAGTCTGAGAGCCGTTTCAAGACACAGATTCTTCTGTTTTATTGTTGTCACTATATCTTCTTTTATTGTCTTTGTCATATTAATGTTTGGCACCTCAACTGCAGACTATTTCAAAGCCACTACTGGAATTGTGGTGGGGCTCATCTCTCTGGAAAGAAAAACTTCTTTACATCAGCCTTTGCAAGAAGAGTGATAGTGCCTCTGCTCTCTCCAGGGTTTAAGGTTGAATGTTGTTGAAATACACTGATCCCTGTGTCAAGGAAGGAATTCTTAGCCGTGGTGCTTGTAGGGTTGTGATAATTGATTGTCTACTGCACAGTGAAAAGTTCAGTGCGAAGTTGAGATAGGCACACAACTCCTTCTCTATGCTTGTTTTGGCATACAACAGTTGCTAGCTGATTCTCCAGCTGAAGAATACGGTGGTAACTGACACTAAGGCCTGAATGGTGCAGCTGAGTGATCAGTTTCCTTGACCGTGTCATAGTGTGCACAATAATGCACATTCAGATCTATGTACAAGGGAAGTGGTGATTCAGATGACAGTGAATGGCGAGACTTTGCTCCTACCTGCGGTTTCTTTTTCCAGTTGAACATGATCACTTGATAAATAGTTTGAGTCTGTTGGGAATCGTGCGAACCTTGACTGTTGATGCCCAGGCCCATTCAGCAACATTTAAACAAGCATTGTCAGCGTTGTTGGTATAGAATTATCTTTGCAGTTTGGTGGGAAACTTGCATCAAAGTGAAATCCATCATGTTTAAAAAAATATCTTAGCGCATGATTTTGGCAGCATTTGTTTGCCAAAACCACCGCATCTCCGTCATAATACATAAAACCTTGCCTAAGCATCTGCCTCATGGCTTGGTCAAATACAATCACCAAATGCGTTCCTTCATTCTGCACCTGGTCCTGTGGAAAGTAGCCCAGAATCTACTCCTTGAAACGAACTTTGTTCACCTTTTTTACTCCAAGCTCCACAAGACGTTTTGTATGCATGTTTCGCAACTCATAAATCTTGAAACTGAAAACTTCTTGTTCTACAGAGTTTTCTATGAAATGCACCAGTTCAATGAAAGCCCTAGCCTCCTGTCTCTTTTCTCCATCAGTGTTCATGCTTTTCCTTATGGATGAATGGTGGCGATTCCGGAATTCAGTGAGGTATTTCAGGTGGTACATGCCGTCTATTGCTATAAAGTCTCCAAAAGATATTCTCGCAAGGACTGCAGTATCTTGTAGATCAGTGGCCATGCATCTGATATTCTTATCAGCTTCAAGAGTCATTAATTTATGAAGGTCACCCTCAGTTTTTGTGCAAAAAATACAAATGGCCTTTTTCTGTGACTCGTGATTTCTTCGTTGCTTTTCTTCAACAACACCGCTGGACGGCCCGCTTTCTTCTAAGTCTCTCTTTCTGTGCGCTCTCTCTACTTTGTCTTTTTGATGGCAGGATTTGTGCCAATGAGCTTGATGGTTAATTAACTCTTCTGCAGTCATGGTTTCATCAAAGAATAATTTCACTGGCAGACAGTTCAGTCTGCGAAATTCATTGACAGAGTTAAAAAAGTTCTTGTATGGCTGATATTTATCTCCTGACCCTGGATAGTTCAATGGACACTTCAGGCATTGACTAGTTGTTTGCTGACAAATCAAGCAGGCCTGCCAATCCATTATCTCCTTTCACTCAAACCTGAAATATAAACAGACTGTTAGGGGGGCGCTACTTTTTAAGAAAACTGAACTTCAACAAGATACATAATTAATCATGACATAACTCTGGTTCATATGTGCAACAATCAAGCCCTGTGTGATGCAATTAACATAAATAAGAAATTTTAGTTATTATTTATTTGTCTAGTTAACACTATTTGTAACATAATACTGTTGAAGTATTTTCACCTCATGTCCGTCGCCTAAAATTTGAAATTTGCTCATAACCCATGACCTATTGCTCCTTTCACGTGGGGCCTACACTCAATCTAAAGCGTTAGCCATAGATAATCAGAAAAAAATGTAGTACTTTTGTCCGGCGTGTCCCTCACACCTCAAAATTTCCCTTAACTGGCCCTCACTATTTCGTCATTGTCTCACATTCGGACCTGTCTGGGTACTCGCCTCAATGCCAATGTGGTCATTCTTTCACTCGCTCACAAATCAGAAATATTCACGGTTGAACACATATACGCGGCCTCCTTCCATCGCTCGATTATGCCCTCCTCCTGGGCTGCGTTTGAGAGGAAGAATCGGGCTGCCCGCGTGGCACAGGTTTCATGTGTCCCTCTATAAAACGCATTTGGGCGCCTCGCGATGGTATGTAAGGAAAACCTCGCCGTTACCATGGAAACGATGACGCCAGACTGTGGCTAAACTCGCCACGGCAGTATGGAAGTGAAATGGCGCACGCTCTACTTGACGATGAGGATTATTATGAAGCACTAGCTGTCCTGACAGATGAACACATCGCTGGAGATCAGGCCATGGATGTTGCAATGGCAATCGCCGATGAGAGAGGTGAAATGCTACGAGTCTGGAGCACCGACAGCCAACTAGTAGGGTAGAGGAATACGTGAATAGGTTAATGAAACTGTCACCGATAGGAATTCTCGCCAAAACAGCAACCGAGAACTGTCGCCGACGGAGGAACACTAGGCGACGCGGAAATATTCGGTAACAATTCCACTTGAAATAGATGAAAATGAAGAAAACAAAGGTTTTAATTTCTGGATACCACCATACCACCTAGTATTTAATCCCTGAATGCAGCAACACTGGTAAAGCTTATTATTATTATTATATATATATATATATATATATATATATATATATATTATGTACTTTACTATCAAGATCAAGAACTGGAACTGTCGACGATAATTGATTGGCAAATTAAATTAAATGAAAATATGACAGTGTTGATATAATTTGACTGACCTTTTATGTTTGTTTATAATTTCCGATTAGTGTGATAAATATAATTCAATCAATCAATCATTGGGGGCATACGCCCGGGGGGCGCGTCGCCTCGCCAACCCTACGACGCCACTCCCGGGGTTCACCACGCGCGAGTCTCCATGCAGGCTCCTTTCCCATACCAAGCAGCTCTCGACAAGAAACATCAACTTGTCCCAGCCACGAGTCTTGTGGGCGAGTCTTCTTGGCCTCCTCCACGCCGGACTGTCTCTTACAGATACAACCCGATGGGAAGGATCGGTTTCAGGGTAGCGTGCCACATGCCCATATAGCCGAAATTGGCGCTGACGGACTATGCAGGTAATAGGCCTCGATTCAGTCTCACGGTGCAATCGCTGATTTGACACGTAATCATCCCACCGATACCCCATGATTCTGCGAAGACACTTATTACCAAAGGCATTGATTCGTCTCTTCAATTCACTATTTAGTGTCCATGTCTCACAACCATATAGTAAGACAGGGATCACAAGCGACTTGAAGATCCGGATCTTTGTCCTCCTGCACAGTACCGACAACGCCAAATACTCCCGCTGAGCGAGTCCATAACACCGTGGGCTATGCCAATCCGCCGTAAGACTTCTTGACGTGACCCGCCGTCATTATGGACTGCGCTACCACGGTATGTAAAGCTTTCCAAGATCTCAATGTCCTCGCCTCACGCATGAACAGACTGTACTGTTTCATCTAGTAAGTCTCCAAATACCTGGACCTTGGTCTTAAGCCAGGAGACCTCAAGTCCCAAAGGCTTTACCTCCTCGTGCAGCGCCTCGAGAGCCATCACCAGGACCTCCAGCGACTCAGCAAAGATCACTGCATCATCGGCAAAAACAAGATCAGTGATCTTGGTGTTGCCGACGGATGCTCCACAATCACTTTGATCTACAACCCTGTCCAATACCCAGTCCATACAAGCGTTGAAATGTGATGGGGCAAGAACGCACCCTTGCCTCACTCCTGTATTAACGGGAAAGAAGCTGGATATACCTGCTCCACACTTCATAGCACTCTCAGTCCCAGAATACAGACCGGTTATCAAACCAATAGTCCTTGCAGGAATCCCGCGAAGTCGCAGAAGATCCCAAATTGACTCACGATGCACTGAGTCAAACGCCTTCTTGAGATCAGCATAGGCTGCAAGCAGCCCCTGTCGAAACTCACGTCGGCGTTCCACCAGGAAACGAAGCGCTAAGATACGGTCCGTTGTTGACTTACCAGGCGTGAACCCAGACTGATGAGGTCTCTGATGCTTCAGCAGATGACTGCGGATCCGTGTCAGCAATAGATGGGCAAGCACCTTGCCTGGCACGTTGAGCGTGTAATACCGCGGTAATTGTTGCAGTCCTGACGGTCCCCTTTCCCTTTCCAGATAGGGACGACCAGCCCACTTTTCCAGTCAGGAGGAATGGTACCTGATTGCCACACGGCAGTCAGGACAGCATGCAACCCGCGGATTATGGCCTCACCCCCAGCCTTGAGGAGCTCCGCACTGATATTACAAACACCAGCTGCCTTTCCACCCCTCAACTTAGCTACAGCCTCTCTGACTTCGTCAAGAGAGGGTGCGGTTTCGTCAATGGGAGGATCGGCATCCACTGCCTGTAATCCAGTCGTGTGAAGCTGCTCAGTTGGAGGGTCCACCGTGAACAACTGCCCAAAGTACTCAGCCCAACGAGCCATTTGCCCATCCATGTCCGACACGAGGCGCCCATCTGCTGCTCCAATAGCACTCGCCCGAGATGGAGACTTGGAACGGAGCTTCTTCAGGGCTCGGTAGGCCGGTCGGAGGTCATTAGCGTTAAAATTACCCTCGACATCCTCAGCGAGACTCCTGACATACCTCTCCTTGTCTCTCCCCAGGAGGGTTCTAGTCCGGCGTGACAGAGACCTTTGCTGGTCCTGGTTCCCAGCCAGCCTGGCAGCGCGACTCTCGTCGATTTTCTCCAGCGTCTCCGTCGAGACAAAACCACGCCTTGACCGCGGACGCTCCCCAATACACTTCTTGGCAGCCTGGAGAGTTTCACGTTTGAAGGTATCCCACAGTTCTACAGGGTCCTCGAGGGCACCGAGCACATCAAACCGATTTGAGACTGCCACTGCATACTCATTGGTACATGTCAAGTCCTTCAGTTTCTCAAGATGAAAAACAGCATGGTTACCTCATGAGCTTCTTCTGGACTTGACATGAAGCTTAAGTGTAACAACAACAAGTCTGTGATCTGTTCCAAAGAACTCACTCCGGTAAACCCTGCAGTTCTGGAGGATCCTCCAACGAGTACTAACGAGGACGTGATCGATCTCCTTAGCTACCCCTCCGGCATTACTATACCATGTCCAGCGGTGCAGCTCTGGTCTCTGGTACCAAGAACCTGCAATTCTCAACCTTCTGGACCTTGCAAAATTCAGAAGCAGAGAACTGTTGGTGTTTCTGGTACCGGAGCCATGGGGACCAACACATAACTCGTAGCCATCTCTCACAGTGCCAGTAGTAGCATTGAAGTTGCCCAAGACTATGAGTGTGTCCTGAGGAGGACACTGGTCTAATACAGAGTCGAGTTTGGCGTAGAACATCTCCTTATCTTCAGTTGTACGCACCTTGGTAGGAGCGTACACTGCAA
>JACEEZ010020616.1:441405-451405 GCA_016584305.1 Chionoecetes opilio | reverse complement strand
TTGAATGTGATCATCAATGGTAATTCAGTCATTGTAAAGACAATGTTTGACTGTGGTGCACAAAGATCCTTCATTAGTAAGGAGATAGCATATATATACATCACTGCTATCTCCCTTCCTATGGTTTATCAGTATAAATGATATACCGTTATCTTCGTAAATGTTTGTTCTATAATATTATCAAATAAAACACAATAAAATACACGAAAGAAATGTCATTATGAGAGAGTGAAGATATATGCATGAACTCAATATTCAGTTAAACTCTTCGCCATTTAATATTTTTCGTGAAAACATTTTACATGAAACCATAGACCACTGTAAACCTGGACTGCGCACGGAATATCGGCCTGTCGCACAAGGGCCTAAAGTCGGAGGGCCGCTCGGATTCTATATATATATATATATATATATATATATATATATATAATATATATATATATATATATATATAATTATATATAATATATATTATATATTTATATTTATATATATTATATATATATATATATATATATATATTATATTTATATATTTATATATATATATATATATATATATTTATATATATATATAATATATATTAACATATATATATATATATATATATACATATATATATATATATATATTTATATATATATATATATAATATATATATATAATATATATAAATATATATAATATATATATATATATATATATATATATAATATATATACATATATATATATATACTATATATATTATATATATATATATATATATATATATATATATATATACGGATCATATAGACTGGTTTATCAGTATATATGATATACTGTAGTCTTCGTAAATGTTTGTTCTATAATATTATCAAATAAAAAACAGAAAAACACGCTAAAGAACTGCCATTACGAGACTCTGAAGAAATATGCATGAACTTAATTCACTTCAACTCTTCGCCATTTAAAACTTGGCTAGTCAACTTTTATCATGAAGGGTATCAATAGAAGCGCAATTGTATTAGCTTTTCATTCGTTTTCGGATAAATTAATTAGAACCATGCATAAATTAGCGTTAAATAAATAAATAAAATCATCAATCGGGTAATTTTTCCGATTGATGATGTTATTTATTTACTTATATATTTCTTTTTCTGATAAATGAATTACCACCATGTATAAATTAGCGTTAACTAAATAAATACCCTCTTCAATCGGGAAAATTACCCGAAGGATGATTTTATTTTTTTATTTAATGCTAATTTATACATGGTTCAAATTCAGTTATCAGAAAACGAAATACATCAATGGAAAGCTAATACAATTGCAGTTCTATTGGGACCCTTCATGATCAAAGTTGACTCGCAAAGTTTTAAGTGGCGAAGAGTTGAAGTGAATCAGAGTCTCGTAATAGCATTTCTTTAGCGTGTTTTACTGTTTTTTATTTGATAATATTATAGAACAAACATTTACGAAGATTACAGTATATCATATATAGTGATAAACCAGTCTATATGATAGTCCATAGACCACTATATATTTTTGTCGGTCGGGCCGCAGACCGCTATGCAGCCTGGCAATTTCAAAACATTGTCGCGTGAACAGTCCAGAGATATAGTGGTCTATGATGATACATATCAATAGAAGCGGAATTGTATTAGCTTTCCATTGATATATTTTGTGTTCTGATAAATGAATTAGTACTATGCATAAATTAGCGTTAACTAAATAAATAACCTCATCAATCGGGAAAATTACCCGATTGATGATGTAAAAGTTTTAGTTAACGCTAATTTATGCATGGTTCTAATTCATTTATCAGAAAACGAAATATATCAATGCAAAGCTAATACAATTCCACTTTTATTGATATGTTTCATGTAAACAGTTCTTACGTAAAATATTAAATGGCGAAGAGTTTAAGTGAATGCATATTTCTTCAGATTATCATAATGGCATTTCTTTAGTGTATTTCACAGTTTTTTATTTGATAATATTATAGAACAAACATTTACGAAGATAACAATGTATCATTTATACTGATAAACCATAGTCTACTGTATTCATGGAACACTTTTTTACTTGCCGATCCAATTGATGGTGTTATATTTTTAGTTAACACTCCTAACGTTAGTTCGTAAATGATTGTTATATAATATTATCAAATAAAAAAACTGTAAAATACACTAAAGAAATGCCATTATGAGATTCTGAAGAAATATGCATGAACTTAAACTCTTCGCCATTTAATATTTTGCGGTAAGACTTTTTACATGCACCATATCAATAGAAGCGGAATTATATTAGCTTTCCATTGACATATTTCGTGTTCTGATAAATGAATTAAAACCATGCATAAATTATCGTTAACTAATGTATGCATGGTTCTAACTCATTTATCAGGAAACGAAATATATCAAAGGTAAGCTAATGACAATCCGCTTCTATTGCTATGTTTCATGTAAAATGTTTGCTCGCAAAATATTAAATGGTGAAGAGTTTAAGGGAATATTGAGTTCATGCATATTTCTTCACTCTCTCATAATGGCATTAATTTAGTATATTTTACTGTTTTTTATTTGATAATATTATACAACACACATTTACGAAGATAACAGTATATCATTTATACTGATAAACCATAGGAAGGGAAATGGGAGTGATGTTCGAAACACTTTTTTTACCTTGCTGATCGGCCTCCACTGGTCGGTGGGTTGGCGTGGGGCATGAGTAGCAGGTCCAGTATGCAGTAGTCTTTGGTAATACCAAAGACTACTCTATACTGGACTTGGTACTCGTGCCCCGCGCCAATCCGCCCATAACCAGTGGAGGCCAGTTTTGCGATTCCTGATATTTTCGAACATTCTCACATTTCCCTACCTATGGTTTATCAGTATAAATGATATTTCATATAAATCATATAAATGATTATAAATGATAATTGAGTACATTCTCGTAGTTGTCTATTCTTAATCTCCAGAGAAAACATACTTAAGCTCTATCTAAGATTTGAATATGATGAAAAGTACCCATACACTAGAAATGCAAAACAATTGTTCCATGATGAAGAACCTGTGTTGCTTCACCTAGGGCGTGCTGGACTGTGTTTTGACAGCTGGCACGCTCTCTTTTAAATCACCTGTGGATTATGTCGGGGGGCATTGGGGGGCAGACCCCGTCCTCAAAAAGTCAATCGGCTTGCGGTTGAATTGCAGACGAGACGCACGCGGGACGCGGACGTGTAAGGACGTCATCGAGCGGGATTGGTCGTGCCATCAATTTGCCGTCGGCATCCCGACCACGTTATACGAAAGTCAGCTCATGAACGCTGTCTGGCGGCGGGGTGACGGGGTGAGGACGTCCAAAGGACGCCAGTCGTGTGTGGTCGGGGAGGTTTAGCTTCCCGACGACTCCCGTCCTCTAAATTTTCAAAGACGGGACAGGTCGGAGCACGAGGTCGGCTATGTGTGAACCTACCTTTAACTATCTTCGCCAGAGTGGGGATCCACAGGGAGATCCTTTCTGACTGTGTGACCCAGTTTACTTCCCTGCTGATGGCTGAGCTACACAAGCTACTGGGAGTAAAACTAATTTTATCCACTCCTTTTCATCCCAGCGGAAATGGGCAAGTTGAGCGGCTGCACGGTACCCTGAAGTCAGCCCTTTGGAAGATGTGTGCTCTGACAAGCCCAAGGAGTGGCATATATATTTAATTCCTTAATTCCCACTATGTTTGCCCTCAGGGAGATCCCTAACGACCGGACCGGATTATCTCCCTTTGAATTAATCTACGGCAGGTCAGTGCGAGGTACATTCTCGGTGCTCTGAGACCTATGGAAAAATCAAAGGATCCTGGAAGATGAAAGATCGTTCCTTCCGTTACGACCTCGAGTTACGATAGAAACTGACCGAATGCGCCAAGCTTTCGGCCAAACACGCAAATGTGAGCATCGTAAAGTATAAGACATACTTTGATCTAAGATCCCAAGACCGTCAGTTCCAGCCAGGGGATGAAGTATTGATAATATTGCCTAGTGACTCCAGTAAGCTGTTAGTTGTTTGGAGTGGTCTTCACAAAGTGTTAGAGAAGCGGGGTAAGGTTAACTACTTGATCGACATGCCGAGAGGACCAGAGCTTTACCCTGTAAATATCCTCAAGAAATACCACCTGCGGGCCCAAGTTAACTAGTTGCAAGTCCTGGACGAGAGTTCACCTTTATTGGAGCCTATGGAAAAAGGTAAGTAATCCTGCTTAAGTGAGGGTATTGATGATTCGTTTCAGCTTACTTAATATATGATTGCCCAACGAATTATGAGAAACCTGCCATTAATCCTGCTCTCTCCTGGAATCAGTCTTTTCAGATTAAGGACATGTTCCTTACGTACCAATCTACTTTTTCCGACCAACCTGGCTGCACCAATACCATTGAGCACGACATCACCCTCACCACAACAGAGAGAATACAAGCTAAAATCTACCCATTGCCCATCCATCTCCAGCACTACCACCAGGAAGAGGTCGAACAGCTGTTGAGTCAAGGGATCATCCAACCTTCAACCTCTCCACACTGCCTTATGGTAGTTATAGTCAGGAAATCCGACGATACTTATCGGATGGCATTTGATTATAGTAGGCTGTAGGCTTTTGTATTCAGTTACAGTTTTTCATGCTGAACCATCTTGTAGTATTGAGACTGAACATCATAAGTTCTCTTATGCAGTATTCTTTTCAGAACTAAATTTGCTAAAGCCTACTATCAGGTTTCAATGTTGGCCAAAGTTCGACACTTAACTGTTTTTCCTACGCACAAGGGCTTCATGGAATTTAATCAGTTGCCATTTGGTCTAGTCACGGCATGTTCTATTTATGTTTATTTAATGATAATTGTGCTGGTTGGCTTGGCAAATGTATCGTTTTCTTTTGACATATATTTGTGTACTATTATGATTGGTCCACTCACATTTCTGCCCTCAAATATGTTTTAGATGGACTACAACAGATAGGTCTGGACGTATAACCTACAAAGTGCGGGTTTGGAGTGGAGTCCATCAACTATCTAGGATTTGTCTTGTCACCGGACCACCTACAACCACTGCAAGTTGGCTGCCATCGCCTCCATGACTCCTCCTACCACCAATAAGTTACTCCTGAGTTCCTAGGTTTGATATCTATCTACATGGTTTTCATTCGTCTGGCCTCAGAGCTTACCGGCCCTCTCTCCGACTTGTTGAATAAGCTGGTACCGGACCTCCTCAAGTGGACGGAAGATCTGCACTTACGTTTCGACCTGTTGAAGTAAGTTTTGGCCTCGGGACACATTCTTCGTCTTCCGGATCCCAGCCAGACCTTCGTCCTGCGCACCGATGCTTCAAACTAAGGATTGGGTGCTGTACTCTTCCAATACCATGATGATCGTCCACATATCATATATTCTATCAGCCGGAATCTACTAGATCGGGAGGGACGTCACTCTATGATCGAGAGGGAATGCCAAGCCATCGTCTTCGGCACCCATAGATATGAGTTATATCTTAAAGGTAAGCAATTTATCCTTGAAATTGACCATAAGCCTCTAATATACCTTGAAAAATTAAAAGGTAGAAATGGCAGAGTGTTGACAGAGTGTACATTTAGAGTTGTTCATGTTGCCGGGTCAAACAACATTGGAACCAACCTGCTCAACCGGCAATAGTTCTTCTTTGTTTTGATTCCTGCACTCCAGCCTATTGATTTTTTTCCCCTGGTCAGTTGCAGTTCCTCTTCGTCGTCGGCTGTGCAGCAGATGCTTTGGGGGTGCATGTGTGATGAACTACACATACCTCATTCCATCCTACCTGAGGAGGTGATTACCAATCTCACCAGCCGGCGATGGTTAACCTCTAAAGGGATTGTTGGCTGGCCACGTCTATACCCCCCCCCCCCAACCCCGTATCCAGGGGTAGGGGTGTAGTCTACCAAGGAAATTCCAGTACTGCGCTTTGCTGTGACAGGCAGACAGCTAAAACTCTCTACTTGACAACACGTCTACCACTGATGCTGTTCTTATCACTCCTGAAGGCACTTCTGAAGAATTGGGCCCCTTTTTAGTTTGCCCTACAGCTGTCCCGACACCATTCAAAACTCCCAGCTGCCTGAGGGGTTAACTACGCTGCTGAGGATTGCTGCCACACTTCTCCACCTCCTCCAGGCTCATGTACAGGGAGTTATTGGAAGCCATACGCTTGCTCTGTTATCACAAGTGCTTACTTCCCCGAGCAGTTAGTTCTTTGGTTCAAGTTATGTGGCTTCTATCCAGTTATTGACACTTTGTGTTGTAGATATATATTATGGGTATCATACTACTTAAATTTTCTTCCACACAATTCTGAAGATTTATAATATAAATTGATAGCCACCTCGGCCCTGACGCCCATTGTGTGTCTCCTTAGTACATAAATGGGTACTCCTGAAATAAATAGCGCCCCCGTGGTGCAGTGGCTACCACGCCTAGCTACGAATCTGCGGGCCCTAGTTCAAATCCAGGTCAGGACAGTCGGCGGTAGCCCACCTAGCTGTTCATCCTACGTTTTGGGGTTGGCCGATATATGGGTAGACCTAGGGAAACCTAGGGAAGGTAACTGTCGATATCCGGGTGCATATTTGCCAAGTCTGGAAAGGATCGCCTTCTCCGGGTGAAAACGCCTGGCTGTAGCTCCGAAACTAACCATAGGATTTGCTCGAAAATACCCTTATTGTGATTCCCACACAAAATTACCATTTCGTCGGTAAGGATACCTAACCTAAACTAACCGTAACCTAACGTGTTCAAAAAAGGAGTAGGAGATTTTATCCAGACTTGGCGTATATGCAACCAGAATGTCACACTTGACCAATATCTGGGGTACCGGGTTGTCACCCTTGACAAGCTCAAGGGCTAATGCGACGTTGATGATCACTGATGCCACGCGCAGCATAGCGTAGGCTATGCCCCCATCTTTACCTATTTTGTAAATATATATCTCGCCTGCAATCCTACAGCTAATATTTTACTGGCATGTTCAACCTTCAGTGGTTTTGATTGAACAAAATAGAGGGCAGCTATGTAGCGCTTAAGTATGGGGACAGTGTTTATGAAGTAATACGGGAGCTAACAGAGATTTGTATTACATCTCGAGTACAAAAGGTTTGATAACTGAAGTCATCAGCTGGTGGGATGGGAACCTCCGAATGGTCATTCTTAAGTTATGCAATTGGTGCTTTAAGTGGGGGGCGACGCTTGAAGCCCCCCCAAAAATCAGTTTAAATTACATTTTGGAGTACATCAATGAAACCTGTCATAAAAGTTTCGTTTTGGCACTGTGATTACAGATGTAACATTCTTAAGTGACGCAATTGGTGCAAAAGGCATTTAAGAAGGGCCTAAAGGGGGCGCTACTGTCACATTTAAATAAGAATTTGAGTACATCTATTATACTTTGTGGAAACATACTTTAGACCTTCCTGATGAAGGATCAGTAGTTCTTAAGTGTAGAATTTGGTGCAAAACCCATTTAAGAATGGCCTAAAGAGGGCGCTATTTTCAGCACATGGAGGTATAAAATATATTTCTTTACTTATTAAATTATTTATTCTTACAAGTTTATAGTACAATCAGAAAACGTGCATAGGTGATTTGTGCAATATAATACGTGCTAATACTGTTTATAATGATACTGTTTACAAAAATATGCTGCAACAGGGATGACTGGGCACTAACATGTCTATGTTCAAGAGATTATGCTCTTTGAAACGCAAACTAACTTTTGATAGACATACCCTTACCAATTAGTATGCATATACATGTACATATACATGTATCACGCTTGATATAAATCTATTGCTAACGTTTAGAAGATAAAACATGAAAACTGCTTATGAGTCATACACACACACACACACACACTATATGGAAAAAGTTATGTGAATATGTCTATAATCATGAGTTCAACTAGTATTGATTGCTATAATTATGATCTCAGCCTGCCTTTCTGTTACAAGATTTTAGTCATCCTCGTCAGAACTGCCATCTTCATCTGAAGATGCACTGTCCATGGCATCCTCCTCTTCATTGTACATTGCTTCCTCTTCCTCTGTCTCTGGGATAAGGCTTTCAGGGAGTTGCTCCCCTTCGAACCAGACAGGTTTGTAATGGTCATCAACCAACTGCCAGCCATTTTCTTCCGAGGGATGCTGCTCTATATGAGTTTGATCTGCACTTCTCCACATGTTGGCAACGAAGGAGGCACGCTTAATGTGAGGATTGAGCTCATCTTCGCAAGGTGGTAGTCCATTTGCATCCATGCCCTTCAAATTGACTAATAGATGTTTTCCATTCCGCTTTGGTCCATATGTCTTCATGAACTTCTTGTACCTCCACTCATTCAGCGTGGTGTTTTCAGTAGCCTTAGCTCCATACATTGTGGCTGTGAACCTCTGAAGAGCTGCTTTCTTCCTGTTAGAAACTGTACTGCTCGTTGCCATTGCTCTGAAAGACTTCTGGTAGTCAGGTTGTTTTTCTAGAGTTGTCAGAGGCATGACCTTCCCTTTTCTGACAAACGCTGATGTATAGTCCGATCCCGTGAAGGCATGGAAAGCTGGCAACGCTGCACAAAGATCTGGTCCTAGCTCCTTCCATATTGCAGTCAGGCTGACGTAACGACGATTGTTGTTTGAAACTGTTTCAATATCCATCCACAATGTTGACCTAAATCTGCTGCAGTGGTACAATAATAATGTGGAGTACATTAACATATTTCACCAACTTGAAAGAGCTATCAGGACAAATAACATCAACCTATTTGTCCTCACACTGACACCGATCATTGACCTGTTCTTCGCCACAGACCACATCAACTATTCTTGCTGGTTAACAAAATACCAACTTGACTTGTTGAATATTGATGAGACGCATCCCGGCCTTAGAGAGATACTTGACCAGGATGTATTCACAGTGCGAAGGACAGAACATGATTTCAGCAGAATTCCTGTGGATTTGACACTGGAGCAAACTATCAATGCCGACGCCGCATCTCGACTGACAGGAATCACCTCATTCATTAATGACTACTCCGCTCGCCTCAGAGGGATGGCAATAAAGGCTATCCGAGCAGCATTCATTAGTCAGCTGCAAGAGATGACAGGATTGACCAGCAAAGAAAATGTCACTACAGAACTCAGGCCAAGACGAATTAAACGTGACAATGAAGATCTTCATAAAATTACCAAACAAATTTTGAACACGAACAATCCATTTGATACCCATGATGCTTCAGAGGTATTGTACAATATAAGCACAGGAAAAGGTACCAATGAAGAAATCCGTGAAAGCCTCCTCAATGTACCAACCAAAGGAAAAGCTAAACACAAGGAATTCATCCAGGTTTGCGAGAGTGATCCAAAAAGGTTTGAAAGTACAATAAAGAAAGAAAAGCTGAAAACATTTGAATATGGCTGTGCAAACAATCGACGGACCAATAACACAAAAGTTGCTGCCCTTAAAGGATCACGTGATCTGATGGGACGTCTCCTTGTGCTGTCCACCAAGAAGAGAATTGACATGCAGCATATTCTCCAGTACCCATTGATCCCAGTACCTCTGTCCTTGGCCAGCCCTGACGAAGTAATGGCAAAGACAGATAAGAGTGCCCTCTTTCATATGTTGGAAGGAAAAGTTATAGATCTCGATGAGCGGCCAGAGAAAATCAGTGCTTACATCATAGATGGACAGTTCCTCTTGCATACCTTGTCACCAAATTTGCCCCCCACATACGGAGGGTTAGCCAGAAGTATTCTTACCCAGAGTTTAACAACGTCAGCCAAACGCATACACATAGCCTTTGATGACTATCCGCAGCCTTCAATTAAGAACACAGAGAGAGACAGGCGGGGATCCGACGACAGAACCTTCGTCATCACGGGGCCAGAGCAGAGACGAGTGCCAAGACATCTAAATGATGCCCTAAAGTCGAGGTCCTTCAAGAAGCAGCTACCTCAG
>JACEEZ010020616.1:398905-436405 GCA_016584305.1 Chionoecetes opilio | reverse complement strand
AATATATTACCATTGTAGTTATTTATAGTTATGCTTGCTGTTCTGTTTTCCAAAAAAGTGCAAATTAGTTGTTTAATGATGTCTGGCAATCCTGTTGTTAGTATCTTATATTTTAGGCCATTGTGCCAGACTTTATCAAAGGCTTTTGATACGTCTCGTAAAACTAAGTAGCATTGTTGTTTGCTGGCTAGAGCTTCAGCTATTTTTTCTGTTGTCACAGCCAAGGCAGTGTCTGTACCCCTAGATACTCTAAAACCATGCTGTGTTTCCGGGAGAATATTGTTAGTTTCTAGGTATTTACTAAGTCTTTTGTTAATTACACTGGGGAACATTTGAAAAAAAAAATTTGTTGAGTTAGATTTTTGAGCTTATTTAGACTAAAATTGGCATGCTGATTCCAAATCTGTATTCAGTTTTTTTCTAGCACGTCAAGTTTTTTCTCCACAGCTTACCCTCCAGATAAGCAAAATTCCACTTGTGAGCTGTAGTAAAACTTTTTTTGTTTTGGCAATTTGTTTGGCGCAGGTCCCTATTGGGCATTCGGTCTGTCTTCGTGAAGAATATGGAGATGTAAAGAGAGTCATTGAGTTATTGCAATATGACAAACACAATTGGATCATCTGTTTTTGACCTTAAAATGGTTTGTCCTTCCTTCTTGGTCAACAACGGGGATACACAAAGTATCCCTGCTTTCTCTGTATGTGGGATAGCAGAGCTCGAGAGAAACATTGGGTTCAGACGAATTGGCCTCCGAGATCTGATCTTAACCCTGGAGATCCTAACATTGTACATGAGCCACTTGTTGACAGGAAGAAATAATATTCCCACCTCTGCACATAAAACTAGGTCTCATGAACAATTTGTAAAGCATTGGTACTGATGGCGCCCTGTTTGAAGTACATCATCTTGGCATTTCCTGGACTGTCAATTGAAAAAATCAAGGCCGGTGTGTTTGAGGGTCCACAAATTCGACAGCTCATCAAAGATGAACATTTCAACGGTACTATGTCAGACCTTGAAAAGAATGCTTGGCTATCATTCAAAGACGTCGTCAAGAACTTTCTTGGAAGTACAACGTGCAAGTAATTACACAGAAATTGTTCAGAAACTATTGGAGAGCTACAAAGCGCTTGGTTGCAACATGAGTATTAAGTAAAATTTTTTGCATAGCCATCTTGCCAACTTTCCGGAAATCTTGGTGCTGCTAGCGACGAGCAAGGTGAACGATTTCACCAAAATTTGAAGGTTATGGAAGAACGTTACCAGGGTAGATGGATGTGCATATGATGGCTGACTATTGTTGGAGCATCAAACGCGATAGTCCTCAAGTTGAACACTCCAGACAAAGCTACAAACGTAATTTTTACCTTAACCTGCACACAATTAAAAGCCTTATCCTTTCTAAAACATGATAATGTTAAATAAACATTCTTTCATGCCTATTTCTTTCATTTTTCATTGTATGTTTATCATTTGCAACTTTTTATAAAATAAGCACTGTTACTGTTATGTACAGTATTTTTCATATTTTTTAAGAAACGAAAATCCTACAGTTCAAAACTTGACGTGATAGAGAAAAACTGAGATCAGTTTTTGGATTAAAGCACCCAAAATTACTTAATAACAATTGTCAGACCTAACTCAACAAAATTTGTTCCCCAGTGAATTATTTTTTCATAAATTTTCCCGGGGACCTCAAGTAATGAAATGGGTCTATAATTGATTGGATCTGTACTTGTCTTATTTGCTTTAGGTATAATGTTATTTTGGCATGTTTGAATTTGTTAGGAAAATACCCTAATGATAATGAGGAATTTAAAATTTCTGTGAAATATTGTAATTGCTTCCTCTGGCATGTTTAACAATATTGTTTATTTATTTGGCTATGACCAGGTGTGTTGTTTTTAAGTTGTGTTTATGATATTATATATTTCTTGCGTTGTTTATCTTAGCAGTGATATAATTCGAGTCGTCAGTCTAGTTACATCAGCCTTGTCATATCTTGCCTGCAGGTTCCCATTATCTGCTATGTAATTATCTACTATAGCTTCATTATTTGGGTCAAAAATTCCTGTTTTCTTCGGGACTGATATAAAAGACGTTTTTCCCAGATCTTCCTAAATACTTCCTCCTTCTCCTCCTCCGTGTAGAGCTTTTTTATTATTATGTATAATGTATGGTGAGGCGTTGCTTTTATTTCCTCTCAAGCTTTTTTACATTTTTCCCAGAAATCTTTGGGGGTTTTATACAAGGTTTTAAGTTCATTTATTTTGTTTTCCCAGTTATTAGTATACTGTTCTTTGCATTCTTCTATTAGATTTTTCCTTAGTAGTTTGTAAATTATATATTTCACATACGTCCAACCACGCATCTCAGCTTCATCTCTTAGGTTTTTAAGGCACCATTGTAAGTGCTTGATTTTATTGCTGAGTATTGTTTTATGAACTATCTTAATTTTGGTTTTAGGTATGTATGTCTCCATAGCTTTTAAAATTATATTGTACCAAGTTTGTATTGATGCATCAATCTCCTCTCTATTAGCTTCATTTTTTGGTCCTGCTACTTGTATATTTTCTTTGATATTTTGGTTGAAAAGCTCCCAATCGACATTTCCAAGTTTGTTCTTAACAGGGGTGGGTATCGTAATTGCTTGAGCAGTGATGGTAAATATTATTGGTATGTGGTCTGATGACGTGACTGGTCCAGCTTCTATTATATGATTGTGGTAAACTTTATTATTTGTTAGTATGATATCAGGTGTCGAATGAGTGTTGTGGCCAAAAAAAGTTCGAAAGTTGGGACCTAAATGGAATAATTTATTGCTGTCTGTTAATAATTTTATCCCTTTCCCTACAGTGTTATTGTAGGAATCCCCTAGGATATTATGTTTAGCGTTAAGATCTCCTAAGATGTAGGTTGGGGTAGTGTTTGATGCCAATGTGTGAAAGTCCGGTATGGGGAGGTAAGGTCTTCTGGGTGGGAGGTATGTTGTTGCGATTGAGATTGGTCCTGTGTTAGTTTCTATAGTTATTTGCAATATATCGATAAAAAATCATCTGTAATTTTGTGTTTTGATGTTTGATTTAATGCAGATAGCGCATCCGTCATGTAATTCGTTGTTTGAGTTGATTGTATGTGTTGTGTAGCCAAAAAGTTTAAGAGAACCATCTGATTTTATTCCGTGACTATTAATTAGGATAATGTCGGGATTGATAACTCTGTAAATGTTAGTAAGAAAGTGTCTGTTTGTACTCCAGTTGGATACGTTGTTGTGTTGTACTATTTTTATGTTATCCATCATACTTGTGTTATTGAGAGGTATGAGTGCCATTATGATTTTATTTAGAACTTTTTCTGATCCTTGTCCTTTGGTCTTGTGGAGGAGTTCTTTCCTGCGTGAATCCACCTCTTATTTTCTTGAAAAGCTGGTTATCTGCAATGCGCCAACAATTTTTTAGGTCTATTTCATCATTTTTTATTAGTGTAAGTATTTGTTTCTTCTGTATATTTTGTGCTGACCCAAAACCCCCATTTGTATCTCTTCTCCTCTATTCCTTTCATCAACATGTCCCTTTTAAAGGTACGTGCGGGCCAACCATCGCTTTTACTGGTGATTATCTCTAGGCCTAGTTCTATCCCGCTTATCTGCTCCAGCGGTGGCATCTCTGTTACTGGTTGTTCCTTGGTCATATTATCTTCTTCTGCCTCCTGCTCCTCTGTCTGTCCGTCTGTTACATCCTCACTAGTCTGTCTAGCCACGGAGCTTTCTTTTGTTGCATTTACGATGTCAGCAGAAGGGGGATTTCCAGGTAAATTTATACTGGGAAGATTGTTCATTTGAAAGTATATTGATTTCTTTATTATATGTACCCGGGTAACCATGTTCATTAAGTGGGCATGCATCATGCAGGTTTAGGATAGTAGCTGCCGTGTCTTTGCCTAAACTGATGTCTATTTTTGGGGTGGTTACTATTAATTGCTGTTGCTTGGCTATAAAATGTTTTAGTGCCTTCTTTTTTCCTTCATTTTCTCCTCTCTAATTTTCTTTTTTCCCGGACATTTGTAGGCCTGAAGTCCTGTGTACTCCCCCGCAGTTAATGCACAGTTTGTTTTCAGCTTTGCAGTCCCTCCAGTTATGTTCAGTGCTACTGCATTCTGAACATATTTTATAATTTTTGTCCTTTGGGCATTGGTTGGTGAAGTGGTCGTCCAGCTGGTAGCATCTCATACATGTGTGGGTGGGAATATATACTTCTTTTTTAATTTAATGTGGTGGGATGCTCATTTGAAAGCCTACCAGACCTGCCTCTGTTGCTTTGGTGGCTGATTTGGTTTGGTTGAAGCATATTTTAATAATGTTCTTTTTGGGGAGTTTGAAAATTTGGTCTATTCCCTCAGTTTATCCAGCTATTTTGGCAGCGAGTTCCTCTTTTATTTCTTCTTCAGTATTGTTATATATGTTGTCATCCACATTAAAGACGAGCACTGTTCTTTTCGCCCTAAATTCTGGTGGTAATATAGGGTCATAGTTGCTCCAGCTGAGGTCTTCTTTGCACTGTCCATGAAAGATTTTATCTAGATCATCGTCCGTGCGTGTCAGAACTATATGGCCATCGTTTACATTGATGATCTTAGTTGCATAGACCAAGTTCTTGGAGAGAATCTCCAATACTTGGTTTTAGAGCGAGGTGAGGGTTGGCGTATTTTATTTTAACTCGCGCCATGGTGGTTCATTCCGTAAGTGGAATGAGGTGATACACCAAACTATATAAAACAAAACATGAAAAAATAAAAATAAATAAATCCTAAAAGACAAGACTGCTCGGAGAGCAAGACCACACCTACGCTACCTACAGCTAGTGCCGTAGCGCGCTCCCGCCTCCTGAAAGGCGTCGGAGGACACAGGCACAGCTGCCCCCGGAGGGACTTACCTTACCCTAAGAGTTGTTGCCTCACCCCTGGGCTTCCTATCACCAACCCTTCTAAGGGGCCCCCTTGTGACCCTGGCCTGCGCCAGGAATCGTGGGGTTCGGTTTCGTGCGGAGAGTTACGTTATGGGCGAAAATGAATTAACTAGCCCTTTAAGTAGGCCTAACAACCCGACAAATGACCTGACAAACAACCCGACAACCAACCCGACAAACGACCCAACAAACAACCCCCCAACACATAGCAACACAACAGCTGTGTGCATAAAAGCACAACAGACTGCTTAGGTCACCGTCAGAAGCCAGCAGGATGTGGCTCTTTCCCAAAGGGGAGAGCTAACAGCAACGCAACAAACAAGACTGCGCAGGAACACAGCTAACAGCAACACAACAAACAAGACTGCCGAGGCTGAAACACAGCAACACAACACAACAAACTTGGCTACCGAGGTAGAAACACGGCCAACATGAACTACTGACAACGCAGGAGACAAGAGTCGAGCCAGTGTGGTATATTAAAACTACTTATATTTAAAATAAACTATATTAAGTACTTATTATTATTATTACTATACTATTAAACAAAGGAAACCACAAGGCTAACCACAAATACAACCAACCAAACAAACAACCCAACGTACACAAACAGGGCAGGCCCCAGGCCGGCACACCACGTAGGTGCGCAGCGGGACAGCGGTGCCAGGCCACCAGACAACTACCTAATCTTGTCTCCCTGCAGCTCCCTGACAGGAGCAGCAAGCCCCTATATGGTCTTGAGTCAGAGCAAGCTCAAGGGCAGGCCTATGCAGGGTGAGCTGAACGTCTGGCCACAAAGTAAGAGGTGAGCTGGGGAGCGCGGGGTGAAGGACCTTCCTCTGTGAGGCGCGACGTGAGACTGATGGTGATGATTAAGATGCGAGGTGAAGCGCTATTTATAGCCGGTCTGCCTGCCACGCAGCCTATTAGCGGCATCGGTGATTGGTAGATAGCTTTTGCTTCTCGTCTTCTTGAGTGGGTGACGCTGATTGGTTGTTTGGTCTTCGCTTGGCTTTTCTGTGAGTAGGCTGTTATTTGCTTTTGTTCTTTTCATGCTGGGTAGAGCTTGTAGGTCGTTTGCCTGTACGTTAAGTTTGGGATGGATCTCTTTTATGTACAGCGCTTCTAGGATGGGAAGTCGCCGCACATCTGCACACATGTCAACCAATTCTGTATTTTCTTCTAGAAATTTTCTTGTTATGATGATGCCATGTTGTTCTAATAGGTGACTTTTTGGGGCTCCGGAAGTTAGGTGGCAAGTAAGACGTCTGGACAGCTTCGTTGTCGTCATGCCGATGTAGGATGAGGGGAGGACTTCACAGTTTCCTCTTTTGCATGTGATCGTATATACGACATGGGACTTTTGTTTTGTCTCCTTCGTCTGGCTTGGGCTGTTACGGAGAAGGAGGTTGTTGGTGTTCTTGTTTTTGTAGTAAATTTGTAGTTTTATTCTCCTCTCTTGGTCTGCAGGTTTCACGTTACGGTGGACGATTTGTGATATTATTCTTTCTTCTTCCTGGTGAGCGGTGGAGAAGAAAGCCCGGTAGAAGATAGTTATGTCTTGATTCTTTTTTGTGGCGTTAGGGTTGTACCAGTTCTCCAAGATTTTCTTAGTCTGACGGTTGATGTCTCTCTCGCTGAAGCCGTTGTTGATGAGGACTTGAGTGGATCGCACGATTTCTTTGTGCATAAGTCGCCATGTACTGCAGTGTGTGAGAGCTCTTCTGATGTAAGCACCGATTGTGGAGTCTTTATATCTCTGTGGGCATTCGCTTTCTCCGTTTGAGGCAGTGTCCCGGTGTTCGTTGGTTTTACGTAGACGTTTGTGATGAATGATTCTTCTTCCTGCGTAACAAGGACGTCTAAGAACGGCATTGATTTGTCTGAGCTGCTTTCTATGGTGAAGGTGAGGCCTGAAGTATCTTGCAGACAGAGCTTCAGCTGTTCTGCTTCGTAGTGACTTGTTGTTTTGATGAAGATGTCATCAATGTAGCGGCAGTATATGTCGGGCTTGCTTATTTTCTTGAATACTTCTTCTTCTACGCAGCCCATGAAGAAGTTTGCCAACAATACTCCTAAGGGAGAGCCCATAGCGACGCCGTCTTTTTGTTGATACTTGTTCCCTCGGGGAGAGGTAAAAGGTGCTTCTTTAGTGCAGCATTCGAGGAGTCCACGTAGTACAGGTTCCGGGACGTCAAGCGGCGGGATGGAGTCGTTGTTATACACCCGGTTGATGATGTAGTTGATGGTACGGTCAACAGGTACGTTGACGAAGAGGGACTCGACATCAAGCGAAGCGATTGTACCTCTGGCGTTGTGGGTCTTGAGTATGTCTAGAAACTCTGATGCTGATTGAAGGCTGATTCAATCAGCATCAGAGTTTCTAGACATACTCAAGACCCACAACGCCAGAGGTACAATCGCTTCGCTTGATGTCGAGTCCCTCTTCACCAACGTACCTGTTGACCGTACCATCAACTACATCATCAACCGGGTGTATAACAACGACTCCATCCCGCCACGAACACGAATTCGCAGTCATCTGGTGAAGCATCAGAGACCTCAGCAGTCTGAGTTCACGCCTGGTAAGTCAACAACGGACCGTATCCTAGCGCTTCGTGTCCTGGTGGAACGCCGACGTGAGTTTCGACAGGGGATGCTTGCAGCCTATGTTGATCTCAAGAAGGCGCTTGACTCAGTGCATCGTGAGTCACTCTGGGATCTTCTGCGACTTCGAGGGATTCCTGCAAGGACTATTGGTTTGATAACTGGTCTGTATTCTGGGACTGAGAGTGCTGTGAAGTGTGGGGCAGGTGTATCCAGCTTCTTTCCTGTGAATACAGGAGTGAGGCAGGGGTGCGTCCTTGCCCCATCACTTTTCAACGCTTGTATGGACTGGGTATTGGACAAGGTTGTAGACCAAAGTGATTGTGGAGCATCCGTCGGCAACACCAAGATCACTGATCTTGTTTTTGCCGATGATGCAGTAATCTTTGCTGAGTCGCTGGAGGTCCTGGTGATGGCTCTCGAGGCGCTGCACGAGGAGGCAAAGCCTTTGGGACTTGCGGTCTCCTGGCTCAAGACCAAGGTCCAGGTGTTTGGAGACTTACTAGATGAAGCAGTACAGACAGTCTGTTCATGCGTGTGGCGAGGACATTGAGATCTTGGAAAGTTTTACATACCTTGGTAGCGCCATCGTCCAACATTTAACGTCCATAATGACGGCGGGTCACGTCAAGAAGCCTTACGGCGGATTGGCATAGCCCACGGTGTTATGGACTCGCTCAGCGGGAGTATTTGGCGTTGTCGGTACCTGTGCAGGAGGCCATAGATCCGGATCTTCAAGTCGCTTGTGATCCCTGTCTTACTCTATGGTTGTGAGACATGGACACTAAATAGTGACTTGAAGAGACGAATCAATGCCTTTGGTAATAAGTGTCTTCGCAGAATCATGGGGTATCGCTGGGATGATTACGTGTCAAATCAGCGATTGCACCGTGAGACTGAATCGAGGCCTATTACCTGCATAGTCCATCAGCGCCAACTTCGGCTATATGGGCATGTGGCACGCTACCCTGAAACCGATCCTTCCCATCGGGTTGTATCTGTAAGAGACAATCCGGCGTGGAGGAGGCCAAGGGGTCGCCCACAAGGCTCGTGGCTGGGCAAGTTGATGTTTCTTGTCGAGAGCTGCTTGGTATGGGAAAGGACCTGCATGGGAACTCGCGCGTAGTGACCCCCGGGAGTGGCGTCGTAGGGTGGGCGAGGCGACGTGCCCCCCGGCGTATACCCCAATGATTGATTGATTAATTCGCGAATATTAAAACCAAATATTCGCATTCGCATTCGCATTCGCTAATACGGAAAATAGACATTCGGTCCATCACTAATATATACTATATATATATATATATATATATATATATATATATATATATATATATATATATATATATATTATATATATATATATATATATATATAATATATATATTATTATATATATATATATATATATATTATATATATATATATATATATCTATATAATATATATATATATATATATATATATGTATATTATATATATATATATATATAAAATATAAAAATATATATATACGTAATATATATATATATATATATATATATATATATATATATATATATATATATATATATATACGTATATATATATATATATATATATATATATATATATTTTATTATATAATCTATATTAAAAATATATATATATATATAATATATATATAATATAAAATATATATATATTATATATATATATATATATATATATTATATATATATACGTATAATATATATATATATATATATATATATATATATATATATATAATATAATATATATATATATTTAAAATATATATATATATATATATCCTTAGTTGATTTTCTTAGTTGGTAGTACATCTTGATATTTCAGGGTGACAAAGACACTCGTCATACTTGGGGTTGTTTATGCGCAACGTTTCGTCAAAGGCACTTGGCATCATCAGGCTAGAAATAGTTAAAAATTTAATATATTACAATGCTAAAAAGCGAACATCTAAAAAAAAAATCTTAAGAAACAATAAAGTATTCCTATATTATCTAAAATTACTAACTAATAAATAAAATATAATTTGTACTTAACGGACCTTGGTGTGTATGCTGTCTGAGTTGGTAGAGGACTGAATGAACAATAGTTTCGTGGGTAACATTTCAGCTTGTGTGGGGCGATCGAACCGAGAGTCGGGCAATCGAAACAGTGATAGTCATTTGAGTATATGTAGTTGGTGTGAAGTGACTTGGTTATTAAGATCAGGGGATAGATGCTTGATGTGTATGGATTCTAATAATTTAGTGTCACTAGGGTAGTGTGCCTTGGATAGGATACTAAAGTCATTCATAGAAAAAGGGTGATCTAAATCATGTGAGTGTGAGCGGATTGCAGATTGCGAAGGTGAAGAAATGGGTCGACCAGTACGTGCAGAAACACCTTTATGCTCAGAAAGCCTAAGGGTTAGATTCCTTGTCGTCTCGCCGACGTATCTAGCGTTACAACTAGAACATTTGAATTCGTAAATTATGTTAGAAATAAGGGCTTTAAGTATAGTCTTTATATTTGAAATGAGTTCTTAAGGTAAATGAATTAGTAAAAATAAATTTAAATTTTGAGTTAGGAAGATGTAACTTAAGTAGATCATTGAGTTTTTTTCGAATGGTGTAACTGAGATGGCCGTAAAATGGAAGTTTAACATAGTGTGTGTCTAATATGGGTTCGGGTTCGTTCGACTTTGGGTTGAACTTTTTATCTAGGAACTTTGAGATGGTTGCTTCAATTAATTTGAGGGGGTAGCCATTATTTTGGAAAAAATTAGTAAGGAATTTGATCTCATTATCAAAGGAAAACCAATTAGAAGAGAAACTATAGCATCTGTGCAGTAGGGTCTTAATAGTATTGATTTTAAAAAGGTTAGGGATGAATGAAACATATTGAGTTCCCAAGCCAGTGAAAGTAGGTTTTCTATAGACTGAGGTGGTAAGGTAATTATTTTTACGAGTAACTAGGATATCTAAAAATGGTAGTGATGATTGTTTTTCAATTTCATATGTGAACTTAATGTTTGGGTGCTGAGAGTTAAGGTAGTTCAGAAATAAGGGAATGTGCTCGGTATTTTTAAAGAGTAAAAAAGTGTCGTCTACATATCGTTTATAATAAAAGGTTTAAAATGCTTAGGACAGTTAGACAACCACATGTCCTCATGGTGACATAAAAAGGCATTAGCAAATGAAGGACCCAGGCACGATCCCATGGAAACACCATCAGTTTGGACATAAAGTTTTTTGTTAAATATAAATGGAGAGTCTTTTATAGCTAAAGTTAATAAATCAGAGAATTGTTTTTTTGTGTAATTAAGAAAAATGGTAGCTTTATGAAATAAATTATCAGTGATTATTTCAATAGTCTCATCTAATGGAATATTTGTAAATAGTGACTGGATGTCAAAACTAGCCATTACCGCGTTGTTTACGTTAATTGTTTTTAATTCATGTGCAAATTCAAAAGAGTTCTTAATTGTGTGTTCATTACTAGTTAGTGGGTCAATTATCGGGACAAAGTATTTAGCTAGGCTATAGTTAAAGGTGCCTATAGTACTATAGCCTATACTATAGCCTATACTATAGCCTATACTACAGTCCTTCGCCAAAGTGGACCTGTACTTCGCTTTTGCCTGTCGCATAGACTCGGGATTCAGCACAAGCTCTTGTGGATCGTGGCCCAAGCTACTTGCCGTAGCCGCCACAATTCGAAGGGCTTGGCGGCTACTGACCCCAGTTCTGTCAAGGGCTCCGACGAGATCAGGGGATAGGACGGACTTCGTGCCCCGTGTCCTCAATCGCTTTGGTGGAGAAGCGACCCCGGCGTCGGAAGAAGAAGTCGATGTGTTGGCAGCGTTGGCTGGACTTGATGACTCAGACGATGACGACTCCAGCTCCACCATCTCTTCTCCTTTTGGCGTCTGTTGACGGCTACGTGAGAGAGAGCTTTCACGTCGGCAAACCGATTCTTTCAGCTTCTTGCTGAAACCCCACCTCCCCTTCTCCCGCTGGGGAAGAAGGAATCCCTTGTCTTCAGGAATGGTCATCATAGTGAGGGCGTCGGAGTGGGCGATGTCCAAAAGGTCTGGGAGACTTTCTTGGAAGGTCTTCCGTTTTTCGGCAGGCGTGACTCCAGAGTTATTCTTGCTTTTGCTCAGGATCTTCCACTCGTCGAAAAGTCCAGTAATCTTCCTCCTCACGCTAGTTTCTGCGATGGTGGGGATCCTAGCTCGTGTCCAGAAGTCGAGGACCTCCTTTGCCGCCTCAGCTGCACTCTGCTGCACCGTCTTCTTCTCTTCCTTGTGTGCGTAGAAAAATCGTCGTAAAACGTCTCCACGGCTGGGAAGTTTTGCTCCTGTGATAGTAGGAACACTATGACCAAGAAGCCAAACTTCAGTTTGCTTTCTCGTGGTCATGACCTGAGGGCGAAAAGAGGAAATGTTCAAGATCGATCCGCCACCTTTAAATATCAACCGATTAGCCTGAGACTTTGCACACGACAGTTTCTAAGTACAAGGCAGAATTCCACAAAAGTACGTGAAAAAATCTTGACTTTGAAAAATTACCCCTATGCGCTATTGGCACCCTAATATATATATATATATATATATATATATATATATATTATATATATATATATATATATATATATATATATATATATATAAACACACATATATATATATATATATATATATATATATATATATATATACATATATATATATATACATATATATATATATATATATATATATACATATATATATATATATATAATTTATTTTTTATTACATCACAAGGAACTGGCCAAGGGCACAACAAAAATGGGTAACACAAAGCCCGCTTAGTTGCCAGTCCCTATAAAGAAGACAGTAAGAGAATAAAATACAAACAGAGGGGTAGGCCAATTTAGTTCGGGAGGTGTCTTGTTACTCTTCTTTTGAAAAGATTTAAGTCATAGGAAAGTGGAAAAATAGAAACAGGAAGAGAGTTCCAGAGTTTACCAGTGAAAGGGATGAAAGAGTAAAGATACTGATTAACTCTTGCATTAGGAAGATGGACAGTATAGGGATGAGAATGAGTAGAAAGTCTTGTGCAGCGAGGCCGCGGGAGTGGGGGAGGCATGTAGTTAGCAAGCTCAGAAGAGCAGTGAGCATGATATTAACGGTAGAAGAGAGCAAGAGAAGCAACATTGCGGCGGTGATTTAAAGATTGAAGACAGTCGGTCAGAGGAGAGGAGTTGATGAGACGAAAAGCTTTTGACTCAACCCTGTTTAGGAGAGCTGTATGAGTGGATCCTCCCCAAACATGTGAGACATACTCCATACATGGGCGGATAAGGCCCCTGTAGAGAGCAAGCAATTGGGAGGGAGAAAAAAAAGGACGCAGACGCCACAGCACACCTAACTTCTTAGAAGCTGTTTTAGCAACGATGAGATGAGATGTGAGATTTCCAGTTCAGATTTTTAGTAAAGGATAGTCCTAGAATGTTCATTGTAGAAGAAGGAGACAGTTGAGTGTCATTGAAGAAGAGGGGATAGTTATCTGGTAGGTTTTGTCGAGTAGATAGGTGAAGAAATTGGGTTTTTGAGGCATTGAATAAAACAAGATTTGCTTTGCCCCAATCAGAAATTATAGAAAGATCAGAAGTTAGGCGCTCGGTGGCATCTCTCCGTGAATCACTTAGTTCCTGTTGAGTTGGACGTCTAATAAACGAGGTTGAAAAATGCAGGGTAGAATCATCAGTGTAGGAATGGATAGGGCTTTGAGTTAGACTTAGAAGATCATTAATAAATAATTGAAAAAGAGTGGGTGATAGGACAGAACCCTGGGGAACACCACTATTGATAGATTTAGGAGAAGAACAATGTCCGTCTACAGTAGCTGCAATAGAACGGTTTGAAAGGAAACTTAAAATGAAGGTACAAAGAGAAGGATAGAAACCGAATGAGGGTAGTTTGGAAATTAAAGATTTGTGCCAGACTCTATCAAAAGCTTTTGATATGTCAAGGGCAGCAGCAAAAGTTTCACCGAAACCCCTAAATGAGGATGACCAAGATTCAGTTAGGAAAGCTAGAAGATCGCCAGTAGATCGCCCTTTACGGAAACCGTACTGACGATCAGATAGAAGATTATGAGCAGATAGATGCTTAAGAATCTTCTTATTAAGTATAGATTCAAAAACTTTAAAAAGGCAGGAAATCAAAGCTATAGGACGGTAGTTTGAAGGATTAGAACGGTCACCCTTCTTAGGAACAGGTTGGATGTGAGCAAACTTCCAGCAAGAAGGAAAGGTGGAAGTAGATAGACAAAGACGGAAAAGTTTAACCAGGCAAGGTGCAAGCACAGAAGCACAGTTTTTGAGAACAATAGGAGGGACTCCGTCAGGACCGTAAGCCTTCCGAGGATCTAGGCCAGAAAGGGCAAAGAAAACATCATTCCGATGGATCTTAATGACAGCCATAATATAGTCAGAGGGTGGAGGAGAAGGAGGAACAAGCCCTTCATCAGCCAGAGTGGAATTTTTTGCAAATGTTTGAGCGAAGAGTTCAGCTTTAGAAGTAGATGAGACAGCTGTGGAGCCATCTGGGTGAAGCATAGGTGGGAAAGATGAAGAAGAAAAATTGTTAGAGATGTTATTAGCTAGATGCCAGAAGTCATGAGAGGAATTTGATTCAGAAAGATTTTGACATTTTCTATGAATGAAAGAGTTTTTGGTAAGTTGAAGTAAAGATTTGGCATGATTGCGGGCAGAAATATAAAGGGCATGAGTTTCACGAGATGGATGCTTACGGTACCGTTTGTGACCACTCCTATCTCGGACAGCATGAGAACAAGCAGAGTTAAACCAAGGTTGACGGGCTTTAGGATTAGAGAAAGTATGTGGAATGTACGCCTCCATGCCAGAGACTATGACCTCAGTTATGCGCTCTGCACAAAGAGATGGGTCTTGACATGGAAGCAGTAATCATTCCATGGAAAATCAGAGTAGTACTGCCTTAGGTCTTCCACTTAGCTGAGTGAAGTGCCAGAAGCACCTCCGCTTAGTAAGGGGGTCCCGAGACGGTACCGGAGCGATAGGACAGGTTACAGAAATAAGATTGTGATCGGAGGAACCCAACGGAGATAATAGTTTCACAGAGTAAGCAGAAGGGTTAGTAGTTAGGAAAAGATCAAGAATGTTGGGCGTGTCTCCAAGGCGGTCAGGAATACGGGTAGGTGCTGCACCAGCTGCTCTAGGTCTTGGAGGATAGAAAAGTTGAAGGCTTGTTCACCAGGTTGGTCAGTGAAAGAAGATGATAGCCAAAGCTGGTGGTGAACATTGAAGTCCCAAGAATGGAAATTTCAGCTAAAGGAAATGAGATGAGATGTGCTCCACTTTTGATGTTAAGTAGTCGAAGAATGTTACATAGTCAGAGGAGTTAGGTGAGAGATATACAGCACAGATAAATTTAGTAAGAGAGTGACATTGAAGTCGAAGCCAGATGGTAGAAAAATTCGGAAGATTCAAGGCGTGGGCACGAGAGAAAGTGATGTCATTGCGCACATATACGCAACAGCCAGCTTGGATTTAAAATTAGAATAGAGACAGTAAGAGGAGACGGAAAAGGTCTGCGTCAGTATATATATATATATATATATTATATATATATATAATATATATATATATATATATATGTATTTATATATATTTTATATATATATATACGTATATGCATATCTGAGAGAGAGAGAGAGAGAGAGAGAGAGAGAGAGAGAGAGGAGAGAGAGAGAGAGAGAGGAGAGAGAGAGAGAGAGAGAGAGAGAGAGAGAGAGAGAGAGAGAGAGAGAGAGGAGAGAGAGAGAGAGAGAGAGAGAGAGAGAGAGAGAGAGAGAGAGAGAGAGAGAGAGAGAGAGAGAGAGAGAGAGAGTATGTGTGTGTGTTCCACGCTTAGACAGAAACTGGTACACATTAAGATATATGAGAGAGAGGACAGGGATCAGAGGAGAGAGATCAGGGATAGAGAGACAAGACAGGGACAGGGACAGTTGTGGAGGCATTAAAAATAATATTAGTTGCTCTGTATCTGTGTTTATGAATGTAATATAATGCTTAGGTAGTCGATATTCGAACAGTGATTCTTTAAAGGGTATAGATGAACTGAAAAGTTTTGAAACCTTTGTAAATTCCTGTTCATCTCTGCATACCGTGACCCTTGAATTTGTTTTTACCTTTCTCTAACCTACTAATATTTTATATGTTATTTTATAACTGTATTACTTTCAAGCACTAGACGAAGCAGCTATTGAAGCATCGTCGTATTTACCAAACCTTTACAATTCTACTTTCCATGATCCATCCCTCTCCTCCTCTCAATTAAAACTTTTCACATTCTGTTTTGTTTGGTCATTTTTTCTAATTTATCCTTCTTTTTATCTGCCTTTATCTTGTTTTCCTTCCTTTATATTCTCACCGCGTGAGATTCGTGAGATTCCGCGTATATTCTCAACGTCTCACCGCTCTTTGCTAAGTACCTGGTGGGTTGGATGACACCTGTACGTTTTTCTCACCTTAATGAACAGGTAGAGGGATGGCCACAAGACTGGTACTTTCCGTGGATCTATTAATTAAAAATGTTGATGTATACATGTTCCTCCTTCGTGTGGGCTCAGGTGTTTCAGGTAATAGTATGCGCTCTGCACGCAGTAAATTATCATACGTACATATTTTAGCTCATTGTCTTTATCTGAAACCTGCCGTTCCAGCTTGGTGTATCATGTTAATTATTTATTTGCTTTGGTCTTCATTGGGTTAACTTTTTAATGTAAAGACAATAAGTTCATTGGGTAAATAACTGTATGTAGCTTTGCCTTGTACTCATATTTGTAATTAACTGTTTGGTACGGAGAAACCCCCTTATAGTATTTATGTATATTTTACCTCCATTATAGATATTTTGGATCTTATAATATAATGAAAAAAAATAATTGTGAAATTTAGACATATATTGATTATAGTCAGGGCCCTTACGGATATTTTGGGGCCGTTTGGTTCAAATTCTTACAAAAAGGACCAAATTTGGCCCAGTCGTGATAAGTTCATATAATTGACTGAACAGGTAGACACTCTACGACGTCCAGGACGCAGGACGACCTCTGCCTAATTTCTGGTTCATGGGATCTCTATAATGCATGACCATTGCATGTAATATTATCTTGCAACATCATATCAAGGTCAGGGCTAGATGACCCTATCCGGAGCCTGATAAAATGCGGTACTGCTTGTAAATCTTGACAAAAACACAAAAAATGACTATTTTCATCATAAAATTACCTTTAAGATGACCTTGAGGGGTTGACCTCGACATCAAATCATCAAAATAACATCAGAAATAGCTTCCTCGACCTCGAAAACCCCTGAAAAGAGGTATCATACATGGTTCCAACAATTTTGATTAATTTACTGCTTTTCCTCTCATCCGGTTGGCGGCCATTTTGTATATCGTCAATATGGCGGCCCCGTGGGGTGCCCGTCTTGGCGTCTATCAAAAATCAAAAGAGGATGGCATGGTCAACATCTGGGCCAAATTTGGTGCTTTTGGAAGAATTTGAACCAAAATATCCCTGAGGGCCCTGACTAATAGGGGAAGGATTGTTGCGCCATCCTCGAGACCGTCACCTCCTCCTAGTGAGAAGAAGCCCTTCAACATCATTACAATAAACATGCTGACCATGTGAATGGAAATACTTCCGCAGTTTTGCTTCTCTGTTACGATAAAAGAAGACACTAGTGCCAAGTTTAAGCAGTCTTTTCTCTTGTAGCCTGGAAGCCAGCAATTCAGTAGACTGCTTTGGCAAATACAAATCTCTGACCAGATCATTCAATTCAGGCTGACTAAACAGAGAAAGTTTATCACAATCTGCATCAGATGGATTAAAAAGATCAGTCACATCATCTTCATCTGTAGAAGCAGGTTAATTGAGGGCTTCGACATCAATCTCTGGCAGCTCAGTAAATATAGGCACAGGTATTTCCTCACAGTGTGCAAATGGTCGAATGGCAGATTCACGGAGAGATGCCACCGAGCGCCTAACTTCTGATCTTTCTATAATTTCTGATTGGGGCAAAGCAAACCTTGTTTTGTTCAATGCCTCAAAAACCCAATTTCTTCACCATTCTACTCGACAAAACCTACCAGATAACTATCCCCTCTTCTTCAATGACACTCAACTGTCTTCTTCTTTTACAATGAACATTCTAGGACTATCCTTTACAAAAAATCTGAACTGGAAATCTCACATCTCATCTCTTGCTAAAACAGCTTTTAAGAAGTTAGGTGTCCTGTGGCGTCTGCGTCCTTTTTTTTCTCCCTCCCAATTGCTTGCTCTCTACAGGGGCCTTATCCGCCCATGTATAGAGTATATCTCACATGGGGAGGATCCACTCATACAGCTCTCCGAAACAGGGTAGAGTCAAAAGCTTTTCGTCTCATCAACTCCCCTCCTCTGACTGACTGTCTTCAATCTTTAAATCACCGACGCAATGTTGCTTCTCTTGCTCTCTTCTACCGTTATTTTCATGCTCACTGCTCTTCTGAACTTGCTAACTGCATGCCTCCCCCCCTCCCGCGGCCTCGCTGCACAAGACTTTCTACTCTTTCTCATCCCTATTCTGTCCATCTTCCTAATACAAGAGTTAATCAGTATCTTTACTCCTTCATCCCTTTCACTGGTAAACTCTGGAACTCTCTTCCTGTTTCTATTTTTCCACTTTCCTATGACTTAAATCTTTTCAAAAGAAGAGTAACAAGACACCTCCCGAACTAAATTGGCTCACCCCTCTTTTTTATTTTATTCTCTTACTGTCTTCTTTATAAGGCCTGGCAACTAAGCGGGCTTTGTGTAACCCATTTTTGTTGTGCCCTTGGCCAGTCCTTTGTGATGTAAAAAAAAAAAAAAAAAAAAAAAAAAAAAAAAAAAAAAAAAAAAAAAAAAAAGGATATCTGGGTATTGCAAGTTTTGTTTGGTTTTTTTATTGAAACCTTTTACATTGACAAGGCAGAAGTAGCAGTTAACCAAATGGTTTGTTGGTTCTCTCCAAACCATTGACACACCAAACTTGTGCTCAGCCTTCTTTCCTTGAGACAATGATCGCAAAGTTTCAACACAGGTTTTGTACATTTTGTGAGGAGCCCAGCTTTTGTCCTGGTCTCCAAGTGGTACTTTAAAGTAGGCAACATACACCTTTTTAACAAAGTTATTGATGTTGCGCCTTTGAGCCTGCAAAGTGAAGTTTCCACATATGTAGCAGAAGATATATGGGTCATTACAGCATTTCCTTCTCTGGGATGTTGTAGCCATAGCTAGATCACAGCGGTACAGTGCAGTGTTTTATACCAGCAATCAGTACTCTATGTAAAAATCGACAACCAGTTCACACCTGAAAAAAATAAAAATAAACAGTAAGTGGTTTTAAAGCAAGATTCTGCATGAACATGTTATTTAACCCTTTCACTGCCGTCACTCTAAACTACTTGCTATTCACGAACTGCAAAGAAAATATGAAAAAATACATAAATATGGCTATCTACATAAAACCCTCACTATTATAAACTCACTAACCTAAAAATAAAACACCATATTCTAACAATAAAGCAATCACTGACCATCCGCAATGCGTGACGAAAAGTTAAGTTTTGACAAAATCCATGAAAATGGGGTATACCAATAGCACAAAGATATGATGTGACTGAGCAAATGTGAGATCATATTTTGATTCAGCACCCCAAAATTAGTCTAAAACTGCTCTAAGTCTCCATGCCAGAATTTTTATTTTATTTACCAGTGTTATCAAAAGGTGAGTTCTGCCAACCACTTACAAGAATTCAAGTTTATACAAGCCTCATCAACTTCCTGGAAGCATTGTGAATCTCGCACTTCCAAAAGGCGCACATCAGTCTCCCTACCAGCCACCCTGAGAGGCGTACAGCAGTTTACGGGTTAATGGTTTAGTGCCCATCATGTATGAATCTGGGTTACTATCTATATTATGAACTTTGACGCTTCCAATCATTCCGGAACATAAATCTTCTTGTATCTCTTTCATACATGTAATACCTAGGGTCTAACACCCCTGTTACACACCCCTGTTTCATTTGTAACTTACTACACTAGTAATATTTACTAACACCTACAATTTTTACATGTAAGAACACATCGCAGGGGATGCTTGCAGCCTATGTTGATCTCAATAAGGCGTTTGACTCAGTGCATCGTGAGTCAGTCTGGGACCCTCTGTGATTTCGCGGGATTACTGCAATGACTATTGGTTTGATGACTGGCCTGTACTCTGGGACTGAGAGTGCTGTGAAGTGTGGGCGAAATGTATCCAGCTTTTTTCCTATGAATACAGAAGTGAGGCAAGAGTTCGTCCTTGCCTAATCACTTTTCAACACTTATTGAGAATGGGTGACAGGACAGAACCCTGGGGAACACCCCTATTGATAGATTTAGGAGAAGAACAATGTCCGTCTACAGTAGCTGCAATATAACGGTTTGAAAGGAAGTTTAAGATGAAGGAACAAAGAGAAGGATAGAAACCGAATGAGGGTAGTTTGGAAATTAAAGATTTGTGCCAGACTCTATCAAAAGCTTTTGATATGTCAAGGGCAACAGCAAAAGTTTCACCGAAACCCCTAAAGGAGGATGGCCAAGATTCACTTAGGAAAGCTAGACGATCGCCAGTAGATCGCCCTTTACGGAAACCGTACTGACGATCAGATAGAAGACTGTGAGCAGAATAAGAATAGGAATAAGAATAATACTTAAGAATCTTCTTATTAGGTATAGATTCAAAAACTTTAGAAAGACATGAAGTCAAAGCGATAGGACGGTAGTTTGAAGGATTAGAACGGTCACCCTTCTTAGGAACAGGTTGGATGTGAGCAAACTTCCAGCAAGAAGGAAAGGTGGAAGTAGATAGACAAAGACGGAAAAGTTTGACCAGGCAGGGTGCAAGCACAGAAGCAGAGTTTTTGAGAACAATAGGAGGGACTCCGTCAGGACCGTAAGCTTTCCGAGGATCTAGGCCAGAAAGGGCAAAGAAAACATCATTACGAAGGATCTTAATAACAAGCATAATATAGTCAGAGGGTGGAGGAGAAGGAGGAACAAGCCCTTCTTCATCAACAAGAGTGGAATTTTCAGCAAAGGTTTTTGTGCGAAGAGTTCAGCTTTATAAATAGATGAGACAGCGGTGGAGCTATCTGGGTGAAGCATAGGTGGGAAAGATGAAGAAGAAAAATGGTTAGAGATGTTATTTGCTAGATGCCAGAAATATAGGTAAAGATCTTGCTAATAACATGCAAAGTACCAACATCTCGCCAATGTCTTACTTATCTTATAATTACCCAGATTTCCTTCCTTTAGATACAACAACAGAAGAAATAGCAGCAATAATTCAGTCCTTAAAAGACTCAGCACTAGACTTTGATGATATTCATGTAAAAGTAATCAAGAAAACGATTCCGGTATAAGCACCAATACTCTCTAAGATGATCAATACTATCTTCCAAGCAGGCACTTTCCCAAACAGGTTGAAGGTCACAAAAAATTCCAATCCATAAGGGAGGCAAGGTTGGTGATCTTGGTAACTATAGACCTATATCCATACTTCCCTGCCTAAGTAAGATATACGAGAGAGTTATGCATGATACTGACATAATTTATCAACACTAATGCAATTTTAACTAACTGTCAATTTGACTTCAGAAAGAACCTATCACCAAAATTAGCTATAGCTACGTTAATTGACTCTATTGCAAAACCTAGGTAGAGGAAAATTTATAATTAGTGTTTTTCTAGACCTTAAAAAAAGCCTTCGACACATTATAATCTAATGTGATTAACGATCATGAAATTTTGCTTCACAAATAAAATTATTATGGAATAAGGGGAAAATGCAATGAATGGCTCAGAAGTTACCTAAGCAATATAATCCAATACACCGTCATCAATAATGTAAAATCTGATTTTGTACCTACCTCAGTACGTGTACCACAAGGCTCTTTACTTGGTCCTCTATTATTTTTGCTTTACATTAATGATATAACTAATTCATCACAAGGTCTAGAATTCACTATGTTTGCAGATGATACAAATATAACCCACACCGCACATAACAAAGACTCTCTAATTAGTACCATAAACACATAACTTGAGTTTGTATCATCTTGGTTAACAACCAATAAATTATCAATAAACATAAAGAAAACTAAGTACCTTATATTTGCTGGGAATAAAGAATTTGGTGATTCAAATATTGATATTTGTGGTGAAAAAATAGAAAGAGCTAACTCAATTAAATATCAGGGTATCGATATTGATGACAAACTTACCTGGAGAGAGTAAATCAATCAGTAAAATCAATACTATAAGCAGTAAACTATCAAAATCATCAGGAATATTATATAAAATTAAGCATCAATTAACCAGTGCTACCTTATTGCTCGTGTACTATACCTTCTTTTACCCATATTTACACTATTGTAATGTTGTCTGGGGGATGACTACAAAAACAGTTATCAATTCTCTAGTTCTACTGCAAAAACGAATTGTACGCACAATAAGTCATGTAGATCATTATGAACATACATCCATTTATTTAGAAACTTTAAAATTCTTAAAATCCCAGATATATCCAAACTAGAATGTGTTAAGCTTATACATAATCAGTTTTACGGACCAAATTTCATTAAATTAAATACAGCATTAGAAACAACACAATATTAATACCAGAAGCAGACACAACCTTTGACCAATATTTCCCCACACTGAATTACAAAAAAAGGTTTGTCACTTATTATAGATGTATTCTCTTCAATAACCTACCTGACAACTTGAAGATCATACAAAACAAAAACACGTTCAAAGTAAAGACAAAACACTACTTATTAAGTCGGTACTAGCTAGACTTCCTAGGTCATTTAATACTACAAATATATGTTTAAATCGATGTTGACGTTTCGTTCAAAAGTGCATGCGCAAGAAAACCTAGGTGGGATATATATATATATATATATATATATATATATTATATATATATATATATATATATATATATATATATTATATATATATATATATATATATATATAAATATATAATATATATATATATAATATATATATATATATATAAAATAATATATATATATATATATATATATAATATATAATATATAATATATATATATATATATTAATTTTATATATATATATATATATATATATATATATATTATATATATAATATATATATATATATATATATATCCTTAATGTGTTCAACTATTTCAGGGGTCATGGTTTAAGTAAATTTTTACTTAAGATTTTTACAGATTTTAGAGGAATAACCTCGGCGATTACATCACTAATGATATTTGAAACTGTGTTGTATGGAATATTAGGGTTGTCATCCATACATACAACATCAACCTTTCCCTTCATGACTTGACATAAAAAAAATTCATCCACATTTTTGTAGTCGCGATAAGAGAAACGTATATCTTAAGTTCTGTTTGTTCTTGTTTTACAGCAAAAAAATGGTGAGAGATGATCAGAAACATCAGTGAGTAAAATTCCACTCCTGGAAATCATGTCATTTATATTGGTCCATATTATGGTATATGATTGTAGCACTTAATTTATTCACTCTAGTGGGTTTATTGACACATGGATAGTAACCATAACTACCAAGGAGGTTTATATAAGGTTTGACATTGTTTTCAGAATTGTTGAGTAGATTGATGTTGAAATCACCTAGCAAAATACAGTCCTTTCCAGTTATACTTACTTGTTGAAGAATATCTTCGTAGATTTCTAAAAAAGTGTTATTAACACTTGCGATAGGCCTTCGATATATGACACCAATAATTATGTGTTTCTTAAAAAAAACCGCACCATCAAATAAAGTTTCTATACTTTCACTTGATTTACATAATTCATTTAAAATACATTTTTTTTATTAAAAAGTGCCACCACGCCAGGATGAACCTAGTGGGAACCTGGTGGGATCGTATGCAGGTACGCTGCACGCGAGCCCACACCTCTACCAACCGAGCCAACCTGACGGGTATTTAAAATACAAAAGGAAATGCTAGTTTTTAAATACATACATACATCTCCCCCATAATGGTTCCTATTATTAGTTACTAATGCAAACCAAGTTAGTCTATAAAGGTTTTGAAGAGAGATTGGATGCAATGCCTGAATAGTGAAGAAAATTATCAAGATTATGAGGAATGCTATTCATGTTATACAGTAAGATTTTAGGCAATGAGTTGTTAGACAATAATTGTTCAAAATCTTCATGGTTATAATAATCAGATTTTGGAAGTGACATTTTCTGTAAAATATTCGATTCAGTGTCATAGTCTTTTAATTCATGAGTTATTGGAATTACTTAGGAAATTATACAGTTAGTTTACTAAATTCGTTAAAGTTTAGAGTTGTATCTTCATTGTCATTGAGTAGTTTAGTAACTTCAGTATCACTTAAGTGTAAGAAAAACATTATGAAAATGTAATATATTACGAATTAATATACAAAGTAAAATCCGTTAAGCATATAATTATGATTAATTAGTGGTACACTTACCGCTGCGCAGGACTGTACCCCCCTTCTTATCCACCTCCCTATGAGTGCTGTGGCTAGGAGAACCAGCACGAGCACCAGCAGAGGATCCAGCACCAGCTGGAAAACCCAGCACAGCACAGCACCAGCAAAGCCAGCCACCCGGGAGGAGCACCAGCAGAAGCACCAGTACCTGCAGAATATCCAGTACCTCCAGGAGCACTAGTAAAAGCACTAGCAGGATCAAGTCCAGCCAACACAACAACACCAGCTGGAGCACCAGAACCAGCCGCAGCAGCAGCAGCAGCAGCAGCAGCAGCAATGGCTGGACCATCAGAGGCAGACGCAGCAGCAGCAACTGGCTGGCTCGCCAGTGGTCGAGTGTTCGAACCTTCTGCCTGTGCCGTTCGCGCCCTCCGCTCCCGTATAATTAGCTACGTGTGGCTAAAATAGGCAATTTTTCCTTCCGCTTTGGCCTTGTTTAACTCGGGTAGTTGAACTTTTCTTACTTGTACCGATAAATCACACAGGTGGTTGATGTACACATTTGTATTTCTTAACTTGGCACAATTTCGAAGGCGAGCTGTCAGTCTTCGAATTTGGTGAATCTAGCAACCACAGTGCGAGGACGAGTTACACCCGTGTTGGACTTAGGACCCACTCTGTGGGCCCGTTCGAGCAGAACTGTGCCCAGTTCCAACTTGTCTCGAAGCCAGTGGCGTTTCTAGCACTAAAAAACTGGGGGGGCCAACTTGGGGCCAAGGTAAATGTGGGGGGGGGCAAAACAAAAGTTTGGAGGATCCTGTAACTAGTGGGGGGGGGGGCTGTGAGCACCACATCAAATTTTGAGAGTTGAGCACTTTCCAGGGTCAATCTGAGGCCTATGGTGGGATATGTTAGACTATCAAAGTGATATTCAGTTAGGAAAAAAGTATTTTCAAAAGAACATTGGGGAAGAATTAAATGAAAGTTCATCTGAGATTTCAGTCTCAGGTCCATTTTCTCTTCTGGTGAGTATAATAATCCAAGCTAGAAATGTGAAAATTCGTGCTCTCAGGTACGTTTTATTGAAAAGAAAAGACCAATAATAGTACCAAACATACTGAACAATTAAAATGCAAAAAATATGGCAGTTGTAAATAAGCACATCAACATAAATGTGTTATGTACGTACCTTAGTCTACCTATAACCTCATACGTTGAAAATTCTGTATACACAAACAGCTATGATTTTCAGACATGGGCATGCAAATGCTACATTAGACACAATGGTGACGATACCTTCATTCGGCAGCAATATATTTAGTTCAGCTTAATCCTACGATTATCATGCCGACTGTCAAATTCATCAACAAAGCAATCTAAATCAATTCCCTCAGCGAGTGCACTTTCAATCGACAATAGTGCAAGGTACTCAGTCTGTCACTTGTCATAGAATTTCTGAGAATTTTTTTCACTAATTTCATTTTTGAAAAGCTCCTCTCACATGAAGCGCTGGTAACAGGAAGAGTTACGGCTATCAATAATAACTTGTATAAACAATCAAATGCAAGCTTGTAGGGACATATGAATGACAGGAATTGTGCAATTGATGTAGGTTGTTCAGGTTCTTACATGAGTAATTTTTTCACTATAGGTATCTCATGTTTTAAATCACTTTGATTGACTGAGTAGGCCACTGCAAATGCCTTCAAATTTTGTTTAGACAAGAATGTCTGTCCTCCAGGACAGAGAGCTGAAATACCACAGAATATCTCAGATGAATCTTTGGTAAAACGACGGTCTAACTCGCTAATCAAACAGTCTAATACTTCATACAAAATGCTGCTGTGCTGCACGTGACTTGAGTCATATCTTTGACCGGTTGTTTCCAGCACGATGAATTAATCAAGTTGTCGAGGTTTCCTTCTCCGACTTGCACGACTGCATGGCCATAAGATGGTAGTGTAAAGTGCCTGCATGCTAAACAGAATATCGCATCACGTTCTTGAGAATATTCAGCCCATTCATATTTGTCAAACCAAGCACCCACGAATGACCGAGCATGGGACTTCCCTTTACTATGCTTAGGATACTCTATGAGACGTGTTTGAACAGGAGTATCAGCCGCCGATTTAGAGATGTCAGTTGGTGCTGCATCCTCCTTCTTTTGATAATAATAATTAATATTATTGTTATTTTTATTATTGTAAGCAGTATTACCAACTCCTGTTATCGCGCTAGTGGTAGTGAGTTGTGCTCGGCGGCGGCCGTGCGACCGACCCCCGTGGCACCGTGGCCCCTTCCCACGGGGCCACGATCGCGGCTTGAAAGTGGGCCCGTGGGGGGGCCAAGGAAGGGGCCAGCCTAATTTCAGGGGGGTCCATGGCCCCCCCATGCCCCCCCGTAGAACCGCCACTGTTCGAAGCAGTCGTTCGATCTTATTAAACTGTGTTTCTTCCCAGGTCTCGCTTGATGATTCATCAATGCCGTCGAAACACAGGGTATTGCGTCTAGAATAGTCCCCTTGGTAATCCATTCGTTCATCAAGCTTGCTCAATTTTTCACTTACTTCTGTTTTTTTGCTTATTTCTTTCTGTAGTGTTAGGATTTCGTCTTTGAGTGCCTTATTATCAACCTTCACGTTGTCTAATTCTTTCTGTGTGAATTCCAGCGAGTGAATCAGTTCTATGGTTTTATTTTCTATTTGCCTCATTCTATTTGTTATGTCGTTGAGCAATATATCCGTTGCGTCTCTGTATGCTCTCTGTTGCACTTCAAGCATAGTTTTCATATCTTCATGGGTCAACATTGTTATTTGTGAAGGAGGCAACTGTAATTTTCTGGACTCACTGTATTGTTAATAGGCACGGAGCAAATCCAAGACGTCCGTTCGCTAAGGCAGCCAGCAAGCCTCTCTTTACACTGTTACACTTTACACTCTTTACACCTGGACCTTAGTCTTGAGCCAGGAGACCTCAAGTCCCAAAGGCTTTCCTTCCTCGTGCAGCGCCTCTAGAGCCATCACCAGGACCTCTAGCGACTCAGCAAAGATTACTGCATCATCGGCAAAAACAATATCAGTGATCTTGGTGTTGTCAAAAGATGCACAATCACTTTGATCTACAACTTGGCGTGTATTGAAAAGTGATGGAGCATGGACGTATCCTTGCCTCACTCCTGTATTCACAGGAAAGAAGCTGGATACACCTCCCTCACACATCACGGCACTCTCCTTTTCTTTCTACCGAAAGTACAGACCAGTCACCAAACCAATAGTCCTTGCAGGAATCCCGCCGCGAAGTCGCACAAAATCACAGAGTGACCAACAGAGTTGAGATCAACATAGGCTGCAAGCATCCCCTGTTGAAACTCACGTCGGCGTGCGTGTCCACCAGGACACGAAGCGCTAGGATACGGTCCGTTGCTGACTTACCAGGCGTGAACCCAAACTGCTGAGGTCTCTGATGCTTCAGCAGATGGCTGCGGATCCGTGTCAGCAATAGATGGGCAAGCATCTTACCTGGCACGCTGAGCAATGTAATACCGCGGTAATTGTTGCAGTCCTGACGGTCCTCTTTCCCTGTCCAGCCCCCTTTTCCAGTCAGGAGGAATGGTACCTGATTGCCATACGGCAGTCAGGACAGCATGCAACCCGCGGATCATGGCCTTACCCCCAGCTTTGAGGAGCTCCGCACTGATATTACAAACATCAGCTGCCTTTCCACCCCTCAACTTTGCTACAGCCTCTCTGACTTCGTCAAAAGAAGGTGCGGTTTCGTCAATGGGATGATCGGCATCCACTGCCCGTAATCCAGTGGTGTCGAGCTGCCCAATTGGAGGGTCCAACGTGAAGGTTGATGTACTGGGGAAATACACCGTATGTAGCCAGGATGGTTTTTAAAAGAAAAGGTTGACTACAGATAATCACCAAAATTTCTCCCATGGAAACCAAATCGGCCCCTACCATGAATTTATAAACCTCGAAATTGTAAATCTTTCCCCTTGTCAGACGAGATTTGTCTCTTTCCCTATCAAGGAGTCTCAAGGTACTACAGTAATTGTTCATCCTCAAGGAAAAATTTACAAGAATAGTCACCCGTTCGGTGCAATAGTCAGTCAAGAACAAATCACACCCTGCCCATTTGTGAATCCTGAAAAATCTGCGTGCATTTTCAAGGTTGGCATTATCTTTGGGATGTATGAGAAGGGAGAAGTAGGTTCCTCTTCAGTTAAAGTAACAACCGAGTTTCACAATGAACTCTTACCCAAGATTGATGACTCTAAAGCTCCGATTAGATGAATTGAAAAACTTCAGGACATTATTCAATCCCCTCACCTAACTATGAAAGAAAAGTTAACCTTACATAACATGATTCTAAAACATGATCCTCTCTTCCTTCTCAATCCATCAGTCATTGGGGGCATACGCCGGGGGGCGCGTCGCCTCGCCCACCCTACGACGCCACTCTCGGGGATCACCACGCACGAGTCCCCATGAAGGCTCCCTTCCCATACCAAGCAACTCCCGACAGGAAGCATCAACTTGCCCCAGCCACGAGCATTGTGGGCGCCCCCTTGGCCTCCTCCATGCCGGATTGTCTCTTACAGATACAACCCGATGGGAAGGATCGGTTTCAGGGTAGCGTGCCACATGCCCATATAGCCGAAGTTGGCGCTGACGGACTATGCAGGTAATATACCTCGATTCAGTCTCACGGTGCAATCGCTGGTTTGACACGTAATCATCCCAACGATACCCCATGATTCTTCGAAGACACTTATTACCAAAGGCATTGATTCGCCTCTTCAAGTCGCTATTTAATGTCCATGTCTCACAACCATAGAGTAAGACAGGGATCACAAGCGACTTGAAGATCCGGATCTTTGTCCTCCTGCACAGGTACCGATAACGCCAAATACTCCTGCTGAGCGAGTCCATAACACCGTGGGCTATGCCAATCCGTCGTAAGACTTCTTGACGTGACCCGCCGTCATTATGGATTGCACTACCATGGTATGTAATACTTTCCAAGATCTCAATGTTCACACCGCACGCATAAACAGACTGTACTGTTTCATTTAGTAAACCTCCAAATACTTGGACCTTGGTCTTGAGCCAGGAGACTTCAAGTCCCAAAGGCTTTGCCTCCTCGTGCAGCGCTTCAAGAGCCATCACCAGGACCTCCAGCAACTCAGCAAAGATTACTGCATCATCGGCAAAAACAAGATCTTGGTGTTGCCGAGGGATGCTCCCCAATCATTTTGATCTACAACATTGCCCAATATCCAGTCCATATAAGTGTTGAAAAGTGATTGGGCAAGGACGCACTCTTGCCTCAATTCTGTATTTATAGGAAAAAAGCTGGATACATTTCACCCACACTTCACAGCACTCGCAGTCACAGAGTACTGGCCAGTCATCAAACCAATAGTCATTGCAGGAATCCCGCGAAGTCACAGAAGGTCCCAGATTGACTCACGATGCACTGAGTCAAACGCCTTCTTGAGATCAACATAGGCTGCAAGCATCCCCTGCGATGTGTTCTTACATGTAAAAAGTATAGGTGTTAGTAAATAGTAATAGTGTAGTAAGTTACAAATAAAACAGGGGTGTGTAACAGGGATGTTAGACCCTAGGTTTTACATGTATGAAAGGGATACGAGAATATTTATGTTCCGGAATGATTGGAAGTGTCAAAGTTCATAATATAGATAGTAACCCAGATTCATACATGATGGGCGCTAAACCATTAACCCGTAAACTGCTGTACGCCTCTCAGGGTGGCTGGTAGGGAAACTGATGTGCGCCTCTTGGAAGCGCGAGTTTCACAATGCTTCCAGGAAGTTGATGAGGCTTGTATAAACTTGAATTCTTGTAAGTGGTTGGCAGAACTCTCCTTTTGATAACACTGGTCAATAAAAATAAAAATTCTGGCATGGAAACTTAGAGCAGTTTTAGACTAATTTTGGGGTGCTGAATCAAAATCTGATCTTATATTTGCTCTTTCACATCACATCTTTGTGCTATTGGTATACCCCATTTCATGGATTTTGCGAAAACTTAACTTTTCGTCACGCATTGCGGATGGTCAGTGATTGCTTTATTGTTAGAATATGGTGTTTTATTTTTAGGTTAGTGAGTTTAAAATAGTGAGGATTTTATGTAGATAGCCATATTTATGTATTTTTTCATATTATTTTTGCATTTCGTGAATAGCAAGTAGTTTAGAGCAGTGTACTTCAAACTTTTTTCAGCGCGACCCAGTTTGATTTTATGCATTACTTTCACGAACCTATTGTACAGAGCGCGCCAAAGTATTGTTCGCGACATCATAACACAGCGCTTCCATACGGGAATTCAGAAAACGTACTATATGGCAGCCTACTGACTTCCGAGAGAGATATCTTACATATGGCAGCTTGTTTAAGGCACGGTCAGTCCATCAAGACCGTTGAGGAATGTTCAGATGCCACTTGTCAATTATAGACGAAGCATTTTAAAAAGTATCGCCTTCCTTCCCGCGAGTAATTTGAACAGACGCGCATTGGTATAACTATCATTATTTTCATAATGGGTGGCAAGAAAGACCTAACAAAGGAGCAAATTAAAGTTATTGTATCTCTACACAAGCAGAGAGGCCATTGGAAGAAATATCAAGGATTGTGGATGTTTACGAGAGATGTGTGCATAGTTGGTGGAAAGTTTTCACGGTGGGTTGCGGGGTGGCGACAGCCGTGACCCATAACATTATAAGTGGCCAGGGCGAGGATGTAAACATCAGCAAGCACCCTAAATGTCATGAAACGTCAAGTGGATGCCCATCCTCAATGAAGAGCAGAAAATATTTGCGATATGACTTTCATATCGCATATGACTTTTCCATATTTGACTCTCTCCCTCTCTCTCTCCCTCTGCTTCTCTCTCTCTTCCCTCCTCTCTCTCTCTCCTCTCTCTCTCTCCTCTCTCTCTCTCCTCTCTCTCTCTCTCTCTCTCTCTCTCCTATTCTCTCCTCCTCTCTCTCTCTCCTCTCTCTCTCTCTCTCTCTCTTTTTTCTTTTTTTTTTAACATTTGATATTAATTTTGCAGCCAAAAGTTCCCGGTGAAGTGCCGATAACTATCTTTAATCTGACCATTTACTAGTTGTCTATAAGTTTACTAATTATATTCAGAGGGCATCAGCCAGGCATTCACTGCACACTTGAAGATGTGGAGTGTGGCGGGCTGGTGCATGTCAGTCTGTCGCACTACACGGTTCCACAGCCTGCTGTATCGCGGCAGGAAGGAGCGGAAGAAGGTCTCTGTCCTGGCGAAAGGAACAATGAGTTGTTGGTCCCTCTTATGGGCGTCCCTGCTGGAGTATGGGTGAGGTGTCGCCCACGGTTGCCGGAGTGTAGCGAGGTGCGGGGCGTCCTGCTTGAGGATTTTGTACGTGACGCACAGGCCAGCCACGTCTCGCGTGTGCTGTAGGGGCTGTAGGGGGGCGGGCTGCATGTCTGGTGCTGCCTTCAGGAGATGAGCCGCTGGGCACGGTTTTGTACCTTGTCTAGGAGACCAAGGTACGAGGGGGGGCAGGATGACCAAGTCAGGGTGGCGTACTCCATGAGGGAGCGGACTTGGGCCGCATAAAGAGTTGTAACACCCCGAGCGTCAAGGAGGTGGGAGACGCGCCTGACGCAGTTCAACCTGCCTGCGGCCTTGGAGGCTGTCTTCCTGACGTGGCTGGTGAAGGAGAGGGTGCTGTTCACCTCAACGCCGAGAATGTTGACCGTCAGCTGCAAGGGCAACACCTTCCCGTCCAGAAGAATGGGTGGGATAGGGGTGGCTGGGGGGTGATGTCGCCGGGAGATCAGCATGACCTGTGTTTTGTCCTGGGCGAGATCAACCTGCCACCGTCGTGCCCATGAGGTGATGGTCTCCAACACTTGGTTGACGAGGGCGACAGTAGTGTGGTGGTCAGTACTGTCACAGGGGAATGTGAGGGTGCAGTCATCCGCGTAGGCGTGTGCCTCCGGGGTGAGCATCAGGAGGTTGTTGAAAAACACATTCCATAATAGGGGTCCAAGAACACTGCCCTGTGGGACATCAGCTCCAACCGGGTGTTCTTCCGAAGTGTGTCCGTTCATCGCCACGCTGAGGGATCTGTTCCGCAGGTAGTCGTTAAGGAGGTGGAGAAGGCCGCCAGTCACTCCCATGCTGCGGAGTTTGGTGATGAGACCGGAGTGCCACACCCTCTATCAAAAGCTCCGGCGATGTCCAAGGTGATGACGAAGGTGTCGCGTCCTCTGTCCAGGGATTGGTGCCATAAGGTGGACATAAGGAGAAGGATGTCGTTGGCAGACCTGTTAGGGCGGAAGCCGAACTTCTGTTGCTGAGGATGCGGTGTGTGGTGAAGAAGTAGGAGATCCTGCTAGCAATGATGGTTTCCAGTGTCTTGCCGAGGACAGACAGGAGGGAGATTGGTCCGTAGTTTTTTTACTCTGTCTTCTTTCCCTTTTTGTGAATCGATGCTACTCTTGCCACCTTCCACGTGGAGGGCCACTTACCAGTGCTGAGACAACACTGGAAGATATCGGAGACGGGGGCTGCCAGCTGGGCGGCGCAATGCTTAAGGATGTGGGGGGACAACCCGTCTGGTCCAAGGGTCTTCTTAGGGTCGACCAGTTGCAGCTGTCGCTTCACCTCTTCTGTGGTTAAGGTGATGGTGTCGAGCGTTGCGTTGGTGAGACGTGCCACGGCAGGAGGAAGGCGGTCAGGATCAGAGACTGTCATCTTTCCTGAGAAGTGGGCCGCTAATACCTCAGCCTTCTTGCAACTCCGAGTGGCTACTGAACCGTCAGCTTTATTTAGCGGGGGAATGTGGTCATCGGGTGCAAAGCCTTGCTGTTCCTTGAGGGCAGTCCACCAAGACTTGCTACCCACAGAGCGGTCAGAGAGTTTGAATTTCAGCTTGTCTTGCCACCGTTATTGAGCCACCCGCTGTACCCTTTGCATGTTGACGCAAGCTTCTTTGTACCTTTGCTTGTTATTGTGCGTCGGGTGTCGTCTGAAGCGTCTCCAGGCTCTGCTTTTTTCATCGGCTGCCACTCTGCAGTCGTACCCAAACCATGGCCGGTCGAGTGGTTTTACCGTGAAGGTATGGGTGGGGACGTACCTTCTTTGAAGGGAGTGAATTGTCCTTGTGAAGCTTCTTACTTGGGTGTCCACGTCACCTGTAAGGATGTTGTTCCAGGGAGTGTGACGCAGCGCGTCCTGAAGGCCCTCCCAGTTAGTCTTCCCCCACAGCCAGTTGGTCCGCTTCTTGGGGACGTCTCTCAGCCCAGCAACGTGAACTGTGCTGAGGACCGCCAGGTGATCTGAGGATCCCACAGCGCCGAGAGGGCGACAGGTGACGACTCCTTCTGGCAGATCACTGATACAATGATCAAGGGAAGAGCCGGAGATGTGGGTGGGAAAGGTGACGTGGTTAGTGAGACCATATACTGTGAGGAGTTCTTCAAATGCTCTTGCAACCAGGTGTTGATTAAGGTCGCCGACGATGACGTTGTGGTTGCAGGAGTACTGCTGCAGTAACCTGTCAAGGAGGGTGTGCAGGAACTCTATAGGCTCTCTTCCTTGCCACTGAGGACGGTAGCAAACACAAAGGAGGGTAGAGCCATGGTGTTGAGTCCAAATCTTGAAGAACACCATCTCAAGGTGGTTAGGGAGAGTGACGTCCAGTGGTTGTACCGACAGGTTCTTATGAAAGCAGACAGCGACACCACCGAAGGTCCCGCGTGTCCTGTCCCGTCTGTGCCATCTCGTATACCCCTGGATCAGTCCATAATTACTGGGGATGGTGCCATTCAGGAACGTCTCCACTGTAGCCACCACGTCAGGTGTGTGAGGAATCACGTGGAAGTGAATGAGGTCTCCGATGTTAGTCTGAAGACCCCTGACGTTAGCGGAGATGATGGAGAGGTGGTCACGATTAGTGGCTTGCATGTCTCCACACGTAGGGATAGTTGTTGAGAGGCTGCGTTGGGCCAGGGTAGGTCAGGGGTGGCTGCTGTGTGGAGACTTCCGTACCCGACTCTGTTGTCCAGTTGCCGTGCAGGGGCGTGGCTGGAGCTTGGGGATGGAGAGAGGTTGGGGTAAGGAGACGACTGAGAGACTGTACAAGAATGGTGTTATTCCGTGCTTGCTCAGACGTGATCTTGTGGAAAAATTGCTTCTGTCTCTCTTCGTTCAGTCGGGTGTGACACTCCTGAATAGAGTGACCTTGACGGAAGCAAAAATCACACTTCCTCTTACTTAGGCAGCTGGACACCGTGTGGCCCTTGCGTCTGCAGTGGTGGCAGTACTGTACGGGTTGAGTGGGCACGGAGCGTGCCAGACTAGCAGTACCAAAAAGAGGGCTTGGAAGATTGTTTCCTTGTCTGCTGCACTTGGTTTACTTGTCCCCGAGTGTTGCTGGCGCGATTCCGGTTGGAAGGTAGCCTAGTATTCCTGGGGCCCAGTGGCTGGGGTGCGTTAGCTGTCAGAGTCGGGGTCGAGTGATTGTGGCTCGACAGGCTGGGACGTTGCTGGTCTGGGCCAGGCACTACAAGACCAGGCGGGTTGGGGCCAGGCTGGTCTGGGCCAGGTACTACAAACAGTCTGGTGTGGGCCAGTCGCTTCAAAACCAGGCGGGCTGGGGCCAGGCTGGTCCGAGCCGGTCACGTCAAGACTAGTCGGGTTGGGGCTAGACTGGTCTGGGCCGGGCGGGTTGGGACCGGGCGGGAGGGCAGAAGTGGTGTAGTGAAGCGGTTGAGGGTTGGAGGATATCCACCAGGCTTGTGTTTCTTGACTGGAGGTGACGTGGTGGTGCCCCTCTTTGTCAATTATGTTGGGTCGGGCAGAGGAAGCGATCGACTGACGTTATGCTCCTCGAAGCTGGAGTGAGAGGCAGCGATGTTATCAATGAAGTCTAGGACACCTACAACAGCGTCCCTTGCCTCACCGATATTTTCGGAGATACTTTTGTAGAAGCGGATGATTTTGTTTTTTTGCTGAGCTCCACTCTAAGCTTTTGAAGGATAGTCACAAGCTCAGAGGGTTGTAACTCGAGCAAGTCCTCCTCTTCCTCAGCTGCTGGGGGAGGATTAGAGGACACTGCGTCAGATGGAGTCGAGGTAAGGGCGGCCTCCTCCACGTAAAGCACTGGGGCTGTGATGCCCCGGGCAAGTCGCAGATCAGCGACTTGGCTACAATTATATTCGGTCTGGGCGCCGAGGCAGCTTTGTGTGAGACCGACTTTAGGGGATTGAGGAGCGGAGCAGGCACTCGCTAATCTTGTTCCAGTTGTTTTCCACATACAGAACAGTAACTTTGAGGAGTGTATCCAGACGAGTCCTGAAGTTCGGGCAATAGTTAGGATGCCTGCTTCCCACGACATGGTAGCCGATAGGCTGAGGTAAACGTTAGCGTCAGTGTGTGGGACACAAGGAAGTGTTTCTCGCAGCGCCGCTACGCCGTTGAAGCGCGTGGATATCGTAGGCGAGCAGAGTAAGGTCCAACCGTCGTTGTACCGTGCTACTCAAACCACCCCCTGCGATGGGGATCTCCACACTGTGACGTAACAGATTTACTGCGCTAGGCAGAACACGGGCCATTGATTTGAAAGGTGTTTTGAGCTGACAAGCTTATCAGGCAACTTTTTACGGCTTGTCCACGCATCTCCCCAAACCACCACTACCCCACTGCGTGCACGCTCATTCCCTACTGTATGGCGTAAACGAGCTTCTCAGGATCCCTAGTCTACGGAAAGTCCCTTGAACTTGGCGAACACTCGGCTTCTCTCTTGACTCTTGACCCTCACGCGCCCTCTGCTCTCTCTCTTCTCTCTCTCTCTCTCTCTCTCTCTCTCTTCTCCTCTCTCTCTCTCTCCTCTCTCCTCTCTCTCTCTCTCTCTCTCCTCTCTCTCTCTCTCTCTCTCCTCTCTCTCTCTCTCTCTCTCTCTCTCTCTCTCTCTCTCTCTCTCTTATTAATGCATTGCAGATATTATTTATATAAATATCGGTTTACGACGTAGCGACCCGCTGAGCAAAAGCTGGCGACCCAATATTGGGTCGCAACCCGTACTTTGAAGAACCCTGGTTTAGAGTGACGGCAGTGAAAGGGTTAAATAACATGTTCATGCAGAATCTTGCTTTAAAACCACTTACTTTAAAAAAAAAAATTCAGGTGTGAACTGGTTGTAGAATTCTACATAGAGTACTGGTTGCTGGTATAAAACACTGCACTGTACCACTGTGATCTAGCTATGGCTACAACATCCCAAGGAAGGAAATGCTGTAATGACCCATATATCTTCTGCTACATATGTGGAAACTTCACTTTGCAGGTTCAAAGGCGCAATATCAATAACTTTGTCAAAAAGGTGTATCTTGCCTACTTTAAAGTACCACTTGGAGACCAGGACAAAAGCTGGGCTCCTCACAAAGTGTGCAAAACCTGTGTTGAAACTTTGCGATCATTGTCTCAAGGAAAGAACTCTAAGCTCAAGTTTTGTGTGCCAAAAGGTTTTGAGAGAGCCAACAAACCATTTGGATAACTGTTACTTCTGCCTTGTCAATGTAAAAGGTTTCAATAAGAAAACCAAACAGCACTTGCAATACCCAGATATCCCATCTGCCATTCGACCAGTTATACACTGTGAGGAAATACCTGTGCCTATATTTACTGAGCTGCCAAGATTGATGTCGAAGCCCTCAATTCACCTGCTTCTACAGATGAAGATGATGTGACTGATCTTTTTAATCCATCTGATGCAGATTGTGATAAACTTTCTCTGTTTAGTCAGCCTGAATTGAATGATCTGGTCAGATATTTGTATTTGCCAAAGCAGTCTGCTGAATTGCTGGCTTCCAGGCTACAAGAGAAAAGACAGCTGAAACTTGGCACTACTGTCTTGTTTTATCGTAACAGAAAGCAGAACTGCGGAAGTACTTCCATTCAGATGGTCAGCATGTTTATTGTAATGATGTTGAAGGGCTTCTTCTCACAATGGGACTGCCTGCATATGATTCAAGTGAGTGGAGACTTTTTATTGACAGTTTTAAAAGGAGCTTGAAATGTGTTTTACTTCACAACGGAAACATATATGGTTCAATCCCAATAGGACAACTTTAGAAATGAAAGAAGAGTATACCAACATCAAGATTGTTCTGGAGAGGTTGCAATACCATTTGCATGGATGGGTAAATTGTGTGGATTTGATAATTGTGGACTTTCTGCTGGGCCAGCAAGGAGGTTACACAAAATACCCCTGTTTCCTGTGCTACTGGGACAGTAGGGTT
>JACEEZ010020616.1:378905-393905 GCA_016584305.1 Chionoecetes opilio | reverse complement strand
TAGGTTGTGTATCAGGTAGCAAAGGAATGTGATGTAAGGTTTGTCGTACCTGAAGAATCACCTTGTATGGCAATTGTGTCATGATTTGCAGTTAGTACTTGCAATAGTGCTTGCTTTGACTCTGGATATCCATATCCTCTAAGGAAGGACTAAGTGCATCCTGGACACACTGTGCATGATCAGTGGCAGGGTCTCCAGTTGATAAAAATGAGAACTACAGGCAAAGTCGCAATCAGACCCACGGCCGTTGGGGTGACTACGAGATCGGCTAAGTACGTTCCTGTGTGCAGCTTTTGAGTGCACGGTGACTTATTATGAATGTACATTTTAGTAATGCCCTTGGTGTTAACACTGCACAAAGCTGATTCCATGAAAAGAGTCTTCACTCGTACTGATTCACTCAAACATATTGCTTCGCATTCATCATTCACACCGGCAAGTTTCAGAGATACCAAAAGAGATTCGCGACCGTTTAGTGAAACGTCTTCCACTAGACAGGCACGGTGTGTCTCAGAATCTTGCGAAGGACAGAGAACAGTAGGGGTAGAGCAGGAATCAGTTTCAGTGTTACTCAGTGAATCTATTACACTGTGAGCTGTCACCTCTGATGGCCGCTTGGGCACGCTAGTAATTGCATTTACGTTAATTTCAGGAACTTGCACTATTGCAGAACTAAATGTAAGCACCGGGGAAGGATTTTTTACTGCGGGTATATATGTTCCATAATACCTAATGCCATGTAAGTGTGGACAAACTTCAATACATTCATCTTGCATTGTTGAAATACCTATCAGGAGGTCAGCAGGGAATGATAATCCTTGTGATATATGGAAACAGATAGGTGTTGCAGGCACGAATTCCTCAAATTTTAAGTGAAGCCATACTTTACCAATGACAGGGAATTTCTTGCTATCGAAACATGTCAGTCTGATTGACGGAGGTTCTAAGAATAGGACAGATTTTGTTTCATTACGTAATGCATTTAGCGTATCTATGTCCATAATATTTGCTCCTGCACCTGTGTCCATAAAAGCAGTTAATTGCTTGTCCTTGTGAATGACAGGTACAGTGAGAACTTCATATAAAGTAGATGTACCTATAAATACCTCATCTAAGTTATCATCATTTGCAATAATGTCACTACGAAGGTACCCTGTAAATGTTTGTTCTGTAGTATGAACTGTAATGATAGGTTTACCCTTGTCTGGCATGGGTAAAGGAAAATATTGCTTTACTATGTTAACTTCTGGGGAACCCTGTACTACAGGGTTCCCCAGTCCTGGTGTTTCTGTCCGAGGGGCGAAGGGTGTTGTGTTGCTTCGTCGCTTGAGGGTATTAAGTTGTGGGTGGGTGTGGTTGTTGTGTTGCTTGTGTTGCGGTGGGCCATGATGAGAAGATCTGCGGAAGATACGTTGTGCCATGACGAGATGCAGTGCTGTAGACGTGTATGGCTGGAAAGTTTCATGTAGAACGTTTCTGTCTCAGGCAGCGTGGTGTTGGGTGGCTGGCGATGATGCGGCGACCTCATGACTGAAGGAATGCGCTGAGTTGCTAGTAGTGTGGCTGCCTCTCTCTTCCTCTGTAGTTGCTGCTTGTAGACTTGTAGATTCTTGTAGTTAGTTGCTGCTTGTAGTAGTTGATTGTAGTAGTTGTTTGTAGTTGAAGTAGTTGCTCGTAGTAGTAGTAGTTGCTTTTAGTAGATGGTTGTCACTGGCTTTATTGTTTACGTTGCTGAAAAGTCGACGTATAATGCTTGGTGGAGACGTATAACAAAATGTAGACATGGCGGAGTGGCTGTAGTTTCTTGCTTTAGACTGCGTGGGGTATCTTAACACTGCGTTATGGTGTTATAAGACTGATAAAATCAGTCACCACTGCTGCACGCCAATTATAAGTCGGTATATTTGTAGACTTATTTGGGTGAGTTAAATGGTACGTCCAGTTTTGTACACATTTATTTATAAGTCTAATGCAGAACATAGAATATTTACAACCAGATATATAGTGAACACAGCCAGGAGCGCTTGAGAGGTGCGTCCTGGTAGTGCCGTGCTCCGAGATGCTCTCTCTTTCCTCTCGTGATTCAGGCCTCTCGTCACTTCCGGTACATGGGTCGTTGAGTCTTAACTTTATGCTGATAGCTAGGCATTTGTCCTGTGACATACTTAGCTCGGGCTTAGAGAGTGCAAGGTGTTCATGGTTTTCACGGTGAAACATAGCAGGAAAGATATACATATAATTATATATACATTACATATATATATAATTATATGTCTAAGATGTTCCTAAACATATACTGTTTCTTTTGATGTTAAGTACATGCACATATCCTTTATGGAAGTTATAATACGTGTGACACTTGTTTGATAATTAGGTGTAATTCACTAGTAATAGTTATGAAAGTTATTATATATGTTAGAAGTAAAAACTGACTGACATAATTATAATTTTCTCCAGAGATAATTAAGAATATTACTAAAATTAAATAGTAGTAAACATAGGAGTAATATAAATTTATTGGGAAATTGTTTGGGCTCGTATATCTTTGGAGCGAACAGACGACGAGGGAAAGACAGCTGACTCGGTCTCTTTTAGTCACACACCACTGAGGCGAGAAATCATCGCCCTTTGTTCCTTATACACATTTAGAGACACCGCGTGTGTAATATTGTAAATTGTATTCATGGAAAGCATGGGTTACTAAACCCAAATATCCCGGTCCATGAATCTGCTTGTAACATCGAGAAGGTTTCGTCCGCCTGCAACATTGTCTACAATCATCTACATTGTCAACATCTAAGACGTCACCAGCTAAGTAAAAACTTTTGCAGGAGGTCTGGCAGTTAACCCACTACAGTTCTCCTAGCTTATTGAAATCTCAATAATAATGTTTAGCTTGGTGACATTAGTTGGACAGCCACTACCACCAGGTAAATATTTTTAGTGGTAGTTAGTTAATTTCTAGTTGTCCCTTAATTTAATTATCTTTTTCAGTTATGAGTTTAACAAGCACCAGTGTTTTAATTTATATTTAGGAGTGTAACCATTCAAGTCATCCTATCAATTTATTTCCCACAACTGAAAAATTTGGTCCTTCGAACCGGATAAAAAACCCTTGATAACATCATGGCGGCGGCGGCTAGTTATCCCACCTATCACATAGCTAATGTTGGCCATTCCATTGTCACTTGTGACTCACTCAGGCCGAGAAGCGAGCCGTTTCCGGCAGTGCACATGGACATATTTAGGAAGGGAGGTGCAAGGGCCGATATTTTTTTTAATATTCAGAATTCCAACAAGCCCTTAACCCCCTACTTTACGATCTGGCTATCATCCTGATAAGAGGTAACAACATCAAGGAGGACACTAGTGTGGATGGTTTATTTGAGGATATAATGGCCATCCATCAGGCTTTTTCAGCAAAGGGAATGACTTGTGTCTGGTGCACAATATAACCAAAAATGTACCCCCATAACCATCCTCACTTTGTCGAGGCCGAGCGCTACAAAAAGATCCCAAGGGCCATAAATAGGAAATTGCAGCGTGAGCTCAAAGGCCACATCATTTTGTTGGGCGGAAAAATCTTCCCGATGGATCTGCGGATCATGGACGGGATACATCCAACCTTTGAAGGCAGACAACATATTATTACAAGAATTTCAGTTTTAACTCTGGGTACTACTAACTTGTTAGTTTAGAGTCAATAGTTTTATTTTTTTGGCTTAAATTAAAATTCATAACTAACAAGTTCCTCATAATTCAACTTCCAAATTAACTATTTAGTAATTTGTATTCCATAAATTAAAAATTTTGTCTGTCTCCATATTTATTCATTAGATTGGTGGCATTATGGCCACAGTTAAAATTTTAGGAGGCCATAAAGGGCACTGCACTAAGTTACTGGGTCAAATTGATGTAGCTCTGGTGGATCATGTGGAATTTCACCAACTTAAAGTGTGGAAAGCACAGTTAGAGAAAAAGATAAGTATCATATTAAATCTAAATGATACTCTAGTAAATGAGGCGGATGGTGATAAAGTGGAAACATTAATCTGTGATCAGGCTGATTTTGAAGATCGCTTACAAAATAATGTCCTTAAGATCGATGATGTGATAGAAGAAAATAAGCCTAAGAACTTAAGCCATAAGAGAATCAAATTTCCCATTATTCAGCTGCCTGAGTTTGAAGGTGATATAGCGGAGTGGGATTCCTTTTGGGACCAGTTCGAAGTAATATCCATGTTGATCAGAGTTGACTGCAGTGGAAAAATAGAATTACCTAAAAGGTCAGAAAAAGGGTGTCGGGCAAGCTCATTTCGGGATTTCCTTCAGAAACCGCTAGCTATCAGTGTGGGGCAGATTTACTGAAGAAAACCTACGAGAACAGAGATAAAAAGTTGGAGAGACCTTGCAAAAAATTGATTAATATCAAAGTACACTCTCATAATTTTCAATCTCTATCTGAATTTCGAGCAGAGTTAGAGAGAAAACTTGAAGAGAGCAGAAATGCAGGTTGTAATTTAGAAGAATCTAGCTGGTTGCTGTCCACTTTCTTATAGATAAATTGCCTAACCTAACTGTAGATAAAGTTCAATTGAAGTCAAAAAAGGATTATCCTTTTGTATAAGACATTAGAACTAGTCTCTTAGACATTATAAATAATTTAACCCAAAGATTAAAAGAAGGTAAAAGGGAAGGAGAGAAAAAGGATGAAAGACCCTCCTTGCCTCTAATTATGAGGCAAATTTTTTGGCAATTCAAGAAGATCCAGGAGCCTGTAGAGATCCAGGCAGAGTTCCACATAAACAAATTAATCCTAACTCACAATTCCCAGGCAAGTTCCACACCAACAAATTAATCCTAACTCACAATTCCCAGGCGGGTTCCCAAACATCAACCAATGAATCCTAACTCACAATTAAAATGTATTCTGTGTGAAGGGCTCCCACAAAGCCACAAATTGCAAAAATTATGAGGGCCGTGGTAACCGGCTAAAACGTATTAAAAGAGTTAGGAAGATGTGAAAAATGTACTTGCCATCTAAGACAGAGGACTGTACATTTAATTACGCAATGTCCTTCATGCTAAAAATGGATTCCATCATTCTTTGTTATGTGACGCGACCCAAAACAACGGGGAGAGTGGCACAGTATGTGTGTGCAGAGAGACCTACGGGTGCTCATGACAATTCAACACTCTGCCCATAGGCCCTCAATACCCGTAATTAGGGGTAAAATTGTCAAGGCTGCAAAAACTCTGTTTGATCAAGATCACGCGAACTTTTATCATTAAAAATTTGTCTGATAGTTTAAATTTAAAATCTTGTGGCCAGGGGGACTTTAAAATATCAGGATTTATAGGAGAAATAGAAACTAAGACCTATATTTAGTTTATATTTTTTACAGTCAGGTCTGGCTCTAAATATATAAGATTGAATGCTATATTCTGAAAGTTTACCTAAAAATATTAGATGCAGGGAATGGAAATTCATAAGTACATATGACAAGAAATTAGGCTCCTAGATCCAAAACTTAAAGGATACAGTAGATTCCATTGATCTATTATAGGAGCAGACCATACTGTAAAAAATAACTGGTCTAAATTAAAGAACATGTGCTCCAGCTTCTTGAAACAAAATCTGAACTGATACCGTTTGGCAAAAATTCCTTCTAATTCATAAAAAATCAATAAATCTGAGTAGTCATGGTCCTCAAATGTCTGTTCTCCCTGGAGAGCAGAAATAGCAAAATTTTTGGAAACTAGACACAATAAAAAATCGGAAGATAGGACCCCTAAAGAGAGTTTGTGCTAGAAAATTATAGCAAAACTGTTGACAATACCATGACAATCAGTACTTGGTTGGGATGCCCTGGAAAGTTAATAATCAATACTTACCCACCATTACAATTTAGCTTTGGGTAGACTAAATTCAAATTTAAAGAGGCTAAAATCTGCAGGACTCGTACTCGTACGAAGAAGTGATCCGAGACCAGTTTGAAAGGGATTCATTAAAAAAGTACCAAATCCAACGGTTACTGACAACACCCACTACTTCCACTCTAGCCGTAATTAAAGAGAGTAAAACAACACCCAGTATGTGTGGTATTTGATTGTAGTGCAAAAAATTTTTTCTCGGAGTACAGCTTGAATGACTGTTTATACACTGGACCCAGCCTAACTGAAATACTAGGGGACAGTCCCTTTTGAGATTTAGAACTAACAAATATGCATATGTAGCAGATATCAGCAAAGCCTTTTTAAGAATGGGATTGCAAGAAGTTGATAGGGAGTACAACCAGATCTCTCTGGGCCTGTGATCCACAAGATGAAATAGCCCCTTGGATACTTACAGATTTAAAAAAGTTCTATTTGGAGATAGTAGTTCGCCCTTTCTACTTCAAATGACTGTTGAACATCATTTAAATAAAGAAAAAGAAAAAAAGAGAGAAGTAAACTTGCTCAAGAACTCTCTTTTATGGACATATCCAGGGCAACCTTAATGATGAGTATTCCTTACCCAAAAATTTTTTGATGTAGCCAATAAGGGCTTGAACACGGCTAATATGCCACTTCAAGAATGGCTACCAATTCCCCTACTCTTGAATGCTAACTTGCCGTCTGGCCCAAATAAAACATTAAGGTGTTGGGTTTGCAGGGGACTCTCAAATTGACTCACTTGCAATTAAGATGTAGAATGGGATCAGTAAATAGCAAGAGGTCCTTGCTAAATAATGTTAGTAAAATTTATGACCCTTTAGGGCTAATTAATCCTCTAACCATACCCTTGAAATTATTAGTTCAAGAAGTTTGGACTAAGAAACTTGATTGGGATGAGGAACTTCCCAGGGAAATAATTAATTCTTGGGAAACCTTATCCCATGAGTGTCAAGAGCTCTCAAAATAATCTTTCCCAGGCACATGATGGAGGAAAATTCGAACTATGATTTGCACTTATTTACAGATGTATCCCCTATGGCCTATGGGGTGTCTGTATATGTTACTGTTTAATTCTGAACCCCAGCTATTGATGTCCAAAGCACGAGTAGCGCCACTAAAATCAAGAACTTAACCTCAATTGGAGCTAACTGCAATTTATTTAGGAGCAAAATTAAGTAAATATGTAAAAGAAACTTTGCACTCCATAACTTTTAAAAGAACATTCCTTTGGTCAGACAGCGAAGTAGCATTACAATGGGTGTTATAACAAAGCAATATATCTATTAAGGAATAGGGTAAGAGAAATAGATCAGTTAAGTACAGGCTGTAAATTACATCACTTGGCTACTGAGGATAATCCACGGACTTGCTAACCAGAGGTTCAAAGAAATCTAAATTCTAGATTCTAGTTTGTGGGGGGAATGCCCTATTTGGTTGAATTGTGAGGGAAAACCCGGCCTACTCAGAAATTTGAAAAAATAGCGTCAAAATAGAACTAAATATGGTGGAAGAAGTTAAGGATGAACCCTTGGTGGATCCTACGAAATTTTCTTCTTGGAGAAAATTATTAAAAGTAACAAAGTTGGTGTTTAAATTCATAGAAAAAATTAAGGGAAACACGAGCATAAATTTCATGAAGCCCCAAAAAGTATTGGATATCTATGACACAGAAAGAGTGCTATGCTGAGGCCTTGAGGCATCTAAAGAACCCCTTGAAAGACCCAATGCCAGACATAGTAAAAAGTCTAAATCTCTTTCTGAATGAAGATCTCTTGAGGTGTCAGGGCAGAATTGATCAGGCAAATTTACCTTTCACACTAAATTCCCTCTGCTACTGCCCAGAGCCCCACAAACATTAAAACTTATAATTCATAGTATACACTTAGATACTAAGCATGGTGGGCTGCAAAAGACACTATGTAAATTAAGAGAAAATTTATGGATTCCCAAGGCTAGGCAGACCATCAAGCCCATGCTAAAATCCTGTTACATATGCAAAAGGTTCGAAGGACCAAATTTTTCCGTTGTGGGAAATAAATTGATAGGATGACTTGAATGGTTACACTCCTAAATATAAATTAAAACATTGGTACTTGAATTAAACTCACAACTGAAAAAGATAATTAAATTAAGGGACAACTAGAAATTAATTAACTACCACTAAATATATTTACCGAGACGCACTGATTGTTTACACATTAGCAACACTGCCTCTCGCGCGCCATGAATCATGATCACCGTGTGGGCAAGTTATCAGGCACTGTCTATTATAATACATGGGAGACAGTATCAGAAGTATTGGTTTCTTTTCGAATTACAAGAATAACACACATGCCTCTCCCTACCCGAACCAAACTGGCATTTGGCTTGACCTGTTTGACAACACATCTAGCACACGGTTTGGCCAACCGCTTCACCCAACCATAACACAAACAAAGATGAAGCGATGACAGTGGGAGGCGCGGAGATTTGTTTTAACTTTAGTGGCATATATATACGTAGCTACTGGTGATGAAAAGGGAGGAGGTGATTGTTAAAAGAGAACAAGGCAAATAAAGTCCTGACAGAAGACTCGACGCATTCATGTGGGCTAAATGGGTTATAGTGGACGAGAACTGCGCGGTCGCTACCGCAGTTACCACTTGAAATTCTTACTATTATTTTTTGCTTAGTATACTGTGCAGTATTAATTATTTTCTGCGTGCCTAACCTGTAAAATGTATATACATATTGAAGAAATTATAGTTATTTAATAATGCATAGACACACCCCGACCTGCCTCCCACTCACCCCCATTCCTTAGGAAGTTAGGTTAAGTTTCGGTTATGTTAATATTCTCGTCAGGGGGTCGAAGGGGTCGGAGCCCCTCCCGTTAGAACCTGCGGGGCGGGGCACACTTGTTTTCGTATAATTCCGTCACTTCCCTGGTTTCTGAGACACTGACTATTATTTCCTGGCCAAGTTTTACAGCTTTTTCTGATGGAGATACATTGTTATCAATGAAAAAGGTGACCCTAGGATTTGGTGAGAAAAACAACAACTTTTTAACAGGTTTTCGGAAAATAAAAATATCTCCATCTGAAAAAGGAACAATTTCTGGCCAGGGAAATGTACGGTAAATTTTTACATTAGGACCGAAATTCCCTACACAATTGGGAGTGTGGTTTCTGTTCACCTTAATAGATTCTAAGAAATATTTTCTCCATGAACTTCCGTCGCAAATCACAACTTTTGGAGATATAAGACGTTTTTAATAGGAAGGAGCTAGTGTATATGAGATATGAAAAGTAAACTAATCTAACCCCACCTTTAGACTCGCTAATCTAACCTAGCCTAACCTAATCTCACGCTTTAACCTCCTAACTAAAGTCAAATCTGCATTAAAAAAAGTGTCCGCGGCAAGGAAAGAACAGAGACGATGCAGGTCACAAGAGGAAGAAGAGTGAGGCGAACGTAAACACTTGTCTTGCCTTCCTATGAACAACATGACATTATCTCTATAAGTAATGATTTGCAACGGAAGCTCATGGAGAGAATGTTTCCTAGAAACCAATAAGGTAAACAGAAATCACACTCCCAATTGTGTAGGGAATTTCGGTCCTAGTGTAAAATAATACCAAATGTAGTCCGTGTCTAAGAAAAGGACCGCGCTGTCCTCGTCCATTTTTACCTGATCTTGATATTACAGGCGGCCTTTTCTTCATAGGCCAGGCCTTTGAACTGGCTGCTCCTGTAGAGAAGAAAAATAACACAAAAGGGAAACAGAACAAAACAAAACTACATACAAGCATGCAGTTTTATTGTCTATTTATCATACACCACATTCTTTCCTAAAACTCTTTCACTGTCTCAATCATCCGTCCCCTTGTCTTACCACACAGTCCCAACAGTAATAACATCCATTCTCTTCCTGTCATTTCAACCACCTCATTCATTTCACATCTCATTTCAGTCAAAACGACACGCATCATTTCCATTATCTCCCTAGTATAATTCTCAGATCTCATATTCTACTAGTAATCATTCTACCGCAAAATGTAAACACATCAAATCAGCTTCATGTTTCTGAAAATCTATTACATATATAATATAGACTGATCTGTATTAATTTTCCTGTAATGTATTATATGATGGTGTTCATTTCAATGCTTAATAATTGCTAACACTATTTATAACTTACAGAAAAAGTATAGACTTATTTTGACCCCAGAGTATGTTCGACGAAATTGCAACATTTTGTATAATTTCACAAAACCATTTCGTCGAACAAGTTGGGCGGAATGACCCTCGAAGTTCGACCAAACAGTCCGGTCATATGGCAAGTTTGACGAAACAGTCCGGCGAAACGCCCCGTGTGATAGCCACTTTAATGTCCGCTCAAGTAGGGGAAGGAATACTGTTTTATTCTTTCAAAGGAAAAACATTCATGAATCGAATAATGCGCTCTGCTTTTATAATACTGATGTGAAGGACCATTAAATAGCCTTTATTCAGTGAACCATGAGTAAATTTACGGAATACAGCATCCTGCTAATTTAAAACAAAATACTATTTTGATGTGTATCAGATGAATATGATACCTGTCTGGGGCCGATTGCATTCTTGAACCCGGGTGGTTAGGGCCACATTTCCTGCTCACAGAACATTTCTGTACGAAATTGAATGCCTCATATATCATATATGCTCAAAACCCTACCTATAACTGTCGCCGATAGGAATTCTCGCCGACGTCGGCGAGTCTTCCAATTTTTCACGTCGGCGAGTGTTCCTTTTCATCCCTATATATGTTTAATTTGGCCTGTATATCTCCAGCCATGTTGTCGGAGGACGTCTATAAATGTTTCTGCTGATAGTCAAGACAAGTTTTTGTTAGTAAACTTTCGCCTCCGCGCATGCTCAGTTCGTCCCCCCTCCCTTTGTTGATAAATAAAGACAGGTTTGTTGTCGTAGGACCCCTGGACATACCTTTGTTGATCAACAAGTCAATATTAGTAAATATTCGCCTCAACGTATGCGCAGTTCGCGTTTTTTTTTTTTAGTAAACAAAGGTGGACTGCACCTCGTAAACAGACTATATGGATCGTGCAAAAAGACTTTGTCTGGTGTTTCTGTTATCATTTTATAGTGTTTGTTTTGGTTGCAGGTCCCGGAAAATGCCAGTAGAAGATCCTCGTAGCCGCAACGTCGTGTGACGACACGTGCATTTTTTGCCACCACTACGGGCATCAAATGGTAGCAAAATGCAAAAAGATGCCGGAAAATATCCCCGTGTGACACGACCTTTAATTAGTTTAGATTTGCAAGTCTAATGGCGTATGGCGCCAGTCGGCCATTAAAATCTAACCTCCTCAACCTTACCTAACCCTAACTAAAATCAACTTAGTAGTTATTCATAGGTTATATTTATATCTATTATATCACCAAATTCGGCAAACTGGGCAATTTTATATTCTTTTACAATATATGAAATATTATATTCTGGGAGAAATTGCTTGTTATTGAAACTTAGGGGCATGAAATAAATAGAGAATTCTGCAAAAAACTAGTATAAACTTTACTCAAAACTTATCAAAACCAATCAGTAAAAACAGTGTCATCTTTAAACAATAGTGTACACTACGCTCCAAAGTAGTGTTCGCCACTTCAAAACAGAGCGCTCCTTTTATTTAAGGGAATTCTGAAAATGTACTCTATGGCAGCCTAGTGACTTTCGAGAGATATATCCTGCATCTGACAACTCGTTTCAAGTACGAACAGTCCATCAAGACAGTTGAGGAATTTTCAGATACCACTTGTCATTAATAGACGAAGCATTTAAAAAAGGATCGCCTCACTTCCGCACATAATTTGACCAGACGCGCGCTGGTATATTTCTAAGTATTTCCATAATGGGTGGCAAGAAAGACCTAACAAAGGACCAAATCAAAGTTATTATAACCCTACACAAGGCAGAGAGGGCAGTGGAAGAAATATCAAGGATTTTGGGTGTTACGAGATGTGTGCAGAAGTGGGTAAGAAAGTTTCGTGAAGGTGGCGGGCTATCGACACCGGAACATAAGAACAGTCCAGGGCGAGGACGCAAAACATCAGCACGCACACTAAATGTCATGAAACGTCAAGTGGATGCCCATCCTCCAATAACAGCAAGGTAATTGAGAGAAAAAACTCCCAACTGTTCGGGTGTGTGTCTATCCTATCAGAACAGTGCAACGATGATAACCTTGAGTTTGGCAGACGCCGCGCTCGCAAGAAACCCCTCACCACCCTTGTGCATCAAGAGCTTAGAGTTGCATTTGCCAAAAAATATCTCCATTGTGATATGACAAAATGGCAGCAAGTGTTGTGGAGCGATGAATCAATCATTATAGTGTCATGTAATCGTAGTAAGCATGTGTATCGGCGACCGGAGATTGACCCACTGGACCCAAAATTTACAATTAAGACTGAAAAGCATCTTGATTCATTGAGGGTGTGGGCCTGTTGTAGTTATCATGGTGTGGAAAATTTAGTGTTTTTGCCAAGAAATGAGAACATGAATCAGAACACTTATTTGGAGCTTTTGTGTGACTTTCTGCCTGGGTCATTTGAAATGTGCAACGCTGCCACATTCATGCAGGACGGAGCTCCTTGTCACAGGGCAAAATCTGTTCTGACATGGCTTCAGGACTGCCAAGTTTATAGAGGACTGGTCACCCAGTTCCCCTGATCTAAGCCCAATTGAAAATATTTGGTCCATCATGAAGAGGCGCCTGCAGAACATAAGAACATAAGAACATAAGAAAATAAGGAAGCTACAAAAGGCCGTGCGATCTATACGAGGTAGTTCCTGTTACTTAACTCTACCTACATCCACCTCTCATCCCTATCCATGAATTTATCCAGACTCCTTTTAAAGACCCCTATAGACGACGCACTGACCACCTGACGACTGAGTCCATTCCAATCATTCACCACCCTATTTGTGCAACAGTTTCTCCATATTTCCTTTTCAAATCTACGCTTTTCCAGCTTTAAACCGTAACTTCTTGTTCTACCCTGCTTACTAGCCGTAAGAACGTTTCCTACATCGCCTGTATTGTATCCCTTTAACCACTTAAAAACTTATATCAGATCGTTCCTTACTCTACGCCTTTCGAGTGAGTGTAAATTGAATAGCTTCAATCTCATTTTATAACTAAAGTTACGCATCCCATGAATCATTTTGGTCATCCTTCTCTGGACTGATTCTAACAAGGCTATATCCATCCTGTAATATGGATACCAACACTGAGCCGCATAGTCTAGGTAAGGTCTGACTAGTGCAAATAAAGCTTTAGAATAACCTCACACATCTATTTAAAAAATCCTAGTAATGAATCGTAACACCCTGTTACCTCGATTTCTAGCCTCAATACAGATTGACTCCTAGGACGGAGGTCTGCGGCTACCCGCACTCTCAGATATTTATCACCTTCTGATCTTTTCAGCGATACATTGCGTATAGTGTAGAAGAGGGACATCTCGGACATCGCGAAGCTGCAGGCGGCGATTAGGGAGGAATTGAATGATTTAAACCAACAAACACTCAGGAACGTTGCTGAATCGCTTCCTTCACGGCTTGAAAAATGTGTGAATAGCAAGGAGAAGCCCATCAACTACTAGTTTCTCTGTAAGTATTATAGTTGTTTTGTTTTCTTCATTTGAAGTGTTTTTAATCGCCTGTGGTTTCGTGGCGAACAATATTTTGGCGCGTAGTGTACCTAATAATGAAATGATATCGGTTTTTGTAATGGATTTTGTAATGGAAATTTATTCTTACTGAGTTTCTATCGTAAGTCACTAGGTACTTTCGGTGATGTAGATTATTATTGTAGAAACCTTATACCCGTATATAACATATAGCCTTTTTTCATACTGATAATCGGTTAGGATTAGTTTAAGTATGGTTTAGGTTATATTAAGATAGTCAAAAATGTATAGATGGTGCCATACACTATGCTGCGCATGGCCTCAGTGCTTATCTCTGTCGCATTAGCCCTTAAGCCTGTGGTGGGTGACAACCCGCTACCTCTCGACACAGGGCTAGTGTGGCATCCGGGTTTCCACAATTAGTACCTTCCCCAAGTTTGCCCAGGTATCTATTTATTGACCGACTCCGAAAGGAAGGATGAACAGCTGGTATTGGGCTGGCCGCTGACTGCTCTGGCCCGGATTCGAACCAGGGCCTGCATATTCATAGCTAGGCGCGCTAGCCACTACACCACGGAGACAAAGTTTGTCATATAATAATGATAGGTTAGGTATAGTTGAGGTTTGTTTTAGTTTATGTTTAGGTTACATTATGATTGGTTAGGTTGTAAAATACTATATAACTAAGCCGAAAATATTTTTCAAAATTTTTAATCTTTAATATTTTTCTAAAAAGGTTAAACAAAACTTATTTTCATATAATTATAGGTAAAATTTTGCTTAGGTTTGGTTTAGATTAAGTTAGCTTTAGGGTAGGTTAGGTTACATTTTGTTTGGGTATTTAGGTTATATTAGTTAGTCAATGGGACAAAAATTGTATCACTGCTAGTCATCTTATCTCTGACCCATGCTATTCCGGTGTCATGGTAGAGAAAGAAGGTCAGCCGCCACGGTTGGTCCTGCTCATGCAGAAAACTCTGATTTAAAAAATCTGATTAACATAACCTAACCTACTTAACATAAAATGTAATAACATTACATGAAATAACCTAGCATACCCCCCGGAAAGAAATATTTGTCGCCGGCGTAAAATTTGTCGCCGGCAAATTTTACAGGACAATAATGACAATATCATTTCACAATATTAGTAATAACTCGTGCTATGCAACGTAAACGCGCCGAAATGGTATATTACCTTGTTGACATTTTTGTTATGCACCATGTATATTGCACACTGATAACGGGATATAATTGTGAACACGGCAATAATTGCCTTCATAATAGACTGATTATTATTATAATCATTACCATTATTTGTATCAACATTATTATTATTAGCATCATCATATTTAAATACACACACACACACACACACACACACACACACACACACAC
>JACEEZ010020616.1:356405-373905 GCA_016584305.1 Chionoecetes opilio | reverse complement strand
TAAAGTAATAACAACTGCCAATAAGACGCAATTGCAATCCGACCTTGAATCCTAAGTTATTTGAGCTAACAACTGGCAGATGAAATAATATACCTATAAGTGTAAATTCGTGCATATAGGATGTAATAACGATCGAATTATCTACTCAATAAACGGACGTGAATTTTCCAATGTTACTGAATACAAATACTTGGGAATAATTGTAAGCAACGACCTCAATCCCAGTATAAATTGTTCAGAAGTTGTTAAGAAGGCTAACAAGTTAACATTTTTCTGGGGTACCGGGGGTAAGGTCTGCAAAAGCTTTCTATCCCTTTTAAATTCGATAGTGCTTTTCATCTGAATTGTTTTAATTTTGGTCACCTACTATAAAAGATAGGGGAAAAGCTGCAGAGTTATAAGAAAATTTTACAAAATTCGCTTGCGAAACAAACCATACGAAGAGCGATTGCAGAAATTTAACTTGGTCAGGTTTTCAAAACGTAAGTTACGGAGAGATTTGATAGAGCTGTTTATAATGCACCATCGATTATATAATGTTGACATAAACAACTATTTATATATTGATCGGGCATGCATGACTCGTAATAATGGATACTTAATAACGTAATAAAGATCATTGGTAAGCAATTTCGGTTACATGAAGCAAAGCACTTTTTCATTCATAGGGCTGTTAATATTTGTAACTGTCTTCCAGCACAAGTAGTTAATAGTAACATGATTGAGGAGTTTAAAAACCCAACTTCGTGAAAAACCGTTGTCGCAGTCTGCCCAATGTCCCCAGCCGCCAATAGTCAAATAGCATCACTATGATTTGTATGTGCCACTAAGATACTTCATAGTATTTTATATCATGACGTATTCTCCCTGTTTCAGCGTTGTTTTAGCTTTGTATCTGCAAGTAATAGGGTTTCCCAAAAATTTGCTACTTTTTTTTTTTGGGGAAAACGACGACCGGGAGGACACTCGAAAAAAACACTACTGCGATCTTAGTGTAGGTCGCCACTCGGTTGATTTTTTGTAATTTTTCTTTTAAGCTATTTTTATGACACACATGAAGGCAAAAAATGAAAAGGGGCTCTCCAGAACCCCTCAAACTTCCTGAAACATGGAGTAGAAATGTAAGTATTAACGCCACCAGACCCTGTAAACGAAAAAACGTGTCCGGGCGACTTAAGTGTTATCTACGGTAAAAAAATTTTAGCTCTTTCCCCCAAGTCAAAAACTTCCTTCTCGTAAATTTCGCGTTTTTTGTATAGCTTTAGCTCAGTGTGTATCTTAGTCAGGTTTTCCTATCAAATTCCATGGTTCTTTTCTAATAATGCATGGTGTTTTTTATCACTTTTTTTCCCTCGCAGCCTCGGATGGAGGAAGTGGTGGGTGGGAAGGAGCTTAAAATATATAATATTTTACCTAACACGTAGAAACAATAATGGTAGAGTGCACACAGCACACAGGCAGCCTCTTTTGGCCCAGTAGAGCTGTTGTTGTCTGTTCCTCCTATGTATTATTTTGCAATTCCGTTTGTATTCCCTTGTCTTCCATTTCCATTTCTACTAACTTCACATCCGTTTCCATCTCCATATATATTTCTTCTAAGAAAATTCAATGTTAAAGTCGTCCAACAGACAGCTCCGTTTCGTTTAGTAGAGATATTGTTTTCAGTTTTTCCTTTGTATTACTTTTTACGAGTATTATTTTGTTTTTCCTATGTAAACATTAATCACACACTTCTAAAACCCGACATCTCTTCAACACCACTGCCATGAACTTTGAGATTGACTAAAACACGCAAGTCACAACACCATCACGGCATCACAACACCATCCCAAGAGCCCTCCTCGAATTTTACACATCCATCTCCTTTGCCCTTCTCTACTCTCTACTCTCCCGCCTCTCTCTTGACTCCAATGAGAGAAAAACCACCCCCACACACAACACACACGCCCCCCCGCCCCCGCCCGCCCGCCCGCCCGCCCCCCCGCCCGCCCCCCCCCCGCCCGCCCGCCCGCCGCCCCCCCGCCGCCCCCGCCCCCCCCGCCCGCCCGCCCGCCCGCCCGCCCCCCGCCCCCCCCCCCCGCCCGCCCCCCGCCCGCCCCCCCCCCGCCCGCCCCCGCGTACAAACCGTCAGGGAGCGAGCAGCTCCCAAAAAACCGCTTAAGTGAATAACTATGTAGCAGTAGAAGTAGTCGATATTAGTAGTGGAATAGTAGTAATAGTGTGTTAGTGTGCAATAGCTTGTTATAAACCTTTACCTTTTAACAACACAAATTTGGGATTAAACATGTTATTTTCCCAAAAAAGCAGACATGAAAACAGCAGGCTGTAAATAAACAAACTGTAAAGGGGCTAATTTGGAAATGTGTTGGGGCGGGGGGGGGAAGGAGGGACTGGGCCCGGGGGCCACCCTGGGGTCACGGGGTCAGAGTCACGTGTTACATCCTTCCCCCGCCCAACAGATGCCATTTAGCCTTTTACGGGTATTTTTTTATTACACCCATCGTTTTCATGTACTGCTTTTTTGGGAAAATTTTTAAAAAACCCAGGGGTTTCCCTTTTATCCCCAATTGTGTTGTTATAAGGGGTATTGGATTTTGACCTCTACCCCCTTTTTTCCCCTTTTTGTAGTGCCCCCCTTTGGGGAGTGTACTCTCCGGGGTAAAGGGGTTCCCTCGCTGCCAATTAGTATTTTTTATACTTTCACAAGTTCTTAATTAAGTTTCCCTTTTCCCCTCCTACGTACCACGCGGGAAATGCTCAAGTCTTTTTCCCTAATATATTTTTAACAAAATCTTTTTTTCCTTCGGGTTTGAAACCTGTCAAACTTTAACATACGCACATGTATGCTAAATTGTCACCCAAAATTATATTTTTACACTCGGGAAAATTTCAGTCGCACTGTTACCCCTTAAGTTTACCATTTTAATGTTTAAAGCCCGTTATCCCTAGTTTTAAGGTATTTTAGGTTCTACCCCAACTTCCAACTTTTCCTCCCCTTTATTTTTATTTCCTTTTTTTCCCTCCTTGTCCTCCCCCGGGGGCTGGGGACATTTTTTTATTTTCCCCCTCTCCCCAATTTGGGAGCGCTTGGCCCCCGGGGTCCGCCAAAAAGCCCCCTTTCCCTTGGGCCCCTTTAAACCAAAGGGCGAAAAATTTTCCCCTCCCCACGGCGATTTAAAACTAAAATAACGTCGAGTTGCTTCTAAAATTATCCAAACCCTTTAGAATCCCGTTCTAAAACCCTCTTTTCGCTACGGGTCAATTACTACGGGTTTAAAATTTAAGGCCTAACCCAGTTTTTTCCGGTTTGAGGGTGGGGGAAAATTTTTCCTCGTTGGGCTTATTGATATTTTATGTTTTTATTTCATCTCTTCCCCTATTAATGAAATTTTTCTCGCGTTACCAATACTTCTTCCCCCCCAAAAAAAAATTTCCTTATGCCTCAGTCCTTCTTTAAAGCTTTCCTACCGGAATCTAATTTAAAAAATTTAAAAAAAAAATTACATATAATCAACAAAATTTTCCCATAAAAATTTTTTTTTGGGGATCTTCTATCATTTAAAAAACAAATATTCTCATCCGGGCATTTTCCAATTTTTTCCAACAAATTTACAACAAAATGAGTTTAGTATTTTATTTTTAACTTATCACTTATCACTTATTTACACTTTTCACTTCCCTCACCAAGAGTAGTTTTGCCCATTTTGGGAAAGAATACCCCTTTTAAAGGGTTGATGACTCTACAAATTTAAAAATGAGAATTCTCATTTCCCTCTTTTATTTGTTATGGCCAAAACCCCTTTTAAGTCGAAAACGGGACTTCGTCCTCTAGTCGGAAGGGTAAATTTTTCCCTTTTTCCCCCCAAAACCCTAGTGCGTAGGTGCGTAGGGAAAAATCCAAACGGGTTTCTACCCCCAATACCCTCCGTTTTCTTGGGAAAAAGGCTCACCCCCGCTTGAGGCATCCCATACCCCTTGCCCCTAAAACCCATCGAGAAAAAGGCTCAGAGCCAAGCCACCCTTTCGGGTCTTCGATTTCCCCTAGCGGTTTTAGTGTTTAAAGTGAAAATTTGGTGAACCCTCTAGACCCAAAAAATAAAATTTTGAACCATCCCAAGTTTTTCTAGGGGGACCTTCCCCCAAAATTTCTTTTTCCTTTTCTAAGAAGGGGGTAAATTTTTAAATTTTCTTTCTTTTTCTAGGGGTTAACCTTACCCCTGTCAAAACATTGTTTAAGTACCCCTAACGGTCTCCTCTCTCTGGGGGGGGGGGGCCCTCAAGTTTCCTTCTAAAACTCCTATTTGTGGTTCCAACACCCAGCCATCTTGCCCTACATATCGTTTTATTTGGGCCCCGGCCGGCCGCGCTGAAACATGTTTGCCGTCAAAAATTTTCTAAAAAATTTATAAAACCTCCATCTTAAATACTTCCACCCTTTGTATGGTCCCAACCATTTTAACTGAAAGTTTTCTATTGGTGCCCGTCTCAAACTTTCTCTTTTTCCCCAAACGCCCCCCCCCCTTCGTCTTTTTCCCCCCCTTTAAAATTTTTCCTTTTTCACATTAACTTCCCCCCCGCCATTTTCTACCTCCTCCAAATTTTGTTCTTTTTGAAAATTTTCGGGTCCCAAACTTTTGTTTAATCCTCTGACCCAATTTTTGGTAATTTCACCCTAACCCCCCTTGGGAGCGATGGGGGAAAAAAAAGCATAAAAAGGTTGGGCCCCATTGTCTCTCCCACTGCCTATTTAATACCCCTTTGAGTTTCTAAGAAAAAATTTTGGGGCCCCAAATAAAGAAAAACCTTTTGCAAAAGGTTTTTGAGAGAATTTTTTTTAATTTTTTCCGTGCATCCCTTTGGGAATACTTTTCCCTTGGGGATGGAAAGGGCTGGTGTAATCCAATTTGTATCTCACATGATTTCACAAAACCCTTTTTTGGAATTTTTTGGGAGCGTAAACTCCTTGAAATTATCCAAAAAAAGGTATGTGGGGGTTCCAAAAAAAACTAAATTTATTCCCAAAAATTTTTACATCCCTTTGGGTGGGCCCATCTACCCCTTAAAATTTTATAAAAGGTAGAAAACCTTTTAATTGATCTTTTATTTTTAAATACATACGGATCCGTGGGTCCCCCCAAGGGTCTTTATGCTTTTGCTTATCCTTCTAGGGGTTTTATTTACTGATGGTATTTTTTCCCATTGTTGTTGGAGTCCAGGGACTCCCCTTTATGCTGTTGGCTGTCAAAATTTTCCCTAAACAAAATTCTCTCACTTCCCTTTTTCGGGTTGGGCCAATTTAAAAAAGCCTTCTGTTTACTTTGTTTTCCCTCTGCCCAAAAATGCCCCGATTCCTTATTGTAAATTAAATTTCCCCCCAAAGGGGCCGCTTCATTTCACTGGTTAAAACCAAATAAAAGTGTATACTGTTATCAAACTGGGGGTTTATTTTAAATATAAAATTCCTCCTTCTATTACGAATTGGGATTTTAAATATTTCGGGGGTTTTTAGTCTGGGTATTCTGCCTCCTTCTGGGATATCATCATTTCTCTCCATCTAGGGGCCCTCCCCTTGCATTTTTTTTACTTTTTTTTTTCCTAAAAACCTCTTTTCTACTTGACATGAATGATTTTTAAATGGCTACAATTTGGTCGCTACATTGTTCTTTTTCCCTTTTTATACTCATCTGTTTCCTATAGTCTCTCATTTTCTAGGATCCTTTCTTTTTCATCCTGGGTGATTTGGGTTTTCGTTGTTTAAAGACTGACACTAACGGATGGTTGGGCTGTTTTTTGGATCACCTTGGTTCCCCCAAAAGGAAAAAGATGAAACTGTCTGCAAATAAAAAATATTCCTTTAAAGGTTCCCCATCTGGGGTTTGGGTTTAGTATCGCGTCCCCAAAGGGTTTTTTAATTTTTTTGAAAATAAAAGATTACTTGGGCTTTGCCCTCATCCTATACGCATCAGTACTGCTCCTACGTGAGTTGGCTTTGCATGCGGTATCCCAAAAAATGGTTTATTAATGTTGGCCCTTTGTTAAAATGGGAGCCCCTAGTCAGGTTTTTTCCTTTAATACTGAAATGCTTGTGGGTTTTCCCCTGGGCCATTTTTAATGGGGTTTTCTTTCTTTGGGCAAAATTTGTGATAGGCACTGTATCTTAGCGAATCCTTTTATTAAATTTCTATAGGGAAACCTACCCTTAAAATGAAATCTTCTGGGGGTTTTTTCCTTTTAAATTATTTTGGGGGGTTTTATTTTATTACGGCTGGCCCTTTGTCCCGGGTTTTGGGTTTGGGAAACCTTCCTTGTTTTACTAAGGGGTTTTTCCCCGAAAAAATTAATTTTCTTTGGCCCATTTTACATTTGGGCAGATTTTAAATTTGGGCTCCAAATCTAGTCAGGGGTCCAAAAAAATTTACGTCCTTTCCCAATTAATTTCTCGTAAAAAGGGGGGCCCTCAGGATTATGTCATCCCGATAATTTTTTTGCCAAAATTTTCCTTTTAGTAAAGGAGTTAAACTGGGCTAATTTTTCAGGGGAAAATTGCTGGGCCCCGCAAATTTAATCCAAAGGGAAAATCTTTTGGGAAACATATAAAGGGTATCCCTTCCCCTGAAAAAATTGTTAGATCTTTACTACCCTTTTTTCTAACATTTCTTGATAACGCATTTTTTTCATATCTAGGGTGGCCCTAGGGTTTCCCTAGCCCCGCTACCGATTCTACTAAAACCCTTTCCCCCTTTTGGTAGGGGGGTATACAGTGGGTTAAAAAGTTGATTCACCTTTTCTATAGTTTAGCAATCCTTTTTTCCCCCTTCCCGGTTGTTAAACCCGTACTATAGGCTTTAAACCCGCAGCTGGGAAATTTTTTATTTTGTCCTTTTCCCTTTCCCTTTCCCCTCAACATTTTAGCTTTTTTGTTTTTTAGCTTTTCCGGTACCATATGTAACCCCTCTACTGGTTTTTGGGTCTAACACCTTAATATGAAGGGGGGTTTAGTTTTTAAGGGGGGCCTAGTTTTTCTGCATCTAAGTTTAAAAAGTTCATGGTGCTCTTTTTTCAAGGGCGAAAAAGATAAAGCCTCTCCTGTTCACTTAAAATGTTTCCAGTTCCTTTTTTTAGAATTGCCTATATTCGCTCCGGGCGGTACCCCTTACCCTCGCTACCATACTATCGGTAACATTGCTTTTTAAACCTATTTGGGGAGAAAAACGGTTTTTTGGGGGGTAAAATTGCTGTTCTTGAATTTTTTCGAGTTTTTACTACTTTTATATTTTTGCAAAATTGTCCAGGACGTAAAATTCAGCTGGGGCAAATACTGTTATTAATTTTTGGTAAAAAAAATATTTTTTTTCTTTTTTTAAACCCGGACGCATACAGGGGCTATTTTTTTCACTTTTTTTTTTGTGTCCAAACCCAAAAGAGTGTTCCCTTACCTCGCCAATGACAATTCTAACCCTTGAGGTTTTTTCTGGTTTTTAGGCACACCCTTTCTGTATCCCATATGACAGCTTGATTTGGGACCTCCCTTGGGGGGGGGAAATTTTCACTCTTACTGGTTTTGATGGTACCGTATCGGGGTTTTAAAAAAAATTTAAGGGAAAAAGTTAGGTTAGCCCCATGATTTTTTGTTTTTAATTGATTTGCTATTTTTTCTGTCCCCAATTATGTTTTATCCCTATCAGGGCTTGGGGGATTTTAAATAAATGATTGGGAAAGCTAACCAAAAAAAAAAACACTTCTATTGTTCTATCTATTCTAAGGGGATTTTTATCCCACTTTTACCTAAAATTTCAACCCTTTCCCCGTTATACCCGGGTTAAAAATAGGAATGTTACTGTGGTTTTAGTTTTAAATTGTAAATCTAAAGTGCCTCTTTTTTATAAGTGAAAATTTTGCTTTCCCTTTTTCTAATAAAACTTCCCTGACGTGACATTAAAGGTAAGGGGATTATTGGGGGTTTAAAGTTTAAATAGTCACCGGGATGATCCTGTCCTCCCCGGACAATTTGGATTTTCCCCCCTTTTACATCCTATTCTCCCGCAATCGAAACAAAAACGGCTATTTTTCTTCCTTCGAAGTCTGCGGGGTGGTGGTTTTTTTCATTCTACAGTAGGGGGGGGGGGGCAAAACATCTTGAATTTCCCTTTTCCAAACTAAACTCGCGGGGGGTTTGGTCCTTTCATACTTTCAAGGGTTTGTAATTTTCCCCTTCCCCTCCCTTCCCTCTTGGGACGGGAGTTCCTTTAAACCCCGACGATAGCCGACAGGTTTCCCGGACTGTTCCTGTGTGTTTGGGGGGACCCACTTGGGGAAACGGGTGTTATTTCCCGACGGTGTCCCCTGGTGGTTTTCCCCGAACATTTTTTCCCCCCCCCCTTTCTTCCGATGGCAAATGGCCCTCCGGTCCCCCCCTCTTCTAAGGAAAATTTTTTTTGAGGGGGTTTTTCATCCATAAAAAATTCTAATTTCTTTTACGTGACTTTTTCAAACCTGCAATAAATTTTTTTTTTTGATTTTTTTTCCCTACGGGGAATTTCTCCTGGGTATTTGACTTTTGCTTCCAGTATGGCGTATTTGGGATTTGAGTTTTTTTGGGAAATTTCTTTTTGGGGTCTTCAAACCAGTCATAAAAAGGGCTTCAGAAAATTTTGTTAAGGGTTCTGTCGAATTTTGTCTTTAGCTCATCATATAACCAAAAGTTAGGGGGGTTTTAATGATCTAAAATCATGCTGACCGAAGGGCATTCTTATTAAAAAGGCTAATTTCGGATTACTCTAGTAAAAAGTATCCTCTTTCTCTCCCCCAAAATCCTTGAACAACCTTTTTACTGGGAAAAAACTGTCAACCCTTTCCCCCTGCTTTTGATACCTTTGGGAAAACCCCGAGGTTCAGTATTTTTATATCTCTCGGTTTTTTTAATGGGTTTTATTTGGGCTCCTAATTCCTGCTCCTCCTCCTTATTTTTTAAAAATAAATCAACCTTTCTTTCGTCTTTTCTACTTTTTGTTCTACGAAATCATCCACTTTAAAACCCCTCGCAATTTTTTCGGGACGGGTTTCGCCTCTCTCGTGTGGGTTTCCCTTCCTCCTTCTTTAAACTCTTTTACAATTTTCTTCCTTTTGGGGGGGGAAATCCCCCAAAAACCTTTTTGAAAAAAACCCCTTGAATCCTCCTCCCCAAAAAAAAATTACTTTACCGTAAATTAAAAAAAAAAAAATATCTTTGGAAAAAATTTTTTTAACTAGTGTTTTGGGGTTTTCCACGGTGGTATTAAAAAATCACAAAAGGGCCCCCGGAAAATGCTTTTCTTGCTGGGGGCGGGCTTTCCCAACCCCAACCCCTTATTTACGCATTTTTTTGTCCTAATTTTCGGGGGGTGACCCGGCCCCCCTAAAAGCCCGCACTGCCGCCCAAACCGATAGTTGTGGGCCTATTTCAATTTTCAGGGTTCTCATATATAAAAACCCCCCTCGTCCTACCGAAAAGGGACCCCGTCTACGCTTTTAAACCGTGTGCTAGGGTTTTGGGGTTAAAAGCTTAATTTTTATACTGCTTAGTTCGGGATTTAATTTATTTTTTATTTTCCCTGTTATTTTATCATCATTTTCCCTTTTTCTACTCTCCTAGCGAATGGCGTTATGATCCTTGTTCTATCCCTACAAATCCTTATCTCCCCAAACGGCAAAGTTTGGGCCCGCAATGTTTCTATACTTTCCCAAAATTTTCCCCCTATTGCTTCCCCCTTACTGTTGCCCTTTTAAAACCCTTACTGCCTAACCATAGGAAAAGGACTAACTCAAATTTCTTTCCCGTTTAAAACTCCGTTGAGTCTGTCATCTTTTCCAAGGGAAAGGTTTTTGGCCCTTGCCTCCCGGCCCCTGTAAAAATTCTACTGTTTTCTTTTGGCTTATCCCACCCCCACAGTCCCGAGGGGTTGGCTATGTCCTACTAAAAGCTACTCTATCATGGATAGGGCCACGGGGTACTGGGACTTGGCAAAAAATAATTAAAATAACAAGGAGTTTGGGTTTGGGTCGTGGGTAAACGGAAACCATCGAATGGGTCCAAAAACCCCGGGCCCCCATTTTGTATTTTCAAAAAGGACCATCTACATATTTGTCACCATTATGGGAGTGGGCCCCCCTTGGGAGTGCACTCTACAGTCCTGGTTACACCGCTTCCCCCATTTTGTAGTTTTTTTATACATTCACAAGTTATCCCCAATATTAAGTCTTCCCTTTCCCCCCTAGGGGATACCCCACGCGAAATGCTCAAATCGTTTTTTCCCCAAAATAATTTTTCATCTTTGGTAACTTGGTTGCACTGTCACCACATTTAAAGATACGGGCCCTGAATGCTCAAGTCGGGGATTCCCAATATAGTTTTCTTCTCTGGAAATTCCGGGTTTACTGGTTTCCCCTTTAAAGATACGCACAGGTTTAAGCTCAAATCGTATCCTTTTTATAATGTTACGGGAGTCTACCCAAATTCCAACGTTTCCCTCTCCCCCTTTTTCTATATTTCCCCTTTTTTTCCCCCTTGCCTCACACGGCGGGGTGGACAGTTGTAGTTGCCCCCCCCTCCCAATTGGGGGGCCCCTTGGCCCCCCGGTTTCCCCCGCAGCTTTTACCTTTGGGGGCCCTTTAAACCAAAGGGGGGGGAAAATCACCTCCCCACAGGGGGACTTAACTCCCAAAGAAAGTCGAGCTGCTTCTAAAAATTTTCCAACCTAGGAAACCCGTTCTCCCTCGTTTCGGGTCGTGTTTAATTATTTTGGGGGGGTTAAAAAATTGGTTTAAACCGGGGGGGGGTTGGAATGAGGCTTAAAAAAAACCCCCTTACTTTAAATTGAATTCTTGGTTTTTAAAAATTCAAAAAACCCCCCCCCCCCTGGGGGAAATAATTTCCCGGTTACCCATGGTAATTTTTAAATTTTTTCCCTTTCCCCCTTTTAAAATAAATTTTTAAAAAATTTTATTCAAAAAAAAAAATTTCACCGGTGGGAACCGCGATTTCACATGTATCACTGGGTTTGTCACCTGGAAACGCGTGACGTCCCCTAAGCCCCACCCACAACCTGCGCGTCGGATGACCGTTATAGATGTGGAAATGACAAGCAATCAATTACGCGGACGTAAATTATTAGCATGAGTTGGTTGGTCAGTAGGATCATTAGATTTGTTAGTTTCAAGCCGCGTAACATCGCTAAGATTAGCAATTTACTACTAAGCTTAAATCAGGCTTGGCATTGGTCGTTTAAGTCTATCACTGTGAATGACTTCTAAGGTATTTAACCACGGATCCAAAATATTCAAAATATCATAAGTTTGATATATATATATATATATATATAGATATATATATATAGTATTTATATATATATATATATATAATATATATATATATATATATATATATATATATATAATATATATATATATATATATATATAATATATATATATATATATTGGAAGATTTTTCATGTACAGCGTTCCAATTAAAGTGCACGTCCTTTTTCAATATGTTTGTCAAGGGCGAAGCAACCGCTGCAAAATTGGATATAATTGATCTATAGTAACCAAAGAAGCCAATGAAAGAACGGACATTGTCTACATTCTGAGGTTGCGGGAAATTTGTAACTTCAGTTATTGTATCTGACATTGTATGAAGTCCATCACCAATCTACCATATAGCCTAAAAAGGTGATTTTAGACGAATTCACATTTAGTCAGTTTAGCCTGAGTCCAGAATCTTTCAACTTCAGGAGCATTGCTTCTAAATTAGCAAAATGAGACTCCGAGTCTTTGCTGCAAATTATAAGATCATCAAGGTAAGCATAGACATTTTTGCCTAGCATATCGGAAAATAAATTATTAATCATTCTTTGAAATGTAATAGGGGCTGACTTTAAACCAAATGTCATTCTGAGCCACTCGTAGTGTCCACTAGGAGTGCTAAAGGCAGTAATTTCCCTAGATGCAGGAGCCCTGGGCACCTGCCAGTAGCCACTAACCAAATCAATGCTACTGAACATAGTGTTACCATGTCCTAATGACATTAACAAGTCTTTCAGGACAGGTAAAGGATAGCTATCATCCTCCGTGACTTCATTTACTCGCCTGAAATCAATTACAGGTCTAAACTGTCCGTCCTTTTTAGGAACGAGGAATAGAGGCGAGTTCCACGGGGAACGGAAATTTTGGATAACACCCTGATGCAAAATATCTTTGAATCTGCTCATCAACAATTTGTCTTTGACTGTGAGGTAGACGATAAGCTGGAATATACACAGGATGGGTTCCAGATTTAAGTTTAATGTGGTGGTTAGTTTTATCAGTTGAACCTAACGGTTCTCCGGGCAAGGCTATAACATCACGGTGCCGCTTAAGCAGTTGCAACAATGAAGCCTTGTGCTCGGAATAATCCACAATTGTGACAAATGAGTCAAGCGTTTGTGCTTGAGCCAAATTTGAGTTGCTGGACGACGGAGTTACCGAGCTGACAATACTTGTAGGTAAGTCTAAAGGTTCTGGCACTAACTGTCTGTCAAAAGCTACGTCAAAAGCACAGCTTAAATATACTCCTTGTCGAGGTTTGACAGGACCGCCCGTCGCATTAACAACAAGAGCGACGGCTGTACTTCCTTCACGAAATTGTAGGCAGGGTATTAGCAAAGTCTACGCGCGAATTCGTTACAGATTTAGGCGGTGTTCCCTCTATTAATTCATCAGTAAAAACCTGAACACTAGGAACGGTTGGTGCATTAGAAGGAACTACGTTATTGTGGGAAGTTAAGCAAATGGGTTGTTCCGACGCTTTAAAATTCCTCCCTAAGAATTTTATGATATTTGTATCTGGATCAAATATATATATAATATATATTATATATATATATATATATATATATATATATTATATATATATATATATATATATATATATATATATATATATATATATATATATATATATATATAATTATATATAGTATATTAGATATATTATATTATATATATCATAGTATAGTTTAAATGTAATTGTAGAGATATTATATGTATATATCCATCCGTAGGCCTTAAAAGCTAACTCAATATCGTCGAGGATAACGTAAATTATCTGAGCAAACAAATGAAATGTTGTCACTCATTAGTAATAAATTAATTAACATTACGTCCTCGCACATGACAATATATTCTCCTTCTGTGTCATCGACATCAACTCCCGAAAAAGTCCTGACAGATGCGCTGGTAGGTAATAACTTAATCGTTCCAGCTGCCTGAGAGTGAGGAGTTGAAGAAACACAACTAGTAGTACCTGCCGCGGGGCTACCTGCTGCGGTCAGAGACATGTTTGTTAATGGGGGTTGCGGTAAGGAAGGGAGAGAAGGTTCAGATGAACGTCTTAAATGCTGCGAACTACTGCGCAAAGCACGAGAACTCTCACTACTTTCTTCCAAATTAAAATCAACACCTCTCATCAGTAATAAATTGCGTAATAAAGGTAAAATAATAATTAATGTATTTATAATAATTATTATGATTACCGCAATTATATAAAATATAATATGATATAAGTACTCATCTCAGGTGCATTCAAGACTTATCATAGAATGTATAGGGCATCACAAAAATAGTACATTACATACAATACATTAACTTTTACAGAGAGAAAAGATATAATATATATATATATATATATATATATATATATATATATATATATATATATATATATATATATATATAATATATATATATATTATATATATATATATATATATATATATAATATATATAATATATATATATATATATATATATATATATATAAGCGAAAGTGTGTGTGTGTGTGTGTGTGTCTGTCTGTCTGTCCGCGATAGGTGCCGCCCCCTGTGGCGGAATCCCCTCATGTGGCACATTTTTGGAACCGGGTCGACCAGGGGAAGGTTTTAAGCCCATTTATGAGATGATCCGATCAATTTTTTTTTTTTTAGCAGCCTATTTGCGAGAATTGTGAAAAAAAGTGGGTTGTGAGAATTGAGGAAACCTTGATGTAGGGTGATGGGTAATGGGTGAGTGAATAGGTGGGGTGATGGGTGTGGAGTGATAGGTGAGTGAATGGGTGGGGGGTGATGGGTGATGGGGGGTGATGGGGGGTGATGGGTAATGGGTGAGTGAATGGGTGTGTGGTGATGGGTAATGGGTGAGTGAATGGGTGGGTGGTGATGGGTAATGGGTGAGTGAATGGGGAGGGGTGATGGGTAATGGGTGAGTGAATGGGTTGGGGGTGATGTGAATGGGTTGGCGTTAATACATACATTTCTACATCCATGATTTCAGGAAAGTTAGAAGGGGCTATCTGGAGAGTCTGTGTTTGGTGGGCCTTCGGCCCACCGAACACAGACGCCCACGCCCCAAACCTCCCCACTGGGACGCCCGCCCCAAACACCATGCCACGCCCGCGCCACCTACAACACATACCACGTCATAGATGGCACCTCCATACAAGAGAACAAGGTACCCTCTGTTTGTCGTCCAGCCACACACCTGACGCCCACCCAGCAGACGGCGTCAACCACAAGAGGAACGCCAGAGAAAGTTACCCTACGAACCGGAGTGGACGTGTGCTGCTCGCCTACGACAAGCGAACTATTTGTGTTGCGGTTATATCTTGTGCAAATTGACTATTATCCAATCGTGCCATAAATAGGCCGATACATATGTATTATGGTTAAGCAATAATAATCATATAACTCTCACACCATCGTTATATTAGCCCTTACACATCAACGACTCGATACTATAACTTATAAAACAAACAAGTGATATGTTAGTACGATAAATAATCGGCTAACATAATGGTGGCAGCGAACGAGATCTGAACATTACCAGTATTTATTGATTTATTTCACAATACAGCAAAAAAATACCATTTATGACACAAGACGATACATTTTGAACCAGAGATTCCGAACGAATTGAAGTGACGAAGACTGGAGTGAAGAGGTAGTGAGCGGAGCCCCAGCCAAGAATGGTCGTTTTGTTTATATAACGCCCCTAGCTGGTTGACCACAGAGACCCTTCCCTCAAAACACCCTACCTTCCTCCCTCAACCATCTTCCACCTTCGCTCCAGTCTCTGGTCTCGTCTCCACATATAGAGCGACACACCCGTTGTTTTTTTCCACATATCGAAGGGACATATATATATATATATATATTGATAAATAAAACAAAAACAAAGCAAAACTACAATTATTAACAAGAAGTGGTTAGCTGAACGGTGATTAACTTTGTGAACCACACATACTGGAAGAAGAAAGAAGTAATCAAAAGTGAAACTAGAGAAGAGGATAGGACGTGAGCGTGGTCTTGTAGGATTCATCGCGTCATTGACAACATAGACGCCCCCCCCGCCCCCCCCTCGAACACGCGGGAGGCCACTGCTGTACGACAGCAGTCCCCCCCCTCCACTTCACATCCAGCGCGCCACAACCCCTCCCTGGCTTCATCACAAAGGAAAGGCTTCACGACACCCGCCTTCCCCACCCTTCACCGCTGGCTTCAAGAAAAACACATCAACGGCTGACACTTATATAGTTAGGTGAGATAATACATGCACATGAGCTGACACTTCATGGAAATTTAATTAATTACATCACTTAATGACATTAATTTGCTGGTGTAAACATTCATTTCACATTTTTATGGATGAATTATCCATGTGAATTGAAAGAAGCCATTATTCATGAGACAGTTCTAATTGATTTAATGAAATATCATCAATACTAACATTGCTATTTGCTTCATTTATAGTAATTTTTTATTATATTAACATATCAATATACTATTTTTTTTTTTTTTTTTTTTACATCACAAGGAACTGGCGAAGGGCACAACAAAAATGGGTAACACAAGGCCCGCTTAGTTGTCAGTCCCTATAAAGAAGACAGTAAGAGAATAAAATACAAACAGAGGGTAGGCCAATTTAGTTCGGGAGGTGTCTTGTTACTCTTCTTTTGAAAAGATTTAAGTCGTAGGAAAGTGGAAAAATAGAAACAGGAAGAGAGTTCCAGAGTTTACCAGTGAAAGGGATGAAAGTGTAAAGATACTGATTAACTCTTGCATTAGGAAGATGGACAGTATAGGGATGAGAATGAGTAGAAAGTCTTGTGCAGCGAGGCCGCGGGAGGGGGGAGGCATGCAGTTAGCAAGTTCAGAGGAGCAGTGAGCATGAAAATAACGGTAGAAGATAGCAAGAGAAGCAACACTGCGGCGGTGATTTAAAGATTGAAGACGGTCAGTCAGAGGAGAGGAGTTGATGAGACGAAAAGCTTTTGACTCAACCCTGTTTAGGAGAGCTGTATGAGTGGATCCTCCCCAAACATGTGAGACATACTCCATACATGGGCGGATAAGGCCTCTGTAGAGAGCAAGCAATTGGGAGGGAGAAAAAAAAGGACGCAGACGCCACAGGACACCTAACTTCTTAGAAGCTGTTTTAGCAAGAAATGAGATGTGAGATTTCCAGTTCAGATTTTTAGTAAAGACCTAGAATTTAGGATAGTCCTAGAATGTTCATTGTAGAAGAAGGAGACAGTTGAGTGTCATTGAAGAAGAGGGGATAGTTATCTGGTAGGTTTTGTCGAGTAGATAGGTGAAGAAATTGGGTTTTTGAGGCATTGAACAAAACAAGGTTTGCTTTGTCCCAATCAGAAATTATAGAAAGATCAGAATTTGGCGCTCGGTGGCATCTCTCCGTGAATCACTTAGTTCCTGTTGAGTTGGACGTCTAATAAACGACGTTGAAAAATGCAGGGTAGAATCATCAGCGTAGGAGTGGATAGGGCTTTGAGTTAGACTTAGAAGATCATTAATTAATAATAGAAAGAGAATGGGTGATAGGACAGAACCCTGGGGAACACCACTATTGATAGATTTAGGAGAAGAACAATGTCCGTCTACAGTAGCTGCAATATAATGGTTTGAAAGGAAGCTTAAGATGAAGGTACAGAGAGAAGGATAAAAACCGAATGAGGGTAGTTTGGAAATCAAAGATTTGTGCCAGACTCTATCAAAAGCTTTTGATATGTCAAGGGCAACAGCAAAAGTTTCACCGAAACCCCTAAAGGAGGATGACCAAGATTCAGTTAGGAAAGCTAGAAGATCGCCAGTAGATCGCCCTTTATGGAAACCGTACTGACGATCAGATAGAAAATTGTGAGCAGATAGATGCTTAAGAATCTTATTATTAAGTATAGATTCAAAAACTTTAGAAAGGCAGGAAGTCAAAGCTATAGGACGGTAGTTTGAAGGATTAGAACGGTCACCCTTCTTAGGAACAGGTTGGATGTGAGCAAACTTCCAGCAAGAAGGAAAGGTGGAAGAAGATAGACAAAGACGGAAAAGTTTAACCAGGCAAGGTGCAAGCACAGAAGCACATTTTTTGAGAACAATAGGAGGGACTCCGTCAGGACCGTAAGCCTTCCGAGGATC
>JACEEZ010020616.1:343905-351405 GCA_016584305.1 Chionoecetes opilio | reverse complement strand
ATTTAAAGAAACTTCAAATGCCGCTCTTGAGCTAAAATCGGCCCCTTTCGGAAATCGTCCCGCGGACGCTTATTTAACCTAAATAACTCTACAAAACTTAACACAAACCTATCATAAACCTTACCTAACCTAAACCAGACCTAAACATAACTTAAATATCACTTAACCTAAACCTAAAAACTATATTTGCCGATGTTGAGCTAAAATCGGCCAATTTCCGAAATAGGGCCGAATTTAGCTCAACACTGCTAGAATGCTACGATAATACAAATTGCCGCATATTAGCCTTTGAACGTAATATTCTCCCGCTGAATATTACAGAGACGTACCCAGGGTATACCTTGATGCGCTGATTCTAGATTAGAGTCCCGCGTGCCCGAAAGTAGCATCTATGGAGTATGGACTACTGCTGGCCCGGCCGTACCGAGGCCTGCCGTATTCGTAGCTGCGGCGGTCTCTGTTATAGTGGACGAGAAATGCGCGTTCGCTCATTAGGTCAGACAAGACACACTGGGGGACTAACACTTCACTCTGACATACGTGACACTTGTGTGCAAGGATAGTATAACTTTATAATATCCTTGCTTGTGTGTGTACGTGCGTGTGTACGGTAGACATTACACCACCACCACCGACCGCATCATTATAGCGGCCAAACTTGTATGATGAACTACACGTTTTGATTCAAGAAGTCGACCGATATATATATTTAATATATTAGGTTTGCCCTAATATGAATTTATTACAAGTATAGGTATTGTATGTTAAATATGATATATATGGAGTCAATGATCCAATAAACACATCACATTTCAAACAGGCAAGCATGAAATGGCTCTATAATACACAATAAACATAAAGTATAGTGATACAACTTGTAATTTATTGTTTGTTGATGTCTAGCCGCTTCAAATTTCACTCTCTTAGGGAGTTAAGGGTGCTCCAGACCACCCTTAGCCTCGCGGTCCCGTAGCAAGTGAGAAAATGGTTTGAGCATCACCCGTAGAGGCGCTACGAGGTAAAAGTCCCATAGGGTAATACTTATGGGCCCGTAACTCTTTCGAGCATCTCCCCCCTGGCCTAGACTACCACTACGCCTCCTTACCCCATTTTTTTAACTAAAGGCCGTGTCACACGAACGATATTTTCCGGCATGTTTTAGTATTTTGCTACCAAAAGATGCCCGTAGTGGGGCATGAAAAATCGCAGCGCAGCGTAGTGGGGCAAAAGTGCGTGTATGGCGCTGCGGGCACAAAGACAAGGCGCTTCGGCTACGAGCATCTTCCTACCAGAGCAGCTAAGAACTTCTTATTCTTCTATCTTAGCTACTCTGCTTCTACCGGCATCTATAAAATGTCCTTCCCTCTTCACATTTCCCTTGATAACCATAAATAAACCACTCAAAACCTTATTTGTACCCCTAAATCAAGTGTAAATAACACACATATATTATCCCCGTAAAACACACGCAGCCTATTAAATTTATATTTTATCAACATTTTCCGTCATAACCTCTCATCAACAACTCAAAATTTAACTATATATCTAAATCATACGTAAACAAATATATATAACACGCATGTACCAGATCATACACGTGTCCTGTATATTAGAGAGTAAAAACATATTTATTTCTCCTACCGAACTCTAAAAACTTAATTTTCCTCCTCTAATCTTTATTTTTCTCCTCTCATCTACGCCATATTACTATTACTATACAAAATTATACAGATATATTCCCTATATACAGCACTTATTTTCTCTAAACATATCACACTGAGATGCTACAGCATCTCCCTTGCCTGGTAGAGGATCTAGGCCACCCGACAGGTCACGATTTGTCGAACCCTGGTGGGTAGGGGCACCAACCGTGCCTCCGCCGGCATGACACGGGTGTTAGTCTAGCGCGGTGCCCCCAGAATGGTCCTCAGTGCCTGGTTCTGGAGGACCTCCAACCTCCCCTGCTGAGTGAGCGACAGCGCGACAAGCACGGGCGCGCTGTAGTCCACCAGGGAGCGCACAGTATGCACGTAGAAGAGGCGCAGCACTGATGACGTGGTCCCGGCGTGTGTTCTGGTCATGTCCCTCATGATATTGAGCATGGTCTCAGCCCTCTCCCTCAGGTACGTGACCTGAGTGGTGAAGGTGAGGCTCCGGTCAAGCCACACCCCAAGGTACTGGAAGGAGCGGGTCCAAGCCAGCCTGATGCGCTGTATCTGTAGAGGACAGTCCGGGGCGGGCGGCAGCCTTGAACACCATGGCCTTGGACATCACAGCCGAGATCTTGAGACCCAGCTCGCTGAACTTGCAACTGAGTGGAACCTTACCCTGGCGCGGCGGTTCCAGAGGTAATCCTCAATCCAGGCGAGGAGTCTGTCCCGCACGCCCCGCCGCACCAGCGCGGCCAGGATGGCGTGGGCGTTGGCCAGCTGAAACGCCTGTTGTTTCCTGCTGCACGCGCCCTGCTGTCGCTGTCGAAGACAGCGACAGCAGGGCGGTTGTCGACTTGGCCCAGGAGGGCCATGACGCTGTTGGAGGTGCCCACCCCCGTGATGAAGCTGAAGATGTGTGGGTGGAGGTCTCCCAGGCGCCACAGGAAGCGGGCCAGCACCATCTTCTCCGCCGTCTTGGCCGTGCAGCTCATCAGGGAGATGGGGCGCTGCCTGTGGGTTCCCTGGGCTTAGGGATGGGCTGAATGTCAGCCTTCTTCCACGCAGAGGGCAAGCGGCCAGCCAGCCAAGAGGAGTTGATCAGGGCCAGGAGTGCTGCTCCCCGGCCGCCCCAGCGTGGGCCAGCATAGAGTAGGTGACGCCGTCAGCACCCGGAGCGATGTCCCGTCCCTTCCTGTCTCTTACCAGCTCCAGGGGAGTGAAGAGCTGATCAGTGGCGTCGGGGCGAGCACTTGCGGCGCCGATGACAGCCTCACGCACCACGCACCATGGGGGGGTGTTGGTCGCTGCTACCCCTCGAGGCAAACATCCCCACCAGGCGCTCGGCCTCCTGTAACGGCTGGGGGTGGGCAGAAGGGCGGGGAGGTCTCTTACCGGAGGCAGTCCTCACCTTGCCCCACAGCTCGGCCAGCTTGGTGTGACCTGCAGTATCGTGGCGACTGCATAGTGGTCGCTGGTCAAAGTGGGGTGGACCCGCCAGGAGGCGGCCGGTGCCAGGTCACTGGAGATCAAGGTGAGGTCCATCCTGCCACTCCGGACGTGAGTGGGCTCCCCGGTGTTAAGGAGGACAATATCCGGCACCTCCTCCAGCACCGCGGCCAGGTGGCGGTCCGCAAGGTTGGTGAAGGAGACAGACTGCAGTATCGGGAGGTGGGCGTTGAAGTCGCCACCCACCAGGACGCTGCTGTGTGTGGCGAGGGAGAGCAATTTATCGGCCTCCAGCTGCCTCCTCCAGCTGCTGTATACGATTGCACACAGTTGACGGGAGGCCGGGAAGCTCCAGCTGCACTGCCATCACCTCCACGCCCTCGGCACAGTGCACGGGATCCGCTATCCTGCAGTGCGGGAAAGTGTTGCGCACCACCACCATACAGCCGCGCCTCCCATCCTCGCCACCCACACGGGAGGGAGTGCACCGTATAGCCCGCTATGCTCCACTCAAAGTGATCCGGCGTTAGCGTCTCCTGCAGGAGAACGAGGTCAAGGTCCTACTCTACTATGGCCTAGATGATCTCAGGTCTCTTGCCATTTAGCCCCTGAATGTTCCATTGGAGCACCTTGAGCCTGCCGGCGGCGGGCGGCAGTAGGTCACGGGGCGCCTCACCTTCACTTACAATGTCACTCGGCTCCATTATCATCATCGGGTGACAGGTGCAGGATGGGCAGCGTCGTGGAGGTAGAGGGGAGTGATGAGGAACTGTCGTGAGCGTGGGAACCGCCACGGCGCAAATCCCTTTCCATCTGTCCCAGATGAAGGCCTCAAGTTCCGCCTCGTCCCTGAGGATGTCACCCGGCCTGGCCAGAAGGCGCTTCACCACACCCACCATGCACCGCAGTGTCCCGAACAACCCTCCACCATACAGCCCGGACATGAGGGCAGGGGTACTCGTCAAGGGGCCAGGGGAGGCGGCGGGCGTGACTTCGGGCTGAGAATGTGTGGAGCTGGCCGTGGGTTTCGCGGTAACATGAGTGTAGGCGCGGATAGCGTGGACGTCGCCGTGGAAGGCACAGGCGCCGGAGTGGGAGTGGGCATATCCGCAGGTGGCGTGGAAGCGAGTATGGGCCCGGCTGGCGTGGGCGCTAGCGTGGGTGACACGGGCGCTGGTGTGGGCGTGGGGTCTGCCGCAGGAGGCGTGGAAGCAGGCGTGGACGTCGAGGGTGTAGCCGGAGTGGTAAAGGTAGGGGGTCCCGCAGCCTCCTGCCCTCGACTATATATGCTGTCTTTCCATCTCCGCCTCTGTCGCCTCGTTGGCCGGAGCGCCTCGCCCCGGAGCTACTGCATAGCGTGATCCGCTGTCCGTTGTCGGGTGGCAGAGATAAGGCGGTGACCCGCTAGTCCCCTCGACCCTTCTCCAGGCTCGGTGTCAGGTGCACCCGCTACCCCCCACGCTGGCCTCGCGGAATGCGGGGCAGGAAGAAAGGAAACTTGTAGCTCCGGCCTATCGCCGCCATCTTGCTGGCGCCTCCTTCTTCCAGGCAGCCGTCGCAGGCTTTCCGAACAGCGGGGGTTCCAGGCGTGGTGCCTCCCGGAGCAGTTGGGTTATCTGGCGGTGGTGGACTGCTGGGTCGTATGACGCCTGATACACTCCTCAGAGGAGTGCGCCTGGCTGTACACGCCACACTTGACGGGGTGGTGACAGCGCCCATGCAGGTGATTGTACCGCTGGCACCGGTAACACCGCAGGGGCTCCCTGTCGTAATGGCGCAGGGAATATTTCCCCCACGACCCCAGGTCCAGCCTGTCAGGTGCCGCACCAACCAGCTCCACCAGCACCTGACGGGTCGGGGCTCTGTCCCTGACGGCACGGAGGCGCCCCGCCGAGACCACGCTGGGATGGTCCCGCACCGCTTCGAGGGGCATGTCGAGCGGGTAGCGCTGGAGGACAGCCTTAGTGCGTCTATCCGCGGGGTCAAGCAAAACTAGCCTAACCGCTGTGTCCCGCTCCTGTGCCAGGCCACACATCCTGTCGGTGGAGGCGTCGTCCTTGGGGGTCAGGACGTACTCCCCCTTCAGGTTGGGCCTGATGTCCATTTTCAGACCCGGCAAGTCCCCCTGCAGTGCGAGCACGTTCAGGTAGAGGTTGGCATAGCCTGTCGTGCACCCGAGTTTGAACCTCGGTCGCCTGCCCGTGCCAGGTGGACCCCGCAGGACGCCTCGGTAGTAGGCCGCTGCACGAGTGCCATAAAGCAAGTTAAGTAAGTCAATTTCCGTCACTAAACAACGAAACACAACAAAGGGAGGGAACACTGGGCACACCCTCCCAGTCCCAAACACCTCTGACCTGACTTGACCTGTATCAGGAGCACGCAGCCGCACGTCTGTACAGAATGACCGACGGGACGAGACTGTCTACTCCTCTTCTTTTCTCTCTTCTCCTCTTTCTCCCTTCCTTCTATTATGTTTGTATCTCTCTTTCTCTTATTTTTTTAGTCATTTAAGCTTACTCATCACTCGTTACGTTGAATTTATTATAAAGCAAAAAAAATGCCTTAATAGCAGAGAACATAAGAACATAAGAAAATAAGGAAGCTACAAGAGGCCGCGAGGCCTACACGTGGTAGTTCCTGTCACCTAACACTACCTACATCCACCTTTCATCCCCATCCATGAACCTATCCAGCTCCCCTTTAAAGCTCCCCAATGACTCAGCACTAACTACCTGTCTACTGAGACCACCAGAGAACTGTAACTCAGTAAATGCCAGTGGTCGCTGGCAGTTTTAACTCAAAGGTTGGTCTACTGTGTTTTGGCTCCGCGACTCGCATTTTCGTAAATCAATTTCGCGATAAATATTGATGCACAGCATCTGAATACCAAAAACTTAAGTTCTTCTGTTGTTCTACTAATTGTATGGATGACATGCATTACGATTGAACGTTCTAAAATAGCAATTTAATGCAAATTACTCACCTCGAGTATCAAAGCTTAATACATTTTGTACATGTATATTGTAGCACGTTTTATTGGGGGCAATGTTCTCACTGTTTTCTAAGACAGTACTGCTGCGTCTGGCAAACGCTTGTCAGAATACAATAAGCAATGCTTTGAAAAAAAGAAGAATATAGAATGCCGAAATCGTAAAGGGCGGCGACCTGGTAGGTTATAAATGTGGAGGCGGCATGCCGCGCTTTGTGGCGGGAAGAACAAAACATTGCGACTTCACGCGTCGACTCATTGCACTTCCAGGCTTTCTATCTAATTGATACACAAAAAATAACAGAAAAATATGACTAGCTAGGTATAGTTAACTTCTAAACATTCGTTATTGACTATATAATATCATAGAGTAACATTTTCATCGCCTCCTCAGCTATAACCTTCATGGTTATTTGGTTATATACATGTTTTACAGAATCAGGCTTCTATACAATATACATATGAAAGAAAATCGTTCTTAGTATTATACTTTTGTGTTTTAAGTGCAGTGGAATAAGCCCATATTTTTGTTTTCCAGTAGACCGACTTATTATCAACCTGTGAGTTAAAACTGCCAGCGACCACTGGCATTTTCGAGTTACAGTTCTCTGGTATTAGTTGTAGATAAATAATATAAAGCTATATTTATCGAATATTTAAATAGTTACACATTTCACATATTATGGCGGATGGAGCGAAGCCACCTGCTGGTGGAAACCTTCATCTGCTGTGAGACAGGCGCATCACGTCACTTCAGCAATGAGGGCATTCCACCACATCACAGCTGCGGTGAGAAGGCACGCTGGTGGATGTTGGACATTGGCACCTCCAACAGGGAGTCGTTGCCCAGTACCGTTCTCTTGCTGCGCTCAGACCTCCTCTAGGTGGCCCTTAGGTCCATCAGGTAGGGCAAGTGTTGTATTTATGCCTTGTATGCCTTGTGAAGGAAAGTCAGCGCTGCAAACCTCTTGCGATGTTCCAAACTGTTCCTCAGTTCCTCGCCCGCACCCGTATTTTGTTCCTGTTCCTGCTGCTGCCGCACTCACGATTGCTGGCCTGGCCTCAGTTGGTGATAGTCGCTGATGGGACGTTCTGCTCGCCTCTGTACCTTATCCAGCAGGTCAAGGTGTCAGCGGCCACTCGACATCCAAGTGAAAGGCGCATACTCCATGATAGGCCTGTCCTGGGCCTTGTACATACTACAGGGTGAGCAGGCCGTCAGAATGGAGATGTGGCATCCGGCGAAACAGAGTCACCTTCTGGGAGATATTTCGCGCCACCTTCTCGAGGTGACGATCGAAGCACAGCCGGGAATCAATCTCCACACCGAGGATGTCAATGCTGTCCTGCAGAAGGATGGTGTTGCGTCACAGCCTCAGCCTCCCACGCAGCTAATTCGCATCCTCCCGGAAA